>JAJHZJ010000089.1:2087064-2362064 GCA_023548195.1 Bettongia penicillata ogilbyi
TATATATATGTACACATATATACACTTATATACACATATGTATATATGTATGTGTATAAGTGCATGTATATGTACTACACATACATATATACATATACATACACATTATATATATACACCATATAGATACACACATGCCAACCATATATATATATACACACACACATATACACATACATATATACATATATGTCTGTACACTTATGCCCCATGTTCATATTCCCCCATGCACACACATATACCCATACACACATACATACATACATACACACACCCTCTTGTTATATGAGTAGAGAAGCCAAGGCCCAAGTAGCTTTTGAATTCATCTTGAAATGGATCCCAGAAGCCCACAGATACTCAGGGGAAAGAATTGGGGTGTGTGTAGGAAAGCCACCTAAAAAATCCCTTGAACATACATTCCCATTTCCTTATGGTAACAGAATAATCATAGCACTTATATAGTTCTTTAAAGATTACAAAGTGCTTTACATATGGTATCTCATTTCAATCACCTGCTTGAGATGAGCAAGTGAGTATCCATTCTGTCTCTTCCTCCAAATGATTAAAAACTCCCTAAGAGTAGGAATTAGGTCTTTCTCCCTCAGTGTCCCTCACAGTGCCTACCACTGAGCTGGACACCCAAGCAGCCATCAGAAAAAATGAGGAACCAGCTGGGGCGGTATGCAGAAATTCTGTACTAATGGACACCCAGAAAGAGTTAGGTTCACTGATAGCTGAGCTGTCAGTCGTCATTCACCAGTGATGGTTTAAATAGAATGTGATATACCATGGCTGCCTGACCTCATACCCACAGATGGTTCAGTTGTCCAGTGAGAGCAGCACAGGAACTCTGGAGCATGCTAGATGGGCCTGCTTCCTCCTTCTCTTTTCCCTTCTTCAATATAAGAATAATAAAAATAGCTAACATTTATGCCAGGCACTGTGCCCAGTGCTTTACAATTATAATACAGCCATGCCTTATTTCATTGAGCTTACTTTATTGCACTTCACAAATACTGCATTTTTTTTTAAAAAAAAATCGAAGGCTTGTAGCTGCCCTGCATTGAACAAGTTATTTTTCCAACAGCATGTGCTCGTACCATGTCTCATATCATGGTAATTCTCACATTATTTCAGACTTTTTCATTATTATCATATCTGTTGTGATGATCTGCAGTCAGTGATCTTTGATGTTACTATTATAAGTGTTTTGGGGCACCACAAACTGTAGCTATATAAGATGACAAACTTGGTAATTATTGTGTGTTCTGATGGCTCCAAGGCAGTTCCACCATCTCTCTCTCTCCTCAGGCTTCCCTGTTCCCTGAGACACAACAATACTGAAAGTAGGCCAATTAATAAGCCCCAAATAGCCTTTCAGTGTTCTAGTGAAGAGTCAATCCATGTGGCAAACTTCATTGTCTTATTTTAAGAAATTGCCACAGTCACCCCCCAACCTTCAGCAACTACCACCCTGATCAGTCAGCAGCCATCCACACAGAGGCAAGACCCTTCAGTAGCAAAAAGATTATAATTCACTGAAGGTTCAGTTGATGGTTAGCAGTTTTTAGAAATAAAGTTTTTTTTAGTAAAGTATGCACATTTTTTAAACATAATATTATCACACACTATAGACTATAGTATAGTATAAAAATAACTTTTATATGTAGAGGAAACCAAAAAAATCATGTGACCAGCTTTATTGCAATATTCACTTTATTGTGGTGGTCTAGAACCAAACCCACATCATATCTATAAGGTATGCCTGATTCATTTGGTCTTCACAACAACCCTGAAAGGCAATTATTTTCACTTTACAGATGAGGAAACTGAGGCAAACAGATTAAGTGGCTTGTCTGGAGTTGCACAGATGATAATTATCTGTCTGGATTTGAACCTAGGTTCCTGACTCTGGATCCAGCTCTCTATCCATTGTGTCACATAGCTGTCCCAGGCAGCAATCGGAGGATCCAGAGTGCCTTACTTCTGTTCAGGTAACATCAGAGAAATAGCAGACATTTATGAAGCCTCATATTACTGCTTAGTGAGAAGAGACATGGTATGTCAGGAAGTATATTAGATCTAGAGTCAAGACAGATAAAAGTTCAAATCCCAGCAACAATACTTAGTCACTTAACCTCTCAACCTCAGTTTCCTCATCTATAAAATGAGAGAAATAAGGCTTACAGCACCTACCTCACAGTAGGATCACTGTGAGGATCGAATATAGGTATGCTTGTATGTAAGCCATATCCCAGAATAGTAAGTAGACTTTAAACTTATATGAATTAGGTGAAATGTTAGGGGAATCTTCCCAAATTGTAGCTTTATGGTACATTTGGCTGCTACCCAGAATTTCTGTTAGGAAATCACAGAATAAATCTTGTGTCCAGATAATCATAGATATGAGTAAAAATGTCATAGGGTTATAGATTTAGAACTGGAAGGAATTTTAGACTTAATGGCCTCCAGGCTATTAAATCCAATTCCCTCATTTAGTAGGCAAGGAAACTGAGGCACATTTAGGGTAACTTGCTCAGGATAAAAAAATTTAATAAATATCTGAGATGGAATTAGAACTTAGATCTTCTTGATTCCAAATCTGGTACTCTATCCATAATGTCAATTTGTTGCCCAGAACCTATACAAGCACTCAAGGAAGTAATGCATATGAGATACAGGACAGCCTTTATTTTACCCTCTTGAAAATGATGATAATCAAACAAACCAAGCAACACATTTATTAAACACCCACTATGTACTAGGTACTGTGCTAGGTGCTGAGGATACAAAGTTCTAGAAAACTTATACAAATAAATTTAAAAGTGATTTTCAGGAGAAGATGCTAGCAGCTGAAGGGATAAGGAAAGGCTTCATGGAGAAGATAGTGTTTGAGTGGAGTCTTGGAGGAAATGATAAGATTCTAAGGGATCCAAGGTAAGGCATTTTAGCTTTGTGGGACAGAAAATGCAAAGGATGGAAATGGAAAATGGAATACCATATGTGCAGAGTAGTAAGAAAACCAGTTAGCCTGAGCTACAGTGTAGGTAAAGAGAAATAATGTATAAAAAGACCACAAAGGTATGTTACAGTGACATTTTGAAAGGCTTTAAAAGTCAAATAGAGGTTTTTTTCTTTTTGACTCTAGAGGTAATAGGCAGCTACTGTAGTAGACAAAGGAAGATGTAGTGACACCTACCATTTAGTTATACAAATCATTTCATCAGCTGTAAAGGAACGAATTGAAGTGGGAAGACTTGAGACAAAAAGATAAAAAAGCCCAGGAGAGAGGTAGTCATGTGAGGACTCAAGTAGAGGGTTGGTTGTGTCACTGGACAGATGTGAGAGATGTTATAAAGGCAGAAATAACAAGATTTTTACTGATTATCCAATTAGTAAATTGGATATGAGGGGTGAGTGAAACACTGAGGTTGCAAACCAAGGTGACTGGAAGGATGGAGGCACCCTGTAAGAAAGAATAAAGTTTGGAAGAGTGTTAGGTTTTGAGTGGAAAGATAATGAGTTCAGTTTCGGATATGCTAAGTATAAGACAACTACAGGACATTCAATTCAAAATGTCCAGTCGTTAGTTTGTGATGGACTAGAGCTCAGGAGAGAGACTAGCTCAGAATATATAGTTCTCAGAGTAATTTATTGCTGTTGTTCAGTTATATCTAACTCATTGTGACCCTATTTGGTTTTTGGGGAGCAAGGAGAAGATATTGGAGTACTTTACCATTTCCTTCTCTAGCTCATTTTACAGACGAGGAAACTGAAACAAACAGGGTGAAGTTACTCATCCAGGGTCACATAACTAGACTGGATTTGAACTCAGGAAGATGAATCTTCCTGACTTAGCACTCTATCCACTGTGCCACTCCCTAGAAGCCCGTCTCTGTATAGAGATAATCAAACCTTGTACATTGACAAAACCAGTAAGAGAGAGTATAAAGAAGGAAAAGAAAGGGATCTAGACCCACAGTCCAGGGGCAGGATTTGGACAATCAAACAAAGGAAACTAAAGAAGGCATGGTCATATACAGAAATCAATGTCACAAGAAACCGGAGAGGATTACATATCCAGGAGAAGGGTGTGGTCAAGAGATGCAAGGATGAAGATTGAGAAAAACGATCAGATTTAGTGATTGAAAGAGCATAGATGACGTTGGAGAAATGAGTTTCACTTGGGTGATTAAGTAGAAAGCCAGATTGCAAAGCGTTAGAGAATTTGAGGCTGTTGTTTAGGGGAATAAAGCAAGGACGAGAGGGAATAGGAGGTTATGGCCAGATAAAAGAATTTCAGAGGTTTTAATCATGAAATCAGAACATTCGTTAGTGGTGGCATGTAAAAAGGTGTGACCACTTTGGTGCAACTGAGGCAGAGTGGGAGAGTAGGTCAGCTCAATAGAAGCTGAACAGTCTGAGAGACCAGGAGGCTGGTGTGTTTGAGGAAGCATCAATGTATAGGCTGAAGTAGCTTGGTATAAGAACAGGAGTTAAGCTAGAGAGAAAGCCCATGAGACAGGCAAACTTCATAAGAAAAGAGAAAGACCTGAGGGCCAAGGGACAAATAGCCACAAGGAACTGAAATAGTGACAAATTTAGAGACAGTGAATTCCAAAGGAGGAGATTTTTGCTAAGTGGTTATAGCAAATAGTATGAAAGTGGCAGTGGGGAACAAGGAGCATGCTGACTATTTGTCTAGGACTGATATGCCAAAGGTGTATGAGAAGTTTGGATTGCTGGGCAGCTACGTGGTGCAGTAGATAGAAGGGCTGGGTCTGAAGTCAGGAAGACCTGAGTTCAGACCTGGTCTTGGATCCTTACTAGCTGTGTGATCCTGAACAAGTCCCTTAACCCTGTTGGCCTCAGTTTCCTCATCTGTAAAAATGAACTGGAGAAGGAAATGGCAAACTATTCCAATATCTCTGCCAAGAAAACCCCAGATGGGAGAGTTTGACACAACTGAAATGACCGAGCAGCAATATGTGAGAAAATTCAAACAGTCCTGAAAAGGATAATCAGGGATATCATGTTATCCAGGGAACCTAGGTCTCAGTAAATGCCAGAGGATGGCAGGGCCATGAAAGGAAGAGGTCTAAAGTTAGAAAGAAACTATTGATGTTATTTTTGGAATCTCAGAGGGCATAGTAGAAGGGATGCACACAGAACTGGAATGGATCATTGGTGCAGTAGGTTCGAAGTAGATGGGAATGAGATCAAGAAGGGATTCTTGGGGAGGGAAGCATTTTACTCTTAAGCCCTAGAGATTCAATATCACTAGGATGGGGAGAGTAAAAGGAGTTGGGAATTTGTTAACTCTAAGGAAACGGTCTTGACTGCAGATGGGAATACCTCTGCTGCTAAGGCTAGGTCAGTAGAAGCTATAATCACAGTAGTCCATAAGCAGTTCATAGTATTCCTTTTCCCTCTCCAGTGAGCTTCATTATTTCCTCCATTCTTTGGATTTATAGCAACACCCTGTGCTTTGGATCTCCCTTATAAGTATAATGGGGCTCCCCTTTCCAGGTATGGACAAGGGGAATATACAGAGATGGCTATGACAGATACATTGAAAAAAAGAAACTCCACAGGGGGAAAAGGCACTTAGGGTAAAGTGTCCTATTATCTAACTGGCATACACTGACATAAGGACTTTAAAGATAATATCTGGGAAATCCTGATTTTTAGAATGGTTTGGTGACTATGGGACAAATATATATTGCCTAATTAAGTTGTAGATGAGAGAAATTAGATTTTTATTTATCACTATTAGATAGGGATGAATCATTTCACTGAAGAGACCCTGTTTGGGGATGTTAGGGTTGCACTGACTGAGCCAAGGTGAGTTGAGCTAAATTCAGAGCTCATATGAAGAAACTGTGAAGTCTAGAAGAGACCTCAGAGGTTACACTGCCACCTGCTGCTCAGAAGAGCTGACTGGCGGAAAAACAGGTTTTTGGCTTTCCTTTTTTAAAAACAAAAGTTTTTAATTTAAGATGATTTAAATTTTAAAACAAAAGTTTTTCAGTCTGTTTTTTAAAATTCAGAATTTAACAAATGCTAATAAAATGACTATTTCCATATAAGTAAGTAGAGAAGGAGATGATTGGACCTGAAGCTATGAATCTATTATGTAGAGGTCACTTTTCTTTAAATTTGATATATACATTTCAAACCTGTCCCATTTGTCTGTGGTTCTTCTTTGTCTTACTTCTGTTCTCTTCTCTTTTTTTCCCTTGGAAATTGCATCCCTAACCCTCGTCTCCATGCAACCCTCCAGGCTACCCCAAACCTCATTATAAAAAAAAAAAGTCCTTATAAATAAACATGCATAGTCACACAAAGCAAATTCCTACTTTTTGCTTCTTTTCCCCTGCAATGTCACATACTACCAGGGGTAGAAACTATTTAGAGTCGAGCCAAGGGAGCCAACCTGGAGACCGTCCCAGACAGATCATAAGCATTTCTGCCTTTTACTCTACCTCAGTAGTCCAGAAAAAAAAAACAAAAAACAACAAGCCAACCCAAGCAGGCAGCAGAGAGGCAGCCCCACCCATCAGTGATTCATTGCATAGAGTCTTCCTGAGAGAAAGAAAGGACCTCAGGACCTGTACTACCAAGTTGGGAGCTGTCCTGGGCACATGTGTTCCTATACATGTGTGTCTTTCTGCTATGGTTCTATAAGTTTGTGTCCATTTGACACCTCCTCTCCCCCAGAAATTGAGGACTTCAGTGGGAGATTACAGTCTCAGTTTATGACTGGGATTTTTCTGGCATTGCCTTTTGTTTGGTAAATGTTTCCGATGATGACTTAATGCAATTCACCTGGCTGATCTGTTAAATGAGGATCATAAGAGCAGAAGCTTAGGTGTTAAGGTGTATAATAGCAGTTTAACCACAGAGAAGAGAGAAACAGACAGACAGAGAGATAGAGACAGACAGAGACAGTGAGAGACAAAGAGAAGAAAAAGGAGGAGAAGGAGAAGGAGAAGAAGGAGGAGGAGGAGAAGGAGAAAAAGAAGAAGAAAAAGGAGATAAAGGAGAAGGAGAAGAAGAAGAAGAAAAGAGAGAAGGGAGAAGGAAAGGGGAGGAGAGGGGTATACCCTTGCTACAAAAGGGAAATAAACTTTGCATTGATAAAGGGTGATCTAGTAATCTAGTAGATTCCGCTTTCAACCTACAAACTCATATGGGTTTATAGTCTTGGACTCCTTCTGGAAGAGAAATGAACTTAAGAATTCTACATAGGAAATCACCTGACATTTATACAAGCAAAAGATTGCTACAGACTTGTGGAGTCCCCTGATGGCACAGACCCCCTCCCCAAAGAAATTAGCTTGAGGTTGCCAGAAAGGCACCCTCTTTTTCCATCAGAATTGCTCCATTCAAATAACTCATAGTAGCAGCAAAGGATCAAAGTCCCTGTCTTTTCCATCTCCATCGTGATCATAGTTGCTTACCACTCTTTCACACACCCTGGAGTCTCATCTTCTCCCCATCATTGCTCAGGAACGGTCCTTTGCTCTCTCTAAAACACAGACATCTAGAACTCCCAAACCTATGTGAACTTCCCCTCTTCTCTCTAAATACCGTATTCAGGTAATCGTACTTTGCAAGAACTCTCCCTTCTTCCATTCAAGAGTCTGAAGTTCAGGACTTTCAGCACTCCTCCAGAAAGCTGGGACTTGAGAATTCCTGCCCTTTGGGTCACATGATTCTCCTCTCTTCTCCATGGCTGCCACCTCTCAGGCTGAGTGGTAAAGCCATGGCCTATAGCTGTTAACTGAAACTTTCCCTCTGTTCCTTGAAATCCCAGACCTGAGAGGGCACAGATTTTAGGGCTAGGAGGACGCTAGGTCTCTGTGAACTGCAATCTGCCAGAGCAGACAAATGATTGATTGTATGTGTCTCTGCCATCTTAAGAGGATGTACCTGTCCATGGTACACTCAGCGAGCACTGAACCCTTTGACGAGCCGCACCTGCAGCTCATGCAATATGAGGCTGACCCCAGCCCTACAGAGCCCCTGGGGTGTACAGCCTAGCCTCTACCACTGTGGAAGAATACAGTTGTGAATATGACTCTGAGGTTTTATGCACTCTGTGGCATTGGTGGGGTCTTAAGTTGTGACCTGACCTTGACTTAGTGAAATGCAAGATGCAGGTGGATCCCCAGAAATACAGGGGTAGCTTTAATGGATTCTCTGTCCTACTTCCAGAAGATGGTGTTTGTGGTCTGAAAGGATGGGCTCCAACATTCATTGGCTACTCAATGCAGGGACTCTGCCACTTCAGTTTTTATGGAGTCTTTAAAGTCTTGTATAGCAACCTTCTTGGTGAGGAAACACTTACGTCTAGTGTACATCCCTGTATTTGGTTGCCTCAGCTACTGCTGAGTTCTATGCAGATATTGCTCTGACTCCTATGGAAGCTGCCAAGGTCAGAATTCAGACACAGCCAGGTTATGCCAACACCCTGCTCCAAAAATGTTTTTAAAAGGGGGCTTCTTTGCATTCTGCAAGGGTGTTGCTTCTTTATGGATGAGACACATCCCATACACCATGATGAAGTCTGCTTGCTTTGAGCAACTGTTGAGGCCCTGTACAAGTACACTGTTCTGAAGCCCTGAAGTGAGTGCTCAAAGGGAGAGCAGCTGGTAGTGACATTCATGGCAGGTTACAAAACCGGTGTCTTCTGTGCCGTCATGTCTCACCCTACTGATTCTGAGGTGTCGGTGCTGAACAAGGAGAAGAGTGGCTCAGCTTCACAAGTCCTCCAAAGGCTTGGGTTCACAGGGGCTCTTTGCCCATATCATCATGATTGGTACCCTGACTGCACTAAAGTGGTTCATCTATAACTCCATGAAGTCTATTTCAGACTTCCCTCTCCTCCTCCACCTGAGATGCCAGAGACGCTGAAGAAAAAGCTTGGGTTGACACAGTAGATGAATCAAGACTAACTGTGGACTGAATCTGCTTGCTGACCAGCGTTGAGCAAATATAAAAGAAACTTTTATATATTCGACTGTGTAGATCAGCTATTCCTGATGTACTTATTGGCTGTGTCCTTGCCTGACACAAGGGCTTCAAAATGTAACTCTTGCAATAAACAAACTATTTGAGAAAAAAAAGAAATCCCAGACCTAAGTACCACAGATGGAAAAACCTTCAGAGTCCACCATTATTAGGGCTCTAATTTAGAGGCTCAGGAGTATTAAGGTTGGCTTCCAGTCTGTCAAGAATCAGGGTTAAAAACTAAGGAACTAGAGGTGATGGGTACTGCCAGAATTAGTGTTGAGCAGCATAGTAGAGACTGTCCATCCTTCCTTCCTCACTGATTTGGGGCTCCACAGCCTGGCACAGGAGGGAATTAATAGGTAGCAAGCCTGATCCCAGATATTACTGCCTACTTGATAGACTCCTTCAGGTGGTAATCCTTATATGAGAGGCGGAGAGGGAAAGGGGAGAATCAGGGTGGGGAGGGGGGGGTGACTGGTTTCTTAATTAACAATTAGTGTAGACTGTGTAGTTAATTATATGGTTCCATGTAATTAAGAAGCTAATTAGTGCTGTGTCAGTTAAGATTTAATTAGTCCCCCTTCTCAGGGAAGCTTGAAAGACCCTCATGCTGAAGCCTTCTGAAATGGAAGGACTTTGGAGTGGGGAGGCCACTGTATGGAGGGGCAGGGAGGAGAGAGACAGAGACAGAAAGAGACAGAGACAAAAAGAGAGACAGAGAGAAAAAGAGAGAGGAAAAGAGGGAGGGAGGGAGGGAGAGAGAGAGAGACAGAGACAGAGAGACAAAGACAGAGACAGAGACAAAGAGAAAGGAAAAGAGGAAGAGATAAAGAGAGAGAGAGGGGGAGAGAGATGGGGAAGGTGACTTTTACCTATCTCCTTATTCCCAAACCCCTCTAGAAACTCATCCCACTATTTCCCCAAGCTGCCCTCAATCCTTTCTAACTATCCTGTAGCTTCTGTTACATATGGACTCAGGAACACCTCTGACCCCTATGGCCACTCCATTCATTGGTATTTGGGGGTTTCTGATGATGAAAACTACTCAAATTTCTGTAGCACATTGATGTTAATGGAGCACTTTCCTCCTAACAACTGTGTACAGCAAGGAGTGCCTGCAGTCCCTGAGCCTTGATTTCCTTATCTGAAAAACGAGAGGGTTTCAGTTAGATAAACTCTGAGGTCTCTTCTAGCTCCAAATCTAGAATGCTTGTGAAAATACTATTATTCCCAGTTTATGGATGTAATAATTCTTCCTTTTGAGTTTTCACTTTTCTTCCTGGTTAGTTCCACCTACTTTTTTTGGGTTCTGGAATTAGGACGGCTATTGCTTTGTGGATTCTCAGGATTTTCTGATTCCCCACATTCCCCTCTTCAGCTAGTCTGGATGTAAAAATGTTCTTTTTTCATTCAATTAAACTGAAACAACGTTGGATATTTCTCGGGTATCTTGTTTAAAAAATTACTGATATCTTTTGTTTATAAATCACCTTCATTTGCTAATACATCTCTCCTCCTTCTTTCCCAAAAAGCCATTTCTTATAACAAATTAGAAAAAAAGAGAAAAGAAAGAAAAGTTCAACAAAACCGATACCATTCCAGAAAGAATTGTATGTGTATTTGATACCCATAGTTCTTCACCTCTGCAAAGGAGAGAAATGCATTTTCATATCTCTATACTCTTCTTTGTGACAAAACTTGGTAATTATGATGACAAAGAGTTCAAGTTTTCTGAGGTACCATCTCAAGTCTATCAAGTTGGCAAATGCCACCCCCCACAAAAGGAAAAATTACAAATGCTGCGGAGCCTATGGGAAAACAGACATGAAACTAGTTGAGCACTACTAGTGGAGTTGCAAACTGGTTCAGCCATTCTGGAAAGCAATTTTTAACTATTATACTGTGCTATCCTTTGACCCAGCAATGGCAATATTACTGCTAGGCCTGTACCGCTGAAAAAGATCAAAGAAAGAGGAAAATGATCCATATATACAAAAGATATTTATAGCAACTCTTCATGATGGCAAAAAATTGGAAATTGAGGGGGTGCCCATCAACTGGAGAGTAGCTGAAAAAAAATATGACAGTGATGGAATACTATTGTGCTGTAAGAAACGATGAAGGGGATGGTTTCAGAGACACTGGGAAGACTTATATGAACTGATACACAATGAAGTGAGCAGAATTGGGGGAACAACTTATACAATAACAGGAATATCATAAAGACAAATAACTTTAGAAAACTGAAACTTTTCAATATAATGGAAACAACCACAGTTTCAGAGGACTTGTGATGAAAAGTGCTATCCATCTTCAGGTAGAAAACTGATGGACTCAGAATACAATTTGAAGTGTACTTTCTTTTTTTTTCTTCTTTGATTATTTCTTTCCTTCTCTTCCTTTTTCTTTCCTTCTTTTCCTTCTTTTGTTCTTCCTTTCCTCCTTTCTTTTTTCTTTCTTTCTCTGTCTTCCTTTCTTTGGTCATGGCTAATACAAGAATTTCTTTTGTTTGACTGTCCATGTTTGTAACAGGTTTTGTGTTGCTTAATTTCTCAATGAGTAGGAAAAGGGGAGGTAGGAGAAAGAAAGTCAGGAAATGAAAATAAAATAAAATTGAATTTTTTAAAAATCAGTTTTTATTTTTTGTTTACATTGTAGTAGTCATTGTATATTCAACTGTTATTCAGTCAAGTCCAACTCTTCATGGCCTCATTTGAGTTTTCTTGGCAGAGATACTGGAGTGGTTTGCCACTTCCTTCTCCATTTTGTAAATGAGGAAACTGAGGCAAATAGGGCTAAGTGACTTGCCCAGGGTCACACAGCTAGTAAGTGTCTGAGGCTGGATTTGAACTCAGGAATATGAGTCTTCCTGACTTCAGGCCTGGCACCATCTAACTTCCCCAAATCAGCGTGTATACTCTTTTCTTAATTCTGCCTAATTCCAGCAGAACAAATCTAATCTATCTTCCATGAGATACCCCTTTAAATCCTGAAGACAGCTATCTTTGTTTGTTCAGGCTTAAGCATCTCCAATTCCTTCAATCTGTCCTGAGATTGCAGTAACTTAATAACCTTCACTACCCTGATTGTCATCTTCTGGTAGCTATCTAGTTTATCAAGGTCCTTACTCAAACATGGCACCTAAAACTGAAAATGATAATGCATGTTGCCTGACCAGAATAGAATACATCACGATTTTCATCTCCATATTCCCTAGTGCTATGCCTCTCAATTCAGATTCAGATTGCATTTACCTTCTTGACTCCCAAATCATGCTGACCCAACCGTTCACCCATCCCAAAAACTGCATACCCCACCTGCCCCCATCTTTTTCAGATGTATTGCTGCCTAGCATTGGCTCTTACAACATTCTGCATTATGAAGTTCCATTTTTGAACCCAAGAGTAGGACTTTACATTTACCTCCATTATCACAAAATCACAGGATTTCAGAATTAGAAGGAACCTCAGGGGCTTTCTACATTTCTTCATTGTCTACCTTCCCCAAATCATCTTTCTTGCTTAGGTGGCACCAGTTCACTAGTCAGTCATGCTGAGTTCAAGTGCCCATCCATGTGGACACTTCCTCCTTCATGGAGAACTACAACCCCATCCCTGCCTGATCATCTTGTGTGATTTATGACATGTCCATAAATCTTTCCATTCATAAATCTCTCAGAATATAAACTAGCCCTATCTCCTTCTCCTTTCATCCAGTTCTGGGTCTATCTTATTGTCCGTTGGAAGTACCTATTCAAAAGATACTATCAGACTAACTCCATGGGGTATCCACCCAACTACATGACATAATCTAGCCAATAGGTATTTTTCATCCATTTGGTTTTGCCAGTATAAATAGCTAGGTAGTTCTCAGCAAGTGAAAAATTCTCATTCAGGTCACACCTAACAACGTCAGTGCATCAATGAAACATTTCTTAAGCTTCCATTTGCTGCCAGGCACTGGTGCTATGGTCTGGATGAAGATACAAAAACAAAGAACAAAACAATCCCTATTCTCAAGAAGTTTACAATTTAATAGAAATGACAAGTACATATATAAACACATACAAAATAAATATAATAGTTAACCATAACCAGCAATTCTATGGTATTTTAAAGTTTACAAAAAGTTATATACATATGTGTGTATGTATGTATGTATGTATGTATGTATGTATGTATATATAAAATCTCACTTTATCCTCACACTAACTCTGGGATGTAGGTGTTACTGACTTTATTTTACGGATGAAGAAACTGAGGCAAGCAGGTTGACTTGCCCAAGGACAAACAGCTGGTAAATGTCTAAGACTGGATTTGAACTCAGTTATTCCTGACTCTCGATCTGGAATTCTATCTACCATGTCACCTAGTTACCTATAAAAAGAATAGATAAAAATCAATGTAAAGTTGTTAAATACAAGGTAGTGTGGGTCTGTGAACCAAATCTACCCAACTATGTATTCCATCTGTATATATATATATATATATATATATATACACACACACACACACACACACACACACACACACACACACACACACACACACACACACACACACACACACTGTCCTTGAGGCCAGGGATCCTTTCTTACTTGTCTTTGTACTTTCCAAGATGCCTCCCACATAGTAAGTATTTAATAACTGTCTGTCAAATGAATGAACATTGAATGAAATGCCAACCTTTCAATGTCTCTCTTTGGTGAAAAGGGATTGTTGAACTGGAGGGGCTACTTTGCAGCTTAATTCAGGGTGAAACTTCCCTCAAAGTCATTCAAATAGGCATTTGCCCCAAAACTGTATGATGTAGTGGGGAAAGTATTAGATTTGGAAATGGAGGACTGGAGTTGGAACTAGTCAGCTAGTCAGTCAAATAGCATTTATTAAGTACCTATTATGGGCCAAGCACTATGCTAAGTACTGGCTTAATAGCGGCTCTTCTACCTGCTACCTATATGATGGATGTCTTATTTATTTTTGTATCCTTCTTAGCACCTAATACAAGAACCTGTATATGAGGTGCTTAATAAACGCTTGCTGAATAATTGAATGTTCCTGCGCTCTTTGAGAAGCTAGGTTATGTCAGTTTGCCCAAATGACATTCATTCAACAAAGTGGTGTAGTGAGGAAAATAATCAGATTGGGATTCACCAGGCTTTTATTTTAACCTTGACTTTGTTACTGTTTGACCTGAAGCAAGATGCCTCCCCTCTCTGGGTCTCAGTTTCCTCATTTGTTTATAACCTAGCACTGGGGAGGGTGGTTTGATTGGGACACACTTTTCCCCACCTCTGTTAAGGGGAATGAGTAGAGCAGATCTTCCTGGCCATGCCCATATTCATCCTCCGGAACTGGCTTAGGGTGTAATCTTCTCCTGAGGTCCCCACCCTTACTCCCTCTCCCTATTGTCCCGTGGGGAAGGAGGGGCAGAATGGGGGAAGAAAGCCCCAAGTCTCCATTTTCAAAGCAACTTGGTATCTTAAAGACTAAAAGATTAGCTTGTGAGGGTGTTAATTTTGGACAAGGGTCCTAGTTCAAAGTACTGTCATTTCACTGCAAAGTTAGAAAACTTAAAGATCCATAATATTGACATAAAGTTCTGAACCCTCAGGAGATCTTTGACCATCAGTTTGGAAATGAGATTTCCCAGTCAATTAGATTTTAAGTAGCCTTCTTGCCCATCCTCCATCCACACTGTCTATATCAAAGACACTAACACAGTACACAAGAAAAATGATCTTTATCTAGAAAGTCATCATTAAGAATATAACCAGGAAGCAAATTTAGAAGAAGAGAGAAACGTTTAGTAATAAACAATGCTGCCCAATGTGTGTAGTAGTAAACAATGCTGCCCAACCAATGTGTGTAGTAATAAAGCAGATGGGATAAGCGGAGAGTAGAGTAAATTGATTATTGTTCCAGCAGTTTCTCTGAGCAGGCATAGTTCAGTCCCTCCCTGCTGCATTCTTTTAATAAACCTAATGGACTTAAACTATCTCCCTGAAAAATTCCATTCTTAAAAAATGAATTATTCTTGACATCATTGTGCTGGTGGCATATTTTAAAGAAAGAATAGTTTTCCATGTGGGCATCAAAAGCTCTAACAGTCTCACTATACCCCAATTTATTTTGTGTATTATCAGTACATGAATAAGCCATAAATTTCAAATGAGTAAAAGACTTTGCAATAATCAATGAAGAAAAGTGTGTATGTTACGGAGCTTTCAGGCAGCTTGTTCGATAATGATCAAATCAATAACCTTTCTCTTTACATTGCCCTGACTTTTTGAAACACCCATTTTGCTCCTCATCCAATATGCTAGTTTCTCATAAGTGTTCATAGGGTTTTTTGTGATACATATTTTTATATACTTTTGTGATACATCTGAATGTTTATTATAAAGTAAATAAATACATGATTGGCATATACTTTTAGGTGTCACATATGTTCTCAGTCCTCTGGAAATAGAAGCATGATTTCATATTTCTGCTCAGAAATATGAAATCAGGCTTATGTTTAAGAGGCAGCTAATAAAGTTCCCTGCATTCATAAATCACTGTGAAGTGTTTGAGCCAATAATTATGAATCTTAACCTTTCCTGTCTCAAGTTACCAGTTCTACCCACAGCCGTAGATTTTTGGTTTGACTCACCTCTCAGATTAGTGTTACAGGGGAGTAGCTTCCCAGAATCAAATCACTGTCATCTTTGATGCTTCCAAGAATCTGTGATGCCAGCCCATCTACTGGACTCTAATCCATATCCTTTTGTCACTTCCACAGTGGAGCCACCCAACATGCTAGAGCCCTTCCTTGAGCTGTTTCTATATTGGAGGAATACCAATGGAACACGTGGGATGTCCAAAGGTTGCTCCTTGTTTTCACTACATGACTAGTCCATCTCCTTTTCTTGGTCTTAACAACTCTGTGCATTTCTTCATTGGTAACATCCTGCATGGCTTCCATGCAGCTCTTCCTCACCCAATGAGTCATTCCAAACTTTAATTCTTCAGAGAATGTGGTATTTGTGACATCATTATAGTGCATCACTAGAAAAATATTAACATTAAAAGAATACCTGTCCTGTCTTCTACAGGAAGCCTTTATCCCCACTTGATTCTAGTGCTCTCTTTTTTAAAAATTATTCTTCTTTATCCTATTTGTACTATTTATTTATGATTTGCTTTTAGATTTTATTGATTTTATTTATATTGTTCATTATTTGTTATTTATATTATTCATTTATTAATATTTGTATATATTTGCTTGTCTCCTCCATTATATTATGGGTAAGGACTGTCTTTTGCCTCTTTGTATCCCTAGCACAGTGCACAGTGTCTGGTACACAGTAAATGCTTAATAAATGTTTATTAACTGACTAAATACATAATAACTACAAGAGACATATTCATAAGAGGAAGGACATTCCATCTCATACCACATCCTTCTCCTTAACTACCACCTAGGGCTTGTCCTGTCCTATTTCATGAGCCTTTTCCTCATCCATTCAAATTAAAACTTAACAATTCCATATTCATTCATCAAACATTTTATTGAGCACTCACTGTGTGTATAAGTCCCTATGCCAGGTTCTGCATTTCATCCCCCACATAAGAATTCACATTCTGTGCCTTCCCAACTTGCTTTCTGGAAAGGACACTGACTTTGAAATCGGATTACAAAGGTTTAAATCTTGACCTTGCAAGTTACAACCTGTAGATTTAGGTAAGTCAGATGAGCAGTGAAAGTAGAGAGGTATAAAGAATTGTCATTTCAACTCTCTAGGCTCAGTTTCCTCTTTCTGTAAAATGAGGAAGTTTGACTAGATGATATCTAAGGTGACTTCTAGCATGAAATCCCATGACCCTACTGTGGTAAACTCACCTGTGCTGGAGACGGGTCTTTCCCTCTTGTTTTTCTGAGCAAGAATATGGCCATCAGCAAGCATTTATGTGCCAGGCAGAGAGTGCTCCATTGCTAAGTTCTAATGATAAAAGACAAAAACGAAATCATTCATGCCATCCAAAAGCTTATATTCCAATGGAGGTGTGTTCATTCTTCGTTGTCAAAGAAGAACATGCCATCAGAGAAATAACAACATGACTTGCACTTGACTTTGTTTTGAGTGAGGGAGGGCTGTGCAGGTCACCAGTCTCACCTCCTCTGAATCCAGTGACCAGATATTCATCAGGATGACTGGAGATGACCCAGGATGAGGCAATTGGGGTTAAGTGACTTGCCCAAAGTCACACAGTTAGTGAGTGTCAAGTGTCTGAGGTGAGATTTGAACTCAGGTCCTCCTGACTCCTGCACTGGTGCTCTATCCACTGCACCACCTAGCTGCCCAATTCCAATGGAGGAAATGTACTAACACAGATTTCTACAGTACAAGATACCTACAAAGTAGCTATAAGATGTTAGAGGGGAAGGGACTAGCCACTGGGAAGGACTGTAAAAGTCTTACTCCAGAAGGCAGAGCTTACACTGAGTCTCAAAGGAAATCAGGGATTCTAAAAGTCAAAAATGATGAGATAAGAGATGGAGCTTAATATGTAAGGTGTAAATAAACCAATATGACAGAACCACAGAGTGGGGGGAGGGGAGTTAATGTTTAAGACAGGAAAGATAGGAAGGGAATGGGTATTTAAGAACTTTAAATACCACTATATTTGGTATTCGGCTTTTAAATACAAATACTTGTGATCCTCAAAATAAGAGGGAGCTACTGGAATTTTTTTGAATTAGGGAGTGATATTATCAGAGCCATACTTGAGGAAAATCACTGTCCAGTTATGTGGAGGATGGTTTGAAGTAGAAAGAAATGTGGACTATTCCAATAGTCTAGTTTAATAGTGTCAAACTCAAATAGAAACAGTGACCACTAAGCCATATATAATAATCTCTGTGGATTGCATATTGACTTAGAAAACCACATATTTTTTTTTCAAAATATGTCATTATTTATTTTCATCCAAATGTCAACTTCCCCAAAACATTTAATCTTTTCTCTATGGATATACCTCAAAGGATCAGGCAGTTAGGTGGTGCAGTGGATAGAGCACTAGTGCAGGAGTCAGGAGGACCTGAGTTCAAATCTCACCTCAGATACTTGACACTCACTAACTGTGTGACTTTGGGCAAGTCACTTAATCCCAATTGCCTCATCCTGGGTCATCTCCAGTCATCCTGATGAATATCTGGTCACTGGATTCAGATGGCTCTAGAGGAGAAGTGAGACTAGTGATCTGCACAGCCCTTCCTCACTCAAAATAAAGTAACATGAAGTCATACCGTCATTTCTCTGATGGCATGGTCTTTTTTTTTTAATAAAAATTTATTTATTTAACTTTTTACATTCATTTTCACAAAATTTTGGGTTCCAAATTTTCTCCCCTTTTATCCCCTCCCCCCACCCCAATACACCGAGCAATCTAATTTTCCCTATCACTAATCTGCCCTCTCTTCTATCATCCCTCCCTTCTCTTGTCCCCATCTTCTCTTTTGTCCTGTAGGGCCAGATGACTTTCTATTCCCCATTAACTGTATTTCTTATTTCCTAGTAGCAAGAACAATACTCAACAGTTGTTCCTAAAACTTTGAGTTCCAAATTCTCCCCATCCCTCTCTCCCCACCCATTCCCTTTGGGAAGGCAGGCAATTCAATATAGGCCCTATCTGTGTAGTTTTGCAAATGACTTCCATAATAGTCGTGTTGTGTAAGACTAACTGAATTAACCTCCATGCTATCCTGCCCCCCATTGTTTCTATTCTGTCTTTTGATCCTGTCCCCTCCCCCGAGTGTTGACTTCAAATTGCTCCCTCCTCCCATTGCCCTCCCTTCCATCATCCCCCCCCGACCTTGCTTATCTCCTTCTCCCCCACTTTCCTGTATTGTAAGATAGGCTTTCATACCAAAATGAGTGTGCATTTTATTCCTTCCTTTAGTCAAACGTGATGAGGGTAAACTTCTTGGTTTTTTCTCAGCTCTCCTCTTTTTCCCTCCACTAAAAAGTCTCCTGCTTGCCTCTTGAATGAGAGATAATTTACCCCATTACATTTCACCCTCTCTCCTCACACTACATTTCTCTCTCACCATTTACCTTAATTTCTTTTAAGATATGGTCCCATCCTATTCAATTCACTCTGTGCTCTCTGTCTCTGTATGTGCATGCATGTGTGTATGTGTGTGTGCATGCACATGTATACATGTGTGTGTGTGTATGTGTGTGTGATCCCAACAACTACCCAGATACTGAAAAGTTTAAGAGTTACAAATATTATCTTTCCATGTAGGAATGTAAACAGTTCACTTTTGGTAAGTCCCTTATGACTTCTCTTTGCTGTTTACTTTTTCATGCTTCTTCTCATTCTTGTGTTTGAAAGTCAAATTTTCTTTTCAGCTCTGGTCTTTGCACCAAGAATGCTTGAAAGTCCTCTGTTTCACTGAAAGACCATATTTTCCCCTGAAGTATTATACTCAGTTTTGCTGGGTAGGTGATTCTTGGTTTGAGTCCTAGTTCCTTTGACTTCTGGAATATCCTATTCCATGCCCTTCGATCCCTTAATGTAGAAGCTGCTAGATCTTGAGTGACCCTGATTGTATTTCCACAATACTGGAATTGTTTCTTTCTAGCTGCTTGCAAGATTTTCTCCTTCAGCTGGGAGTTCTGGAATTTGGCCACAATGTTCCTAGGGGTTTCTCTTTTTGGATCTCTTTCAGGTGGTGATCGATGGATTCTTTCAATACTTATTTTGCCTCTGGTTGTAGAATATCAGGGCAGTTTTCCTCAATAATTTCATGGAAGATGATGTCTAGGCTCTTTTTTTGATCATGACTTTCAGGTAGTCCCATAATTTTTAAATTTTCTCTCCTGGATCTATTTTCCAGGTCAGTTGTTTTTCCCATGAGATATTTCACATTCTCTTCCATTTTTTCATTCTTTTGGTTTTGTTTGGTGATTTCTTGGTTTCTCAGAAAGTCATTAGACTCCATCTGTTCCATTCTAATTTTGAGAGAACTATTTCCGGCTGCTATTCAATGTGAGCTTAAGTTCTGGTGCTCAGGTGGGGGCAGGGCCGCCTCCCAGGCTCAGTTCCCTCAGGGGCTTTATGCAGAGACCTTCAGTAATGGAGCTCCTGCCTGCTCGGGGAGTCCCCGGATGCTGCTGCTGCCTCTGTCGCTGCCTCTGCCACTCCCTCCACCGCTGCCTCCCGAGGGGGCCCAAGTCACGGAGATACCTCGCTCCCCTCTTGGCCAGCCCAGACGTCTCTCTCACGACCTGTAGCATCTGTGGTGGAGGGATCTTCCTGGTTGCCGGAGATTCTGTCCCTGAAGCCTGCTCAGATGTGCTCCTCTGGGGCCATGCCGCCAGGGCAGCACGGGGTGGGCTCCACTTTCCTGGGCACGACGGACCCCTGGGGACCGCTCTCCAGGGCTCTCTGGAATGGAAATCTTTTCCACTGTGTTTCTGCATGCCTTGCAGTGCTTCAGAATTTGTGGGGAGTTCTTCTTGCAGGAAATATATGGGCTGTGGGTTCAGAGCTAGCATACGTGAGTCTTTCTACTCTGCCATCTTGACTCCACCCCCTAGAAAACCACATATTAACATCATCTATGCCCTATTTTATTTGTGTTTATTTTGTTACATATTTCTCAATTACATTTTAGTCTGCTTTGGGCCATATTTGGGAAGTATTGTGGGCTACATGTGGCCCACATGACTGATACTTCTGGTCTAAGCATGAGGATCTGAACCAAGGTTTTGGTTGAATTATTGGAAAGGAGAAAATATACACTAGAGATGGAGAGGTGGAAAGAAAAAGATTTGGCAACTAATTGGATATAAGGGACTGACTAGAAGAAAAGAGACAAAAATAACAGTGAAGTTGTGAACCTAGTTAGAGGAAGATGGTGGTGCTCTTGACAGTAATAAGAAAGTTTGGAAGAGAGATAAGTTCAGGGAAAGCATAATGAGTCCAGTTTTGTAGATTTTAGTTTAGATGTTTATGGGGCATGCAATTTTAAATGTTCATAAGAAGCTGGTGGCTTATCCCTGGTGGTGCACAGGACCATTGCTATGGGGTTTCCAAATAGGGAAGGAACCTTGGGCCCTCTCTCCCACTTGGCCACCATGGGACTGTGAACACATGGCCACTTCTGTTTCTTTTGTCTCTGCTGTTTTTATTCTTTTATATTTTAGGTGAATGAGTCTGGAACCAGGTTAGGACCTTGGAATATTCAAAGGTCAAAAGGGTCATCAATAGTATCCTCAGCCACCAAATTGGATAGAGGCTAGGACTACATATATGGATGTAGGAGTCAACTATATAGAAATGATCATTGAACTTATGGAAGCTAATGAGATCATTAAGTCAGAAAATGAAGAGAAGAGGGCTCAAAAGACTCTTAAAAAGACTTGGCCTTCAGCTTCCTGTTCACCCTTTTTCTTCTCTGAAACCTACTCTTCTTGCCCCTCATCTCTCTTCTTGACATTGTGACTTTGGGAAAGGTGAGAAGCCAAAAAAATAAAATAAAACTGTAGCCTAGGTCTGAAACTGGGTGGGTAGAGGGGAGAAGGTGAAAGGGAAGGAATAGAATAAGATTTAGACAACTAGTGATGCAAGTGACAAGACTATATGAAGCACTAACTTAGTTCTTAAAAAGCACAGACTTGGGTGATATCCATGGCTTGGGACAGTTCAAAAGTGCAAAGGGATAGCCTGTTGTAGGGGAGGGAAATGGGGTAACACATGACATGCTCACTGGTAATGATATAGCACATGTTAAAATACATGTTCTTTTTTTTAAAATGAGGCCTATGGAAGACAGAGAGAAAACATAAAAAATCCTTAGTGATAAGATGTGGGAGTAAGTCAAGACATGGATTGTATTTGGCTTTCTCAAGAAGTTTAACTGAGAAGGAAATATATGCAATTTAGGTACTCAGGAATACTAGATCTACTTACACTTTATAGTGCCTTCATCTTTGTCATCCACCCTAAAAGTACACTGAAATCAGATGTGCTAGATTCTAAATTCTGTTCTTCCTCTGTGACCTCAGAGAAGTCATTGCAAACCTCTCTGAGTCTCAGTTTCTTCCTCTATAATATATGAAGGTTGGAAATAAGACATTTCCACCAGGAGTATGCTGGTAGATAGATAGATAGATAGATAGATAGATAGATAGATAGATAGATAGATAGATAGATAGATAGATAGATAGATGGATGGATGGATGGATGGATGGATGGATGGATGGATGGATAGATGGATGGATGGATGGATGGATGGATGGATGGATGGATGGATGGATGGATGGATGGATAGATAGATAGATAGATAGATAGATAGATAGATAGATAGATAGATAGATAGATAGATAGATAGATGGATAGATAGATGGATGGATGGATGGATGGATGGATGGATGGATAGATAGATAGAGATAGGTAGATAGATGATAGAGAGATAGAAAATATATGCATGACATACTTCTAAGTTTAATCTGTATTACATTTTCTTTATTGTTTTCTTAAATTTAGACAGCCAATGACACATTAATCAAACCCTGATTTGTGGTGTTTGCCTATTTCTGGAGAGTGAATGCAATTGTTTCTCAGGAGCCAGTTTGAGTTGGCTCCAACATATCCCTGCTTCTAAACCCAAATTCCAAGATCCTATGACACTAACTGGGGAGAGAAAGGAGGGATTTTCAGAACAACAAAGAGGTAAGAGTGAGAGTAGGGGAGAGACTTGGAAATAGGCAGAGTTAAAATATCCCTCAGTTATCCTAGATGGTGCCCTTCTCTACCTGCCAATGTTTATCCCCATTGGATCATTCTAACCTTTGGATTAGACCTGAGATTATCTCACCTCCATTTCTGAGCCCTCTAGTTGCCCTAGATGACCTCATTTCCTTGCGTCTTTTAGACAAACCGTTCAGCACCCCACCCATTGTCGGGTCATGCTTTTGACTCAGCCTTCTTGTAGAAGGCACTAACACACTTAGATCATAGAATGTCAGACCTAGGAGGGGCGTTAAAACATATGTAATACTAAGGGCACACCCCTTTCCCATATAGTGTTCCAGAATCATATTCTGTGGGTCCACATCCACTCAAAATCATAATTTATGAGTCTCAACGAATTTTTTTTCACTTGTTCTCTAGTTGGTCAGAGGGTAAAATTAGTTTAAAGGAGAGGCATTCATTGAAATAAATTAGTTAGGCAAATGCCTGGTATGTGTAAGGCACTGTGCTAAGTACTGGGCATGCAATGAAAAGCAAACACAATCCTCTCTGGGAGCTCAGAGTCTAATGAAGGAGATAACAGACAAACAACTATGTGCAAACAAGCTACATTCAGGAGAAATAGGAAATTGTCACCAGAAGAAAGACACCGTGCTTGCCAGGGATAGAGAAAGGCTTCCTGTAGGGAAGGAGGGGCCTCCTTTCATGAGGCAATCAGGGTTAAGTGTTGCCCAGGGTCTCACAACTAGTAAGTATATGAGGCCAGACTTGAACTCAGGTCCTCCTGACTTCTAGGCAACTACACTACTTAGTTGCTCCTAATCTATGGTTTTCTAAGCCAATATGTGACCCAAAGAAATCCTTATTCTCAGTTTAGACTTGTCCCTTGTTTCTATTTGAATTTGACACCACCTGCTCAGCTATATAACATTCCTCCCACAATTTTAGGGCTCACTTTCCCTACACAAATTATCAGTGCAGAGAGTGGACACACGTCAAAAGCATGTATGATGGGAACATGCTAAGGAAACACCATTTCCAGGGAGATTGACAACTCATGTCTCCCGAAGTAGTCTTTTCTTATACCATTGGCATCTTCTGTTGATCTCATTGCCTGCTTTGGCCATGATCCCCCCTGGGTATGGTGTTTCCTCTGGTGAGCACATAGCTCCACTAGTCATCTTGGTAAGCATGGCTCTGCCAACCTCATGGTAGCAATTGCTGAGTGTTGCTTCCCGTTACCAGCTTGTGGGTTTCATCTCTTCAGGGCAATCTGCCAGACATCTTAGCTCCAGTTTGCTAGTTAAGTACACTCCCTAATAAAAGTCATACAGATTGTCCTTTATGACTAGTCACTGCACTCGATTTAAAACCAAAAGTCTTGGGCTAAGATTAAGTGTTCTTTTTCATCCCTGTGTCTGGAAAGTGACTAAATGCCTTGGTTCCAGATAATTCCCTCATCTAGAGTTAGAAATTTCAAAAGATTCTCTTAGGATTAGAATGCTGAGATATCTGAGGCATAACAATGACTAACTGAATTTAAAAAGCATTTATGATGTTCTCAGTGCTAAGGATATAAATGAGCTAGCCAGCAAGACAGTCCTTGTCTTCAATGAGTTGACATTCTGATATAGAAAGGCAGCACACATAGGGGAAATAGAGTTGAAAATGGGGGAAGGTGGTTAGAGATGGCTAAATGAAATAGTGGCCTGACTCCAGGCAAGATAAAAGGACAGCTAACTTATTAGAGCCTAGTGGACCAAAGAATGGAACCTGGGTTCCCTTGAGATGAGGAAGAGAGGTATCAGCTCAAGACAGGAGTCCAGTGAAACTGAGGGAGAGAAAAGCACAGAATCCCAGGTAATTGCAGCAGATGCTCCTGAGACTATCAGCCTGCAGATTAAATGTCTGCAAGTCACCTACTTGAACTTCCAGGAGCCAAGATGGTGGAGTGATCATAATTGCTATCTCCCTCCCCTTGTTGACCTTGAAGAACCCAGAGAATATTTCCCCAGGAAAAATCCTGGAACCATGGGATCAGCCAAGAGGTAAACAGTTCCTTAGCCTATGAGGCTAGGAAAATCGCTAAGGAAGGTCACTCTTGCTGTGGCTGAAGGGGACCAGTGCAGGACTGTCCAGATAAGCCCACCTCAGCAAACCGAGAAGAGAACCTGAGCCCAAGGGAGTGAAGCCCTCAACCGCCAACACTAGGACCCCAGGTATGCCTCAGCACCCCAGGGGAATTTGGAAGACACTAATGCAGATGAGTTCACCATTCGCTCAGCTTGCCTATGCTCTAGTTCAGCAGAGGAGACCTCCTGTGGCCAGACCAGCCCTCCCCCCACATTTAATGCAGCTAGCTCCAGGATAACTCTGGAGAAACCCAGAAAGACTTCACCTGGCCTCTGCTTTTGAAAACCAACCAGCTCAGCACCAGGTAAGCTGCAGTATTTTAGCTTCTAGCTGAAAGAACCAGAGACCACAACACACAAAGCCTCAAGTTCCAGGCATAAGAATGGTGGGACAGAGCCCCCTGTGCCCCAGAAGCAGAGATCCACTCTAAAAGTCAGGAAAAGAGTGATCATCATGAGTAAGAAGCAAAGCAGAAAAGAAAAGACCATAGAATCTTTCTATGGGAACAAGGACCAAAACACTAATACCAAAGAAGTCAGCATTGAGACTGTATTCCCATCTGAAACTTCAGAAGGAAATATGAACTGGTCTGAAGCCCAAAAAGCATTCTGGGAAGAGGTCAAGAGGGGTTTTAAAAGCCAAATTAGATAAATAGAAGAAAAACTGGCCAATGATTTTAAAAATGTGAAAAAAGAATTCACTGAAGAGAATGGCTCCTTAAAAAGGAAAATTGGACAAATGAAAAAGGAAGCACAAAACCTAACTGGGAAAATTGGACAAATGGAAAAGGAAGTACAAAAACTAACTGAAGAAAAAAACTCCTTGAAAGGAACAATTGGATAAATGGAAAAGGAGATGCAAAAGTTAACTGAAGAAAACAATTTGATAAAAATTAGAATCAGGCAAGTAGAAGCTAATGACTCTATGAGACATCAAGAATCACTCAAACGGAGCTTAAAGAATGAAAAGACAGAAGAACATGTAAAATATATAGTTGGAGAAGAGGAAGAGGGTCAAGGAACAAAAGATAAGCTAAGGAAGCAAGATTACTGTTCTCTACTCATTTTTCTTTAGTCAGTATGCATGCCTTTAGTATGCATATCTGTCAACAACAAAAACTATTGCTGAGGGGGGCTGTATTTTGTTCAAGGAAAGCCTTAGTGCTATCCTATAGAACATAGAATGTTAGAACTGAAAAGGATTCTTGGATCATACAATATATGTATTGCTGAAAGGAAACTTAGAATGGAGAACTTAGAATGTTAGACTGGAATGGACCTTTGGAACTACCTAGTTCAAACCCTTCATTTTATAGACGAGGAAGAAAGAGAAAAAAGGTTTGTCCAATGTAACCCAAGATGCCACTGGATGACTTTGGACTGGAACCCAGGCTTCTGGACTCCAGGGTCCCTAGGAAGATTGAAAAAGGCACCAATTCAGTAAGAAAACATGAAGAATGGAATTAAAAGTCAGAAGATTATAGACCTAGTTTATTGTTTGTCTTTCACTTTCAAAGAGGATCAATGATATAATGGGGTGATGTCTTTTTTTATTATTTAACTTTTTACATTCATTTTCACAAAATTTTGGGTTCCAAATTTTTTCCCCTTTTATCCCCTCCCCCCACCCCAATACCCCAAGCATCTAATTTTCCCTGTCACCAATCTGCCCTCTCTTCTGTCATCCCTCCCTTCTTTTGTCTCCATCTTCTCTTTTCTCCTGTAAGGCCAGATGACTTTCTATTCCTCATTAACTGTATGTCTTCTTTCCTAGTAGCAACAGCAATACTAAACAGTTGTTCCTAAAACTTTGAGTTCCAAATTCTCCCTGTCCCTCCCTCCCCACCCATTCCCTTTGGGAAGGCAGGCAATTCAAAATAGGCCATATCTGTGTAATTTTGCAAATGACTTCCCTGATAGTCGTGTTGTGTAAGACTAACTGAATTACCCTCCATCCTACCCTGCCCCTCATTGTTTCTCTTCTGTCTTTTGATCCTGTCCCTCCCCAAGTGTTGACTTCAAATTGCTCCCTCCTCCCTTTGCCCTCCCTTCCATCATCCCCCCATTGCTTATCTCCTTCTCCCCCACTTTCTTATACTGTAAGATAGGTTTTCATACCAAAATGAGTGTGCATTTTATTCCTTCCTTTAGTCAAATGTGATGAGGGTAAACTAATTGGTTTTTTTTTTCTCAGCTCTCCTCTTTTTCCCTCCACTAAAAAGTCTCCCACTTGCCTCTTAAATGACATATAATTACCCCATTCCATTTCACCCTCTTTCCTCCCACTACATTTCTCTCTCACCATTTACCTTAATTTCTTTTAAGCTATGGTCCCATCCTAATCAATTCACTCTGTACTCTCTGTCGCTGTGTGTGTGTGCATGTGTGTATGTGTGTGTGCGTGCATGCATGTACATGTGTGTGTGTGTGGTCCCATCAACTACCCAGATATTGAAAGGTTTTAAGAGTTACAAATATTGTATTTCCATGTAGGAATGTAAACAGTTCACTTCTGGTAAGTCCCTTAAGACTTCTCTTTGCTGTTTACTTTTTCATGCTTCTTCTCATTCTTGTGTTTGGAAGTCAAATTTTCTTTTCAGCTCTGGTCTTTTCATCAAGAATGCTTGAAAGTCCTCTGTTTCACTGAAAGACCATATTTTCCCCTGAAGTATTATACTCAGTTTTGCTGGGTAGGTGATTCTTGGTTTGAGTCCTAGTTCCTTTGACTTCTGGAATATCCTATTCCATGCCCTTCGATCCCTTAATGTAAAAGCTGCTAGATCTTGAGTTATCCTGATTGTATTTCCACAGTACTGGAATTGTTTCTTTCTAGCTGCTTGCAAGATTTTCTCCTTGACCTGGGAGTTCTGGAATTTGGCCACAATGTTCCTAGGGGTTTCTCTTTTTGGATCTCTTTCAGGTGGTGATCGATGGATTCTTTCAATACTTATTTTGCCTCTGGTTGTAGAATATCAGGGCAGTTTTCCTTGATAATTTCATGGAAGATGATGTCTAGGCTCTTTTTTTGATCATGACTTTCAGGTAGTCCCATAATTTTTAAATTTTCTCTCCTGGATCTATTTTCCAGGTCAGTTGTTTTTCCCATGAGATATTTCACATTCTCTTCCATTTTTTCATTCTTTTGGTTTTGTTTGGTGATTTCTTGGTTTCTTGTAAAGTCATTAGACTCCATCTGTTTCATTCTAATTTTGAGAGAAATATTAAATTCAGTGAGCTTTTGAACCTCTTTTTCCATTTGGTTCATTCTGCTTTTGAAAGCATTCTTCTCCTCATTGGCTTTTTGAACCTCTTTTGCCAATTGAGTGAGCCTATTCTTCAAGGTGTTATTTTCTTCAGCATTTTTTGGGGTCTCCTTAACCAAGGTATTGACCCATTTTTCATACTTTTCTTGCATCTCTCTCATTTCTCTTCCCAGTTTTTCCTCCACCTGTCTAACTTGCTTTTCAAAATCCTTTCTGAGCTCTTCCAGGGCCTGAGCCCACCTGACATCCCCCTGGGGTGTCTGGGGTACCGAGGCCACGCCCTCCACATCTTTCCCTGATGGCAAGAATACGTCCTCGTCATCAGATCCGAATGTCAGGATCATTTGCATTTGTTGGAAAAAAACTCTCTATAGTCTTATTTTTCTTCCCTTTTCTAGGCATTTTCCCAGCCAGTTACTTGACTTCTGAGATTCCTGTCCACCCCCGCCTAGATCCACCCAGCTAGAGCTTGGGCTCTGAGATTCAAATGGGCTTTCCGCGCCGCCCACCCAGCTGCTAATCAATGAGCTTTAGTTGTGGTGCTGGGGTGGGGGCAGGGCCGCCTCCCAGACTCGGCTTCCTCAGGGGCTTTATGCAGAGACTTTCAGGAACGGAGCGGGTGGGGGGGGGGCCGCCTCCCAGGCTCAGCTCCCTCAGGGGCTTTATGCAGAGGCCTTCAGTAGTGGAGCAGGGTGGGGCAGGGCCGTCTCCCAAGCTCAGCTCCCTCAGGTTGTTTATGCAGAGACTTTCAGTAATGAAGATCCTGCCTGCTGCTGGGGGAGTCTCGGGGCCACCACCGCTGCTGCCTCCTCTGCCGCCCACGCCTCTGCCTCCGCCGCTTCCTGCCCCCGTCTCTGCCTCCGCTGCTTCCTCCTGAGGGGGCCCGAGTCACAGAGACACTCCGCTCCCCCTCTCGTCCAGCCCAGCCTTCTCTCTCACTGACCTGTAGCTTCTGTGGGCGGAGGGACTTTCCCGGCTGCCGGAGCTTCCGTCCCTGAAGCCTGCTCGGGTCAGCTTCTCTGGGGCCGCCACCAGGGCAGCGCTGGGGTGGGGTCTGCTTTCCAGGGCGTGACGGACCCTGGGGACGGCTCTCCAGGGCTCTCTGGAATGGAAATCTCTTCCACTCCATTTCTGTACCCCTTTCAGTGGTCCAGAAGTTATGGGGGTCTCTTTTTACATTAATTCTATGGGCTTTGGTTTCAGAGCTCATAAACTTGCATCCTTCTACTCCGTCATCTTGGCTCCACCCCCGGGGTGATGTCTTAACTTGCCCGTGAACTTGATTTAAGTGAGGCAGAGCTGCACAAAGTCATCACTCTCTCTATTCTAGAGTCATGCAAGTCTAATGGCAAGATAAAAGTCATTTCTGATGATTCTGAATGCAGTGAAGGACCATGGTGTCTTCCTTGTCTGACCAAGCTCTGGTGGTTGTTTTTCTTCAATCTCAAAGAGAACCAAAATGACATCACCACAATAAAGAGAAATTTCAGTGTGTCCAACTGTGGCTGATCAGACCAATATGAGTTTGGAATGCTCTAGCACAGGTTGGACATTTGGGGTGGATATTTGGGGTGGATACTCCAAATTTGTGCATCCTACATTTATTTTGTGCTATCTCAATTCTGCTTTGCTCATAGATCACAGCACCCTTCCTGATGGTGGGCATGCCATGCTGAGCAGTCCTATACCAGTGTCCCATGTTGCATAGTCAAATCCAAAGTTCTTGAGAGAGAACTTGAGAGTATCCTTGAATCACTTCTTCTGACCATCATGTGATTGCCTGCCCCATGTGAGTTCTCCATAAAATAGTCCTTTTGGCAAAAGTACATTTTGCATCCAAATAGCTTGGCCAGCCCATCAGAATTGTCCTCTCTGAAGCATAGCTTGAACGCATGGTAGTTCAGCTTGAGCAAGGACTTCAGTGTCTAGTACCTTATCCTGCCAGGTGATCCTCAGAATCTTCCTAAGACAGTTCAAATGGAAATGATTCAGTTTCCTGGCAAGGCACTGGTAGACTGTCCATGTTTCACAGGTATACAACAATGAGGTCAGCACAATGGCTCTATAGACCTTCAGTTTGATAGTCAGTCTAATACCGCTTCTCTCCCAAACTTCTCTTCGGAGCCTCCCAAACACTGGCAATGTGTGTGTCAACCTCATTGTCAATGTGTACATCCCTGGAAAGTACACTACCAAGGTAAATGAACTTATCCGCAGCATTCAAAACTTCTCCATTTGTTGTAACCAATGGTTCCATGGATGAATGATGTGGTAGTGGCTGACGGAGCACCTGTGTTTTCTTGGTGTTAATTATTAGGCTAAAATTAGCACTGGCAGCAGAGAATTGATGCATACTTTTCTGCATCTCAGTTTCAGAGGCTGCATTGAACGCGCAATCATCTGCAAACAGAAAATCGTGCACCAACATTCCCTCCACTTTGGTCTTGGCTTGTAGCCTTTTCAAATTGAAGACCTTACCATCAGTGTGGTAGTTGACCTTGATGCTGTATTCATTCTCACTGAAAGCATTTGACAACATGGCTGAAAACATCATGCTAAAAAGCATGGGAGCAAGCACACAAGCACTCCACAGCACCCTTAGTCCTAGTTTGGATACTTTCTGGGTGACCATGAACAAGTTGCTTCTCTTCCCTGAAACTCAGTGTCCCAATTTGGACATTTGGACATTCCAATAATGGAATACTTATACTAACCTTGAGTTCAAGGTTGTGAGAAAGGCTATTTGTAAACCTTAAAATATTAGAGAAATATAGTTTGTTATTATTGTTTATCACTAGATCCCAATGCCTCGATTATCTCTTTCTCACGTTTCACCAAATCCTCTCTCTTTCTTCATCAAGAGGTTCTAGAAGACTCTAGGACAGGGGCAGAGAATCTGTGGCTTTCTAAATCCTTAAGTGCAGCTGTTTGATTGAATCTAAATTTTACATAACTTTTTGTTCTGAGTTTGAATTTGAACTCAGGTCCTCCTGACTCCAGGGCAAGTGCTCTATCCACTGCACTACCAAGCTGCTCCTAATCTAGAGTTTTCTAAGCCAACATATGACCCAAAGGAATCCTTGGATACTTACAGAACTTTTCATTCCGTAAAATTTAGATTCAGTCAAAAGACTGCACTTAAGGATTTAGAATGCCACATGTGGCCTGAAGTCCACAGGTTCCCCACCCCTGATCTAGGAAGTCTTTCTGGACTAAAATGAATAGTCTGAAGAGACAGCACCTTCCCAAACCCATCTCCCATTCTCCCCTGTCTAAGGCTACACCTTCCCTGAATCCTGGCATTCCTATCCTCACACCACATACACCACCCTCTTACAGGGCCCCATTAACCTGTAACTGCTGAGATTCATTACATAGTGTGTGGATGTGGGTTTTATGACCTTTCTTATGGTGCACATAAGGATATGCTTGTCTCTCAGAATTTGGTTACCTCGAGTGTTATCTTTTCTAGAGAATATAAATGGCTAAAATTAGAAAATATAAACACACAGATTATGAGACCTATTGAGACCTATCCCCTGATATTAGGATCTTGGTGTATGGGAAATTTGTTCTTTGCTCCCTCCCTTAAAAAATCTGAGTTAGTATTCTCATATGTAGAATTTCATGGGAGAAGTCTAAGCACTGCCATGAAAGGGCTTTTGATTCTGACTTGAGAGAACAAACCAAGGCCATCCACCTAATAATGACCAGGCAATTTAAAGACAGAACTCCCTGGGAAGGTTCATGGCCATATTAATTTGTTTCTATCTTGTATACCTCTGTAGTTTTAATTGCTTCTCATTTTCTTTTGTTGTAATTTTTTTTTGTTTTTTTTTTTACCCCCTAAAAATCAGCTAAGAGGTCTTTTCCTGTGACTCCAATTATAACTTCATAGATAAGTGTTCACCTGAGCCCAAATGGCACCCTAGCCCCAGGGATCATAGATAAGATCCTTCGCATCCTCTTGTTAGACCTCAAGAAGATGAGGAAATACTTCAGTCCTATATTCTCATGTTCCTTCAATAAAACATTGTTCTTAAAGATGCCAAAACATAGGTCTGGAAGCAGAAATAACATAAAACCTGACTCCTCCACTGTTTACCATTCTAACCCTCCCCAAAAGGAGAAAGTACCCCTAACAGAAGCCAGAGATGGAAACTTTCCTGTACAAAGAGAAGGATGGGAAGCCTTACTGAAGCTGTCACACTATCATCTCAGTCAGTTTGGACTCAAATCTGGAGGATCTTGGCACTCACCTCCAATCTCTAGTCCTCCAGAGGCTATGGGTGGCTATACAGAGTAACCTCTAGTAAGTCTCATTTGGATACATGAGTCTTAAGGTATAGGTTTTCTCCTTTCCTTTTTGCTGTGCCAATGCTAAGTTATCATATAATCATCTTTTGGCAAGACTTTTGCCCCCAAAGGTAGAAATTGAAATGATTGGGAGAAATTGATCAGTCAATCACCAATCAATACATGTTTATGTGCCAGGCCCAACAGGCACTGTGCTAAGCAGTGGGCTTAAGGAGAAGTAGAAAAACAGTTCCTGTTCTCAAGAGGTTTATATTCGGAGTGGCGGTATAGAATAAATAAAAAAAAAGATTGTAAATAATTAATTGTGAAATATTGTAAATAATTAGATACACACGCATAGAGATCAAACTAACACAGAGAGATTTCATTCAAGCTGCCACAGTGAAGTGGCCCCAATTTACATCTGCTGGTGAGAAAGCCAAGGTTTGAAGTTTCTATGTCCTGGATAAAGAAGGTCATCGGTTCATTCCTTACTGATTTGTGTACTTCCCAAGATTTTTATAGAATGTCATAGTTGTGAAAGGCCTTAGAAAATATCTTTCCCAATTCCTTCATTTTACAAATGAGGAAACTGAGACCCAGAGAACCAAAGTGCTTTGCCCATGATCATACAGGTAAGTAACAGAGATGGAATTTGAAATCCAGTACTGTAGCTCTTTCTACCACACCATACTGTTCTACTATTTGACAAGGGTAGATATAGATGTCCTGGAGCCACCTCTGCCTCTGCTTTCTGGAGGCAAAGGAAGGATGGAATCTTTGGGTCTCTACATCACTTTCCTCTCCCTGACATCCCTTACTCCTGAAGAAAAGATGTAATATAATCTCTTGGCAGACCTCACTTTCCATTCTTTAGAGTCTTGTTCCTCTATAGATGACCAGTTGAACAAGCCTTGAATACCTTGTCCTACTGTCATGTATGACCGGCTAAATCTCAACCCTGGTTCACTCTGCCATCTACCTGCTCTGCTCATACTGGATCCTCTGAAAATTAATGTTCTTTCATCTTGATAGGGTGTTCACTGATACATGACAAGTATTTTATTCTTCCTCAGTTGACTGTCCCACTCCATAACTGTTTCAAACTTTTTCTCCTCAAGCCCTCAGTGCTCCCTCACCAACCCCCTGTCAGCCAACGGTTGTTGGGGTTTTTTTCTTGGTGTTGTTTTGTTTTTTGGAATGGAGAAAATCTGGGTTAAGTGACTTGCCCAGGGACATGCAGCTAGCAAATGTCTGAGGCTGGATTTAAACTTAGGTCCTCCTGACTCCTGGGTCAGTGCTTTATCTACTGTGGCATCTAGCCTCCCTAACTGTCTCAGTAGATGTTGATGACTCCTACATTACTGAGAAAATAGAAGCCATCATTCATGATGGTTTTCTCCTTCACTTCAAACCTCCCAAACCTATAATCAACCTTAAGTCCTGTGTCGGAGAAGAGGGAACCCTTCTCCTCAACAAAGTCAACCTGCGTCCCTGATCCCAACACTTCCTCTACAGTTTACTCAGCCATTCCTTTCCACTCTCTCCTCCAATATCTCTCTAACCACTGCTTTCTCCAACCACTACAAATACTCTCAGGTTTATCCCATTAATAAAAAAAATCTTCACTTCCTCCTTATCATATAGTGTTCACTGTAAAACTCCTAGACTTATCTACACTCACTATTTCCACTTTCTTATAATCTAACCTCTCATTCTCTTACAATTTGATTTCTAATCCCACTACTCTATTGTATCTCTCCAAAGTTATCAACATCCATTTAACTACTGAGTTCAAAGGCTTTTTCTTAATTTTTTCTTTTTCTTTTTCTTATTCTCTAGATCTCTTTGTGACTTTCAATATCAATCATTTCTCCTGGTGTATTGTTAATGTATTTTTGCTTAATTTGAAGATCTTTCCCATCCATTAATAGGCCCATGTGACCTGCTTAAATCATATGGAAGCCTAAGTCATATGCAATATGAGGAGCGTGCTGAATGAGTGGAACAGGAAGGGTGGATCACAACTGGGAGGAACTGAGTGAGAGCAGTTTGAGCAGAGGGAGAGAGAAGACGCAGGGAGGCAGATAACTAGGACTGTGAGTGTTTGTGGGAAGGCCCCAGCAGGAGGGGATGGCTTGGGAATGGAGATGTCCCCTACAGTGATATTGTGTATTAGTTTCCTTGTTACTATGATGGATTTGGTTTTCTGATGTTGAGATCTGGCTTTCTGGTGTCGGAATAAATATTTTTCTTCTACCTTCTATATGGAGAATCTGTTATATTTTGTGATTGAGAATGACTGGCATATTCACAGTCAGCACTGATGCTGTGAATATGACCTGGACAGTATACCTGGATACTCTCTCCTCCCTTGACTTCCTTGTTCCTGATTCTGCTCCTGCCTGCCTGGCCAACCTTTTTGGTATCCTTTACCAGACCATCACCCAGATTCTTTACCTTTGGAATGGTGTTCCCCAGAATTCTATCCTAGACCCCAGGCCTGAGAGGCCCATGAAAAATGTAGAGGATAAAAAAGGAAGTAAAGATTTAACAAGTACTTTGTCTACACCCCACTTAACCTGCCTTCCACTACTGGGCCCATCATGTAATTTGGTGGGTGGGTGCATTGCCACTGCACACTTCTTCTGTTTGTCACATGACCTGCAGAAACCCACCAGCTTAAGTCTGTTTCTAGACTGAGAGGGGCTAAAATAGCATCTTTTTGCTGTGTTTTCAGATGTTACTAAATATAAACAGTAAGAAAACCTGAAAAAAAAAAGTATTAAAACTTGTACCACTTAGCAAAGTAACTTTAACATTAATGTGATTTCATGATAGATAAAAATCTTAAGTAATAAATGTAATTAACTGATATTAATTGAAATTTCTCTTTTTTTAATATGGCTTGTTTGTAAAATAGTTTCGTTATTAATTATGCCTTTACTTGGAAAGTGAGCTGCTAAAAACTTATCTGCATATTGAAGAAGTTTAGCCTATTTTAATTTTGGCCCCTACCTACTGCCAAGTTATGCAAATCAGCTAGAATCTTTTTTTCTCTGTAGACTTTCAATGATCTCTTGACTCTCAAGTCTACATATCTAGCCCTAATTTCTCTCTGAGCTTCAGTCAGTAATCAACTTTCTCTCGGCTATCTTCCCTCAGATACCTCATTGGTACATCAGACTCATTACATTCAAAACAGAGGTCGTTATTTTCCACCCATATTTCTCTGTTTCTGTTGAAGGCACTACCATCATATTAGTGACACAGATTTTCAGAGTCACCTTTCCTCCCATATCTGATCAGTTAGTAATAGTTTCAATTTTATATGCATAACATCTTCCATCCATCCATCCCTTCTCTCCACTCTAACACTCATTGCCCTAGTCCAAGTCATTATCACTTTTAGCCTACACCAAAATTGTAAGATGGGGAGGGACACCGAGGCTTTGTTTAAGGACACTAAAATTTAGAGGATGCTAAAAAAACATTTAAATACTTTAAATTCAGTGATTCATTAAACAAACATTTAAGCAACAACCTAGGTATTCTGCAAAATCCTGAGAACAAAGACAAGTAAAATCATTCCTACCATCAAGTAGCTTATGTCCTGTTAGGGATGCAGGGTACTAAGTATGTACAAAACTGTGGGGGTCTTTGGGTTTTGTTTTGTTTTTTTCAATTTTAATTGGCATAGGGAACTACCATTGTAGAACCTTTATCCATTGACAGAGACAGACATAATTTGTAATCTAGAGTTCTGAAGGTATATCTGGGCATTCTAAGGCAGGTGGCTCTCTAAGTATAGAAAGCACTGGGCCTAGAGTCAGGAAACTGAGTTCAAATTCAACCTTGGGCACTAGCTGTGTGACCAGCCATTTGGCCTCTGTTTGCCTCAGTTCCTTCAACTATAAAAATGGGGTAATAATAGCACCCACCTCAATCAAATGATATGTTTGTGAAGCACTTAGCACAGAGTCTGGCGTACAATAGGTGCTAAATAAAATCTTATTCTTTTCCTTTCCTCATCTCTTCTAAGAGACATGGTCACACAACTAGTACGTATACTATGTGTCACAAGCAGGAATCAAACCCAGTTCTTCCTAACTCCCTTTACCCACCATGTCACAGTGCCTCTTCTATACAAAGTAATTTTAAGAGGGAGAAATGGTGAGGGGGAAGTCAGAAAAAGTCTCTTAAGCACCAGATCTATGCTTTGAAGGAAACTAGGGGTTCCACTAGGCAGAGAAGGAAGGGAGGAGGAACCACTAGTGCAAAAGCAAAGAGGCTGGAGTTTTTAATACTGTGTTTGCAGAATAGCTAGCAGATGAGTTGGAGTGGAACAGAGAGGATGCAAAGGAAAGTAATAAAAAAAAGACTAGAAAGGTATTTCTGAAACAGATTGCAGAAGGCTCTAAATACTGGGCTTTGGTATGCTAAGGAGTTTATATTACAGACAACTGAAATTAGGACCTATTTAGCATGAATAATTAGCTAAAATAGGAAGCCACCAGATGTCAGATTTCCTTCTCCCCTCTCCACTTCCTGCAACACTACAGGTAAACTCTTCCCTAGCCTGGTGTGGCCTGGCCTGCTCTCTCCCCAGCCCCAATGTCCTCATATTTGTGGGTCTCCTCCTCCAGAGCCTAATGTTCCTAGGGCTAAAGTCTCTCTCTGGGGTCACACACACACACACACACACACACACACACACACACAAATTAAATTTATCTTGCTGTTTGACAGAGGTGAATTTTGTGGCACTTGACTAAAGTGACAGAATTACTAGTTATGTTTCTGACCTAGACAACCCTAGCAGCCTTTTAATTGGCCTTTCTGGACCTAGTCTCTTCCTTTTCCAATCTATGCTCCACACAGCTGCCAAAATAATCTTTCTAAGTCACCAGAATGACCCTGTGGCTCAATTCAGAAACATTCAGTAGTTCCCCGTTGCTCATAGATTGAAGTGCAGACTCCTTGGCCTGACATTCAAGACCATCCACCATCTCTCTGTCCAGCCTTATTTCACATTACTTCCTCCCATGCATTTTTCTTTCCAGCCAAGCTAGATGACTAGCTTGCTTCTGCACTTCCAGAAGAGGTAACAAACTTTCCTCTGACCACATGCTTTCCATCTCTCACTTCCTGTGTCTCCTGAAGGAAGATGGCAAGGAGCCCGTTGGGACTGACTTCTGTGCCAGCACTAAGTGACTTCTATCTCCAGCCACCAGCCTGGTCTCCTAAAAGTGATGTGGAGAAGTCCTAATGCAATGAGGACCCACCTTCCTTCTGACCTCAGGCCTTCCGTCTCCTGATGTGCCCATTCCTTGAGGGAAAAGGTAGAGGAAAATAGAGAAAAGCAGGTTTCCTCCTCCTATTGTGCAGGTTCTACTTTCTCCTCCTGCTGCCCTGTTTCTTGTCTAATCTTCAGACGTTGGAGAGAAAAAAGAAGAATGAAAGGGCATACCTATCTGACCATCTGATTGGGTGCATTGCATCTCGTGCTGCACTTGTCTCTAGTCTCCTTTGGGAAAAGGAGTAATGCCTTCCACCTGATGATGAACATCCTTGCATCTGGTCACAACCTACACATGCCAGTGATTCTGAACCCCTGTGGGTCATCATCCAAACCTTATTCCACATCCCTCACCACCTGATTCTTTTCTCCCATCCATTCAACCCTCTCATCCCAAAGTTCCAACCAAAAGCCGCCATCCACTTCCACTGTGCCCTCTGGAATGCCTGTTCCATGGGCAACAAACTTCCCATCATCCTAAATCTTTTCCTCTCTAACTCCATCTTCTTGTAATTGCCAATATTTGTCTCCTTCTTGGTGGCACTGTCTTTCCAATTCTGGCTACACCTTCACTCATCCCCCTCAGCTCCGTGGTTGAGGTGAGTTGGATTATTCTTTGTTTCCCATTTCCACTTCTGGGTCCCCTCTTTATCTCCATCACTCAGTAATACTCTTTCTCTGAGGTTCATACTATTCATCTCTACCATCCAAATAAAATTCTGGTAGCTATTGCCTACAGACCTCCAGTTGCTAAGAGGTGGCCTCTGAGTCTGAAGGTTTGAGTCCTGCCTTTGATTCATATTGCCTATGTGACCCTGGGAAAAATCACTTAACCTCTCTGTGCCCCCCAAACAATTCTCTAGGACTATAAATTACAGAGGAAGTACCCAATTGTATTGGGAGATGGAGTTTTCTCATTAGGAATTCCCTGGCCCTGATGAAATCATAGGCCTGAAAAAAAACCCAACTCATAGCCTGGGAGCGATGGAAGTAATCTTAGAAATCATGTCATCCAACCTCTTCATTTTGAAGAAGGGGGAACTGGGTGAAATGATCCAACCATTCTGAAGAGAAATTTGGAACTATGCCCAAAGGGCTAGAATTGTGTGTACCCTTTGATCCAGCAATGCCACTTCTAGGTCTGTTTTCCAAAGAGATCATAAAAATGGGGAAAGAATCTGCATGTAAAAAAATTTATTGCAGTTCTTTTTGTCGTGAAACTGGAATGCAGATTTTGGAGAAGTGACTGGGCTAAGGTCATACAGCTCATGAGCGAAACAATTACCTGCCTAGAATGAATGACTGAGTATAAAATAGAGTTGAGAGAGAAGAAAACCATGATCATAACCAACCTTTTGAGACAGCAACTTTGGGATCCAACCCCTGATCTCTCAAGGGCATCTCAGGGTCAAGTGCTAAGGGCACAATGTATGGAAAAGAACAGGAGATTTTGGTTCACAAGACCTGAATTAGAACTCTAGTTCTACCTTCTGTGTGGCCTCTGCAAAATAAAGGGTTTGAATTTTGACTTCAGAGAACCTGAAGGTGAAGCATACCTTCTGCCTTGCAAAGAGGTGGTAGACGGTAGGTACAGAATGAGGCATGCATTTTCAGACCTGGTGGGTTTGTTGATTTGTTTTGATCGACTGTAGTTATTTGGCAGTTAGATGATGCGGTGGATAGAGATAGAGTTTGGGACCTGGGAGTCAGGAAATTGTTATCATTCAGTTATTTTTCAGTTGTGTCCAATTCTTCATGACCCCATTTGGAATTTTCTTGGCAAAGATGCTGGAGTGGTTTGCCATTTCCTTCTCCAGCTCATTTTACAAATGAGGAAACTGAGGCAAACAGGGTGAAGTGATTTCATCAGGGTCACACAATTAGAAAGCGTCTGAGGCCAGATTTGAACTCAGAAAGATGTCTTCCTTACGCCATGACCAGTGCTCTATCCACTGTATCACCTACCTGCCCACCAGAAGGAATGACGTTGAAATCCAGTCTCAGATACTTATGAGTTATATGATCCTGGACAAAACACTTAACCTCTACCTGCCTCAGTTTCCTCGTCTATAAAATGGGAATTATAATATCACTTACCTCTCCAGGTGGTTGTAAGGATCAAATGAGATGAAAATTGTAAAGTGCTTAGAACAGTGCCTGGCACCTCGTAAGCACTATGTAAATGTGAGCTCTTATTATTTTTTACAAAAAGGGTATTCTACAATGAGAAGAATTATTGGGAAGTAATTTAAGAAAAGAGCATTAATGAATTTTTTTTAATTAAAAAAAATAAAGGGATATGATTATATGATCTCTTAAGTCTAACCAGCCCAAAATTGCACTGCAATCTCAGTATTTTTGCTCCCAGGGACAAGAGAAATTGCTGCTGGAGGAAGGGGGCAGAACAGAACTAGGGATCTGGGTCTTCCTGGTTCCCTGCTTGCTTCTTCCTACAGTTTCTCCTGCGCCACTGTTTTTCTCTCTCCCTCCCCTCTTCTGTTCATCTCCCCAGGCCCTTTTCCAAGAACTGTGTCTGGTCCCTCAGGCCCAACTGCTCCAAACCAGGATGCCACCCCTCTTCTAAGTAGGTCAGATCTCTGCCCTGAGCTCTGAAACAGGGTGGGAATGAGGAAGGTAACAAGGGAACGGGGAGAAATGAACTAAAGTCCACTGAGTGCTCCCTGCTACCTTGGGATACCTCCACCTATGCCCGTTACTTGGTCAGCACCCCCTCCAAACCCTTGGCGAGGTCTTAGGTATTTATGAAAGTGATACCATCAATTAGGTCAGTATCCTCACCGCCACCCCCTGTTCATTATCTGAAAACTGTTACAGTCTAATGCACAGAGTCCTCTGGGTGTGAAGCATCTGTGTGTGCGTGTGGTCTTGTCTGTTGCTCCATTTCTGACATATACTGTTTCCTCCTCCCCTCCTCCATAGCATCCTGCCCTTTCTCTCTTTTATCTGAGTGCTTCTCACCTTTGGGTCTCTCTATAACTATTAACTGCCTTAAGCCTTCCCTGATTGCCCCAGCAGACAGGGGCAATCTCTTTTCTGAGCTCCCGGAGCACAGACCAGCTACATCACTTTCTGGGTGTTCAACATGTAATGTTTTGTGTGATTTGCTATGTGTTTATCTGTGGAAGTGTTTTATCCCTAGATGGATTCAAAGATCCTTGAGGGCAGTAACTCTGTTATGTTTCTTGCATCTTTGCTCATGATATGTGTTCAAGAAGAGATCTTGATTCTAACTTCAGCTCTTCTATTGATCAGTTAAGTGACCTTGACCCTTCACCCCTAGGCTTCAGCTTCTTTTGAATGTTTTTCTTACATAGATATGCAAAACATCTCTTTCTCTGATGGTTTCACAAGGGTTTTTGAATATGAAATGAGACAGAGGATGTGAAAGTGCTTTGTGAACCGTACAGTATCTTATAAAATGAAAGGAATTATTATTATATCTTGGTGACACTTGAGAGTTAGAATGACCTGCATTCACTGTTTCGAGATCCTGGCAGTCACATGATCTTTGCATGTCTCAAGCAACTAACTAAACCCCTAGCATAGATATGTCCTTTAGAAAAAGAATTCCTCCTACCTCAGAATCCCTGCTACCCTCACCCTGATGAAACCACAAATCCTCCTGTTTAGTTGTACCTAACTCTTCATGCCCCCATTTAGGGTTTTCTTGGTGAAAATACCGGAGTGATTTGCCATTCTCTCCAGCTCATATTACAGATAAGGAAACTGAAGCAAATAGGGTTAAGTAACTTACCCAGACTCACACAGCTAGTATGTTTCTGAGGTTGGATTTGAACTCAGAAAGATGAGTCTTCCTGACTCTAGGCCTGGCAATCTATCCTCTGTGCCACCTAGTTGCCCCTGTAATATAGTATTTGGCTAGTAATAATGCCTTTTCTTCTTTGAATATTCTTGAATCTCTTGCCCCCTGGCTTTTGTCTGGTCAAATCTCAACCCTGGGATACTCCAACTGTCTATCTCCTCAGCTTCTACATGTGTGGCTGACAGAGCTGGAGGAGTCTGAGTCTACTACAATCTCAACTGGGCACTCACATTGGTTCTCAGCACCTACTACCTCCCTCCACACTCTCAGCTGACCTTCCCTCATACTTTACCAAGAAAGTAAAAGCCATTTGCCTTGAGCTCTCTCCTTTCTACATCTCAAACTCCCTTGACATCATCCCACCTTCTCTCTTCCTTTCTCCTAGTCTCTGATGAAGAAGTAATCCTTCTCCTTGCCGAGGCCAGTCCTTCTACATGTACCCATGATTCCAACTTCTCTGTTCTCCATTAGGTCACCTCCAACATCATCTCTTCTCATTTTCTAATCTTCAGCAACTGCCTACCTACTGATTTCTTCTCTGTAACCAACAAATATGCCCACACCTCCTCCATCTGGGAAAAAAAAATTCGTTATGCTAAACCATCCTCCTAAGCTATTATCCTATAACTCTCCTCCCTTTTCACAGACGAAATCTCAGAAGTCATCTACCCTTATTGTCTCTACTTCCTCTCCTCATACTCTCTTCTAAACTTTCCACTAGAATCTAGCTTCACTGGCAATGCTCGACTGAAACTGGTCTCTTCAAAAAACCGTGGTCTCTTAATTGCAAATTTGATGGGCTTTTCTCATTCCTCATCCTTGCCGACCTCTCTTGAAGCATCTGACACTGTAAAACACCCTCTTCTGTTGGTTGTCCTTGTTGAATCATTCAGTTGTTTTCTCATTCTTCGTGACCCCATGGACCATAGCACACCAATGCTGTCTATGGGATTTTCTTGGCAAAAATACTGGAGTAGTTTGCCATTTCCTTCTCCAACTTATTTTACAGATGAGGAAACTGAGGCAAACAGGGTTAAGTGACTTGCCCAGGGACATGTATTGTCTGAGGCTACATTTGAAGTCACATCTTCTTAACCCCAGTCCAACAATCTATCCACAAAGCCACCTCTCCAACTGCTGACTTTCTCCTTTTCGGTATTTTGTGACACTGGTTCTACCTATTTGCCTACTCCTTCTCAATCTCTTCTGCTATTTCATCCTCCATGTCACACCTACTAACTAGGGTTGTTTCATAAGGCTTTGTCCTTAGGTCCATTCTCTTCTCTTTATACTCTCTCACTTGGTGACTTCATCAGATCCCATGGGTTTAATCATCACTTCTGTGCAAAAAACTCTCAGATCAGTATCTCTCTTGACTTCTAGTTTTAAATATATATATATATATATATATATATATATATATATATATATCCACATTAGTCCTGCTGTGAAATTGAAAAATCAGAACAAAGGGAAAAACCATTAGAAAGAAAAAACAAAAAAACAAGGTGAAAATAGTATGCTTCAATCTGCATTCAGAATCCATCATTCTTTCTCTGAATGTGGATAACGTTTAGATCATTGTATTGCTAAGAAGTCTATCAAAGCTGGTCATTGCACTATGTTGCTGTGTGCCATGTTCTCCTGGTTCTGCTCACTTCACTCCAGATCAGTCCATGTAAGTTTTTCCAGGTTTTTCTGAAGTTTGACTGCTCATCATTTCTTATTGCACAATAGCATTCCATTGCATTCATATGCCACAATTCGTTCAGTCATTCCCCAATTGATGGGCAAACCCTCAATGTACAATTCTTTTTTTTTAACATTTATAGTATTTAATATTTGCCAGGCACTGTGCTAAGCACTTTATAATTATAATTATTATTATTTAATTTGATCCCAAATAATATCAACAACACTCAAAGGGAGATGCTATTATTATCTCCATTTTACAAGTGATAAAACTGGGGAAATGTTTAAGTCACTTGCCTAGGCTCACACAACTATTAAGCATTTGAGACCACATTTAAGTTTTCCTGACTCTAGGAGCAGTGCTCTAGGCACTGTACAACCTAGCTGGTCTATCTTATGCACATATTGTCCTCCTTGCTAGAAGGTAAGTCCTTTTTTTAAATTTTTTTAAAATTTATTTATTTATTTTTAGTTTTCAACACTCATCTCCACAAGATTTTGAGTTCCAAATTTTCTCCCCATCTCTCCCCTCTCCCCACCTCAAGACATCATGCATTCTGATTACCCCTTTCCCCAATCTGCCCTCCCTTCTATCACACCCCTCCCTTCCCTTATCCCCATCTCTTCTATTTTCTTGTAGGGCAAGACAGATTTCTATAACCCATTACCTGTATATTTTATTTCCCAGCTGCATGTAAAAACAATTTTTTAACATTTGTTCTTAAAACTTTGAGTTCCAGCTTCTCTTCCTTCCTCCCTCCCCACCCATCTCCACTGAGAAGGCAAGCAATTCAATATAAGTTATAGATGTGTAGTTGTGAAAAAGACTTCCATAAAAATCAAGTTGTGAAATACTAACTATATTTCCCTCCATCCTGTTCTGCCCCCCATTTATTCTAGGCTCTCTTTTGACCTTGTCCCTCCCCAAAGTGTTTACTTCTAATGACCCCCCCTCCTCCTATTTGCCTTCCCTTCTATCATCCCACACACATACCACTTATCCCCTTCTCCCCTACTTTCCTGTAGTGTAAGATAGATTTTTATTTCAAATTGAGTATTCATATTATTCCCTCCTTAAGCCAAATATGATGAAAGTAATCTTCATTTTTCCTTCTCACTTTCCCCCTTTTCTCCACCATTGAAAAAACTTTTTCTTGCCTCTTTTATGCGAATAAATTAAATAATAATTTGCCCCATTTCATTTCTCCCTTTCCCTTCCCAATATATTCCTCTCTTATTCCTTAATTTTATTTTTTATATCATCAGTTCCTATTCAACTCACCCTGTGCCCTCTGTCTTTATGTATATAATCCCTCCAACTACCCAAATATTGAGAAAAGTTTCAAGAGTTACAGTATAATATTTCCATGTAGGAACATAAACAGTTCAACTTTTGTAAGTCCCTTAGGATTTCTCTTTCCTGTTTACCTTTTCATACTTCCTTGATTCTTGTGTTTGAAAGACAAATTTTCCATTCAGCTCTGGTCTTTTCATCAAGAATGCTTGAAAGTTCTCTATTTCACTCAGTTTTGCTGGGTGGGTGCTTCTTGGTTTTAATCCTAGCTTCTTTGATTTCTGGAATACCATATTCCAAGCCCTTTGATCCCTTAATGTAGAAGGTGCTAGATCTTCTGTTATCCTGATTGTATTTCCATAATACTCTAATTGTTTCCTTCTGACTGCCTGTAATATTTTCTCCTTGAGTTGGAAACTCTGGAATTTGGCTACAATATTCCTAGGAGTTTTTCTTTTGGGATTTCTTTCAGGAGGCAATCGGTGAATTCTTTCAATATTTATTTTACCCTCTGGTTCTGGAATATCAGAGCAATTTTCCTTGATAATTTCATGAAATATAATGTCTAGGCACTTTTTTTGATCATGGCTTTCAGGTAGTCCAATAATTTTTAAACTGTCTGTCCTGAATCTATCTTCCAGGTCAGTTGTTTTTCCTATGGGATATTTCACATTGTCTTCTAGTTTTTCATTCCTTTGGTTTTGTTTTATAATTTCTTGATTTTTCACAAAGTCATTAGCTTCCATTTGCTCCATTCTAATCTTTAAGGAATTATTTTCTTCAGTGAGCTTTCAGATCTCCTTTTCCATCTGGCCAATTCTGCTTTTTAGGTCATTCTTCTCCTCATTGGTTTTTTGGATCTCTTTTGTTGTTTGGGTTAGTCTATTTTGTAAAGTGTTATTTTCTTCAGCATTTTTTGGGTCTCCTTTAGCAAGCAGTTGACTCATTTTTCATAACTGTCTTGTATCACTCTCATTTCTCTTCCCAATTTTTCCTCTACCTCTCTGACTTGATTTTCAAAATTCTTTTTGAGTTCTTCCATGACCTGAGATTATTCATATTTTTCTTGGAGACTTTGGATGGAGGAACTTTGACTTTCTTTTCTTCTTTTTGCATGTTTTGGTCTTCCTTGTCACCAAAGTAAGATTCTACAGTCTGATTATTTTTCTGTTTTTTTCTCCTTTCCTCAGCCATTTACTTGACTTTTAAGCTCTTTGTCAAGGTGGGGGAGTGTGCTGTCAGTCGCTGAATTCCCCCCACAATCTGTGGGCCAGAAACAGTGGCTGCAGTTGACCCTGCTGCTATTGTGGCTGCTGCAGGTTCCTCCATCCCCTCCACTCTCTGCCTCTGTGGGGTTGAGGCTTCACCACTCCACTTTCCTGCACTAGTCCCACAGGATTTTTCCATTGTCCTTCCAATTTTTCCTCAACGCTTTGGGTCCTGAAGTCTGGAAACTGCCACAGGTGGGAAAGATTCAGCCTCCCCAAGGCCTGATCAGGTCTTCTCTGTGCCAGTGGGGCCCATGCTGGACTACACTCTGTTCCCAGCTTGATGGGATACACACTTCCCAGTTACCTTCCATGCTGCCTTGGGCTGGATATTTGCTTCACTCTGTCATTCTGTGGGTTCTGCAGCTCCAGAATTTGTTTAGAGCCATTTTTTACAGTTGCTTGGCTGGGCTTGGCAGGAGCACTCTTGAAAGTCAGTGCTGTTATTCCACCATATTTGCTCCATCTCTTCAACGTACAGTTCTTTGCCACCACAAAAAGAGTTGAACTCTAATTCTACATAAATAACTGTCTATTGGATATTTCTGTTTGTGTGCCCCAGAGATACCTCAAATCCAACATTATCAAATATAAGCTTATTATCTTTCCCCTAAAGCCCTCCCTTCACCCCAACTTCTCTCTTTTTGTTGAGTTCACCAGCATCCTCCCCATTACCAAGGTTTGTAACTTCAGTATCATCTTCCACTCCTTTTTCTCCTTCATTCCATGAGTCTAATCAATTTGCCAAACCTTGTTGATTCTACCTCCACAATGTCTCTCAAATCTGACCCCTTCTCACTACTCATACAACCATACCCATAATTTAGACTCAGCCCCTGGACTATTGCAATAGCCACCCATTTGATTTCTCTTCCTCAAGTCTCTCCCCTCTCTAATCCATCCTCCACCCAGCTACCAAAGTGATATTTCCAAAGTACGGGTCTGATCATGTCACACCTCTTCTCTGGTTGGTCTCTATTGTTTCTAGGGTAAACGTTTGTCCAACATTTAAGTTGTTTCATTCCCTGGCTCTGACCTAACTTTTCCAGCCTCATTATATATTTCACATCTTCATGAACTCTCTGGTCCAGCCAAATTAGCTTTCTTTTATATTCCTTAAGGGAAGAAAAAGAAATAAGGATTTCATTGTTGTTCCATTGTTTCAGTCCTGTCCAACTCTTTGTGACCCCATTTTGGAGTTTCCTTAACAAAAATATTGGAATGGGTTGCATTTTCCTTCTCCAGCTCATTTTTACTGATGAGGAAACTGAGGCAAATAGGGTTAAGTCACTTGCCCAGGGTCACACAGCTAGTAAGAGTCTGAGGCTGGATTCGAATTTATGAGGTTGAGTCTTCCTAAGTCCAAGCCCAGTGCTCTATCCATTGCATCACCCAACTGCCTAATAAGTATTTATTAAACATGTACTATGTACTAGGCACTGTAAAAAGTGCTTTACAAATATTATCTCCTTTAATCTTCACAACAATTCTATCTCCCATCTCCTGTCTCTATACATTCGCACAGGCTCATCCCATGAATGAATGAATGAATGAAGCATTTATTAGCATTTACTAGAAATAGTGAAAGACAAATAGAAAAGTGAGACAGCCCCTGCCCTCAAGGAGCTCACACACTAATGGAGGAGCCATGTCATCTGTAAATCAGATGGTAAGATCTCATGGTATTTAGGGTACAAAACAGATGCTAACACCTCCTTGTTAATTCCTTTTACAATGATAAAATCATTTCTGTTCCTGATCTTTGAACCATTTGACTTTGGTGACAAAAGCTTTCTTTCCTCGGTCTCCAGTAGAGCAGTGACCAGGCTGAATTTCCATGGGGGCTGCTTCCCAAGATGATGGATGAAGTGGGTTGGGCTAAAAGCATTGTTATTCCAAAGACTTTTGGGTTCAGGATCTTGGTTAGCTTTATTAGGGTCTGATGGAGAATGATGATCAAATTGGAAGTGGCAGTCTGGCACATACCACCTCCTGTCTCTCCCTCAAAGGGTCCTGCTGCTTCAACCAGGCCAGCAATGAACTACCTTTGTGCCTACCACCTGCTACATTCTCTAATTTCCTTTAGAGCTCAACTCAAGCATCCCAATCTCCCATTCTCTGGTCCCCTACTTCCCACCTATTTCTCAGGATTGTTGTGAAGAACAAATGAGGTATTTGTAAAGCACTTAGCACAGTACTTGGCACACAAGAGGCCCTTAATAAATACTTATTCCCTTCCTTTCTTTGCATTTAATAAGTGCTCAATAACTGTTAACTGAATTGAATTGGGAGGGAGGGGTTTCATGGCTTCCCAGTTCAACAGTGGAACTCAGCAGCCCCAAAAGTTAACGATCTTCAAGGCTGCATTAGTGAAATATAACATCAAGAGCTTGGGATGTGAGAATCTAGGCTTTCCTCTTTCCCTACTTCTTTCCCCATACTGGGCCGGCCTTTCTTGGGCTAATCCCTTGGCAATTTGAGTTCAATATTGGAATAAAATGAGACACTCATAGATTATTCAAAAGTTAACAGAGAGAGATTTACTTAGCAATATAGAATATTCAACAAGGTCAGGCATTGAAGACACCTCAAGATGATTCTGCTAAGAAATGCTCTTTTACCTGAGTCACCCATGATTTTTCCACCAGTCAAGCATTAAAGAATGTGCCTGGGGCTCCTTGTGACTGCTTTGTATTTAGATGAGAAGAAAATAACATCAACAGACTGAGCCAATCAAGTCTCAAGGAAGATTTCAATGACTTTTAAGGAAAATCTAGCCTAACTTGCTGGGGGGAGTTGAACATTGCTCCCAACACACACACAAACACACACCCGCGCGCGCACGTGCGCACACACACACAATTTTGTTGGTGTTCAATTGTTTCAGTCATGTCCAACTCTCCCTGACCCTATGTGGGATTTTCTTGCCAAAGATACTATAGAGGCTTACTTTCTCTGGCTTGTTTCATAGATGCGGAAACTGAGGCAAACAGGATTAAATGACTTGCCCAAAGTCACACAGGTAGTAAGTGTCTCAGGCTGGATTTGAACTCAGAAAGATGAATCTCCCTGACCTGGCATTCTATACACTGAGCCACCTAGAGGCCCCCACATATAATTACCTAGTTTTTTGTATACATCTTCCCTCTGAGATTAGCCATATTGTAAGCAGTACTGTATGCATTTTAAATGTACATAGATGCCTAAGTTGAGCAAGGGGGTGAGCATGCATGTATGCATTCATATGTGTGCCTATCCATGAGTGTATACTGTGTGGATATATTCAATATGCAGTGTGTAACTAATGCATATATTATATGCCACTAGATATAGTTGTAATAATAATATTATTATACATATTATATTATAATAAACATATTATACAGCACTTTAAGGTTTGCAAAGTGCTTTCCATATATCATTTCATTTATGCTTCACAAAACCCTGTGAGATAGGTATTATCCCTCTTTTATGGATGAGGAAACTGAGTGAGATTCAAAGAGATTAAGGGACTTAGAGCAGTGGAAAGAGAACTGAATCTAGAGTTCTAGAAAAGGCAGATCTTCTGACCTGGGTTCAAATTCCACTTCTGAAACTACCTTTGTTATCGTTTGTAAATTTCTGAATCTCCTTGGGCCTCAGTTTTCTCATCTATAAAATGAAAGATTTGGATCACATGGACTCTAGACCCTCTTCAACTCTACAGCTCTGATCGTAGGACTTTCTCAAGGTTTCACAGCTAGTAAATACTGGACAAAGAATTCTATTCAAGGTCTACATGATGCCAAGTCCAACATTCTAAGCACTATACCATGCTATGAATCTGTACATGCAGTATGAGGGTGTTTGTGTAGACTGTGATATATATCCATGTGTTTTCATTGTGTATATACACATGTATGTGCAATGTCTCTCTGTGGACCATGTATCTACATGTGCACAATATGGATCTATGTGTGCAACATGCGTATATGTATATATGTAAATGTATGCATATTGAATATATACATTTATCTCCAGAAAAATTGTGTGTGTGTAGTCATGAAACACCCATAAACTCATAGGCTATTTGAGCTAAAATGTCCTTAAAAAATCATCTGGTATAACCCTTTCACTTTGCAGGGTAGGAAATTCATAGGTATATATGTGTTTATAACACAAATATATATGCATACATACATATAGCTATCCTTTTATTGTGTAGATCTATCATGATTGTATTATAATAATACAATAATAAAATAATAAAGCATTTTATGGCCTGCAAAGCACTTTACAGAGAACATCTTACTTGATCCTTACAACCATAGGATATAGGTGCTATTATTACTGTTTTCATCTTACAGATGAGGAAACTGAGGCAAAGATCAGTTAAGTGACTTGTTAGCTAGTAAGTGTCTAAAACAGGAATTTAAGATCTTTCTAATTTCAACTGATGTGCTCTACCCACTGGGCCATCCAGTACAGCCCCCTCACTGTATAAAGAGAAAATTGAGTCTCCCAGAGGTTGAATGACTTCCTCAAGGTCACACATCTAAACGGAGAGTCAGGATTTGAATCAAAGTCCTCTGGCTCCAGCTCCACTGGACATACATATATGTTCATGTTTGTGCACATTGTAGATATGCATTTTCATAGGTGTGTATGGGGATATTTGTGTATGGTATATTTGTGGTCCAAGTATATTTTGTACACAGTGTATAGATTTTTATGTGTGCATATGTATGGACACATGTATGGACAATTTGCATGTGCATGGGTGCTCATCATTGCACAGGGGTTTTGCCTGTATTACAGGTATCTATGTGTACATGTATGTTCAGAGTGCATGTGAGTCTGTATGTGCATTGTGCATGTGCCTCTATGTGTGCAGAGTGCTTTCCCAGTAGTGTTCCCAGGGTGTGTGCATGAAGCACAGGTCTGTGGCCCTGCAAGGTACAAGATGGGGTAGGGGGTCCACGTCTGGTCACTGGCTGGGCCTAGATGGGCAGGAATGGGGGGGGTGTCTCTGACAGTGAAGCCAGGGGCGGTGTTGGGGGGGGTCCCCTCCTTCCCGGCTGTGATTGAGCCCCCGCTCTCCCACCATGCCTGCCAAAATACAGTGAGACAGGGTGTAATTACCGCCACTTACCGCGGCCATTACACTCAGCGCAGCCGCCACCGTGACACACGACCCGTCAGCTCCTCATTCACGCCATTAAGGGGCCTCATTAGCATCCAGGCTCAGGAGCAAAATTACCCTCACTGCTCATTTCAAGATGTCATCAATTTTAATTTAAGGCCCAAAGATAGTACAATAGGAAGGCACTCTCCAGCCAAGGAACACACGGAGAGGGAGGAGTGGGAGGGAGGAGAGGAACAGGGCAGAGAAGAGGGATGCAGGGAGGAGGAAAGAGGGGGGAGGGGACAGGAGGGGGGAGGGAGAAGGAGGGGAGAAAAGGAGGAGGGTATGAGGGAGTGGTCAGAAGAGGGAGGAGAGGAGAAGGAGAGAGGGACCAAGAAAAAGAAGGGGGAAATAGGGGCAAGGAAAGTAATAAAAAGGGCATGAAGGAGAAGAGAGAAAGGGGAAAGAGAGAGTTAAAATGAGAGAGGGAGAGAAGGAGGACAGAGGGAGAAGAGGAAAGGAGAGAAAAAGTGAAGGGAAGAGGATGAGGAAGAAAAGATGGGGAGAGAAGAGGAGAGGTGCTGGGAGACAAGGAGAAAGAAACAGCAGGGAAGGGGGAATGAGGAGAGAGAGGAAAAGATTCAGAGGGAAAAGCCAAAGGAGAGTGAAGAGAGAGGGGATGAAAACGAGAGGAGGCGTTTGGAAATTCGGGAGGCAAGGTCAGGTGAGAGAGGAGAAGAGGAGAAGAGAGGACACTTCAAGGAGCTAAGTATAATGGAATCAGAACTGGATCTGGGACCGAGTGACTGCTTTGAAATTACAGCTCTACCTCTGTGACCGTGGGGAAGTCTCCTTTCACCTTTCTGGTCCTGTTTCTTCACCTGTAAAATGAGAGGGTGGACTGGATGATCTCCAGCTCAAAATCCTATGATTCGAGTGAAAGGAGAGAAAATAACCCTCTTCCCCTTCCCCATTCAAAGCTTTTCCCAGGTGACCCTCCCCTGTTACAGGACAGGCCCAAGCCAGCCCAAGTGAAGGCCAGAGGTCCCTCTACCACTCCACTCCCTAGGAGATGATAAAGGAAAGGAAGGAAAAGAAAATCATATAACCCAAAATAAAACTAAGAATCAGCTTCAGTGCCTTCTTCAGGCAGTAGGAACATGAATTTGTGTATATGTATATGTGTGTGTGTGTGTGTATGTGTGTGTGTGTGTGTGTGTGTGTACTGCCTGTACAGGATCCAGCTGTAGGGATAGGGTATTGATTCCACCATGTTTGAATACCACCCAGAGCCAAGCATGATATTGACAATCTGTTGATATTCCAGCTCTCATACATTAAGGTCAATAGGGTCCTAGAATGCCAGGCCTTATCCACAGGTCCCCAGGAAACTCAGGTTAGCCCTAAACCACCACTATGAGGTCACCACCTTCCTTCAGCTCCTTTTCATCATAGCCTCCTGTTTGCTTTTTATTATTTAACTAAGCTAGACAAGTTAGCTAGGGGAACTCTAGGTGTTCCTCAGCTCCATCTTATAAAGAAAGAAACTGGAGCAAGTAAGGATGAGTGACTTGCCCAGCATCACAGTTAGCAGTATCTAAGGCTGGATTTGAGCTCTGGTTTTCCTGATTCCAGGTCCAATATTCTAAGCTGCACCATCTATCTAATCCCAATGAAGTACGCTATCCAGGGTCACTGAGTAGATAAGTAGCAGAGCTGAGATTTGAATGTAGGCCCTCTGAATCCAAAAAACTGGACTGTCTTTTTGTAATATATCTTATTACATGGCAAAAAGTATGGCTTTATATATACCAGAAAGACCTGAGCTTGAATCCTACCTCAGACATTTATCAGGTGTATAAACCTGGACAAGCCACTTAATCTGTTTCAGCCTAAGTTTTCTCATCTGTAAAATGGGGCTAATAGCACATACTTCACAGGGTTGATGCATGGATTAAAGAAATAGCATAGGTAAAGTATTTATAAATCTTAAAGAATTATATAAATGTTTTTATTTATGTGTTTTTTGTATATATGTATATTTATATGTGTGTATGTGTGTGTGTGTGTGTGTATATATATATATATATATATATATATATATAGAGAGAGAGAGAGAGAGAGAGAGAGAGAGAGAGAGAGAGAGAGAGAGAGAGAGAGGAGGTTTCTATGTCTATATGTGAACATCTAAGTGCTACAGTGGATAGAGTGCCAGGCCTGCAGTCAGGAAGACTCATCTTCCTAAGTTCAAATCTGGTCTCAGACACTTGCTAGCTTTGTCACCCTGGTCAAGTCACTTAACCCTGCTTACCTCAGTTTCCTCATCTGTAAAATGAGCTGGAGAAAAAATGGCAAATGACACCAGTATCTTTGCCAAGAAAATCCCAACTGGGGTCATGAAGAGTCAGACATGAGTGAAAAACGAAACATCATCACAACACTATTTAAATAGTAAGGTGGCCTTGTTGTAGAGGTGGATCTGGAGTCCAAGATCAAAGTGCTCAAATCCCTACTCTGGCACTCAGGACCTATGTGATCTTGTTTAAGTAACTTAATCTTTCTAGGCCTCAAATTTCTCATCTAGAAAATGATGAGGTTGTACTAAATAATCACTGAAGTATTGATAATCTCCCCAGTTTTGCTCTGAGATCCTTTCCACTCTGAGTAGACATGCCTCTTTTCAGAGCGATTCAGACCCTGGCAGCAGAGAGCAAATCTGAAAACATCAGGTGTGGGGGAGAGGGGATGAGGTCTGTCTGCTTGGGTAGGGCCAGACTCAGAGGAAATTATGAAGCAGGAATTTCTATCTTCAGTGCTCTGAACTCTCTTCACTGCCTCATCCCAGTACCCAGTGCTAAGTGTCCAGTCAGTGCCTTCTGAAGGCATAAAACAAATCTGAAAAATTCATTCATGCTACAATTCAGTGTTACTGATCCTGAAGGCTTTCTCATTTTAAAAAGAGGAACCAGGAAAAGTTGGAGATGGAAGGGGCTTCAGAACACTGGCCATAGAATTTCAGAACTAGAAGGGATCTAAGAATTTCAGAATATAATACATTGAACACTAGAACTAGAAAGGACCTTAGAACATAGAATGTGAACAGAACACAGAACGGAGGATGTCAGATATATAAGGGACCTGAGAACATGGAATGCAAGAATATCAAACAGAGGATGTCCAAACTAGAAAAGACCTTGGAACCTGGAATATGAGAACATAGGATGTCAGGTATATGAGGGACCTTAGAGAACATGGAATATGAGAACACAGGGCAAAAAGATGTCCAAACTAGAAAGGATCATAGAACCTGGACTATGAGGATATAGGATGCAGGATGTCAGGTGTATGAGGAACCTTAGAGAACATGGAATATGAGAACACAGGACAAGAGGATGTCCAAACTAGAAAGGATCACCTGGAATATGAGGATATAGGACATAGGATGTCAGGTGTATGAGGAACCTTAGACAATATAAAATGTGAGAACACAGAACAGAGTATGTCATGGCTAGGAGGGACCTTAAAACACAGAGTGTTAGAACCGAGAGCACAGGACACAAGTCAGACACAGAGCATAAAAACAAAGGATATAGAGTTTCAAAGGTGAAAAAGATCTTGGAAACCATTTTATTCCAACCCCCTCATATTACAGGAAGAAGAAGCTGGAGTCCAGAAAAGGGGAAATTACTTGTCAAAGACCACACAATCATTCAATCTCAAACCTAGTTTTCCTGACTCTCAGGCTCTTTCCACTATACTACAGGAGCCAGAAAAGAGTAATAATATCTTAGCCCCCAAAGAATGAATTTCTAATCATAGTGCTTCAGGCTAGTGGGACAAGTGTGTTGGGGAGGGGGATCTTCCCAGATCCGGAGTATTCACTTGGCCCCAGCCCATCTTTGAGCTTGAAAATGGAGAAGCAGAGGGTGGAGAGGTGAAGGCACACTCCTAATGCTATAGAGGACTCTAACTAGGACGGCTGGGGAATATACCTTGTCCTTCTTAAACCTATCAGTCCTCCTTGCTGACCCTCCCCCTCATCCCCCCAGCCCTCCTCTTTCCATTTTTCGATTCATCCCCATCTCCTTCCCCTCATCTCCCTAAAGCCAATCTCTCCAGATGCCTCCTCTACTGCAAAGGAGAAGCCTGGGCCAGGAAGGGGGGTCCAGCATGTTGAAAAGAATGGAAGGGGCCCTATTCTGTCCCCAGCTTGGTGTCAGGCTGGCTCCCGGGCGCCGGCTCCCCCTGGCCTCTCAGAAGACAGATCGCTCCCTTAATCACTCTGGAAAAGAACCCCAAGCCGATATAATATTATAATTAATTAATTCACTAAAAAGGTATTAAATTTCTCTCCCCCCTGTGGATATTATCTGAATTCATTGACCTTTAGAAAAATCACCCTCTAATTGTAACCAGGTTCAAGTGCATTTTCAGCCCGTCCCTTTTACATTAATAATATCTTCCCGGACTCGGCTTTGGCTGCTTAAATATTGTATAAATTCCACTGCCCCTTTGGAAAAGAGAGAGCAAAGAAAAAGAGAGAGGCAGAAGGAGCCCAAGTCTGTGGGGGGTGGGGAAGGAGAGGACTAGGTTGGGTCCAGATCTGGGCTGTACTTTGGGGTGAAGGGCCAGAGTGCAGGTTGAAGGGGATTCTCACTCCCTACCAGGATTCATGGTCCCTGAAAACTGATCTGGGTAGAGAAGACAGAAGTTTGGGGGTTGGGATGAGTCTGTGAACAAGGGTTTGGAGAGAGGGCACTGAGGAAAAAGGGTCAAGTAGGAGGGTTTAGAGAGTCATGAATGGGGGGAAAGGGCCAGGCAGGAGACATTATAATCTATAGAGCTCCGGCTTTAGGTTCTGATTGTGACATATGGACGTTATCTATGATCCCAAGTGAGTCCCTTGACCACTCAGTGCTGTAGGCAGCTCTGTAAGAGGTGCTGAGCCTCCTTGGGAGAGGGAGTTTCTGTTGATGAGTGCTATAGCAGCTGGGCCAATCCTTATCCCTTCCATGCATGACCCAGGGAAGTCGCTTGTCTGGGCTTCAGATTCCTTCTCTGTAAGAGGAGGGGGCTTAATCTAGATGATCCTGGAGGTCTCTTCTAGCTTCCTATCTACGACCCAGCTAAAATCCCATATTAGGGTGGAGAACCTGCAGGAACAATAAGGGCTTTGTTCTGTAAAGTTTGGATTCAGTCAATGGACCCTACTTGAGGACTGAGAGGGCCACATGTGGCCTCCAGGCCGCAGGTTCCCCACCCCTGGCCAGATGCTCACTTGCTGGAGAGGCTGTGGAAGGGATTTGAGCTTCAAGTTGGGGAGACCCTATTAGTTGGCCTCCAATCTCCCTCCTAACCCTTGATTCTGTGACTAAAGTAGAAGTAGGAGCTGGAAGAATGGATGGGGAAGATGGGATTGGGAACGTGGGCCTGACTTCCACGGAGACTGCAGCACATCTGGAGGAACGAGTCCCTATTCCAGAATCAGAGACATTCTCTGAAAGGATAAGCTACTGCTTGCCTTCTGTCCTTAAAGGGCACTGTGAAGGTAGTTCAGCCTTGCCAGCTGATTGTTATATTTTCAGGGTGAGTGCTTACACCTCAGTTCTACAAATCAGAGTTGATTCACTGTTTTGTTGATTGTCTAGACTTAAGAAAGTGATAGAGAAAATGCTAATAATGCAGATCAAACTTATGTGTGTCATATATAATCATGTCATATAATAATATGTAGTGTATTATATGTACATATGTTTAACAACCAGCTTTCTCTGTGTATATGTGTATGTATATATGAAGAGCTGGTTGTTAAACATTTACCAGTATTCTCCCCTTGGGGTGTTTCCCATTTTAACTGAGGCAACCCCAACAGAGATAGATCAGTTTATCCAACAGTTCTTCCACGGGGAACTCAGCAAATGTGAAAGCCTCAGCATTTCAAAGTGATGTTTCATTTCAATCTCATCCTGTTTTTATTAGGGCTGGGATAACCCAAGACCAATAATACACTTGGAGGCCAATAACACACTGCTAGGCTCTCATCTTTGACCAACACCTCTTGAAATTTTAACGCCAGGGAGACTTGAGCTGCCAAAGAGTCAGGCATGCATGTATGTGACAAAGAGGTTAACTCACTTCCTAGGGATGGAACTTAGCATGTTAGAGCTGAGAGGGGTCTTAGAGAGCATATGACTCAATTTTACTAAAGAAAATGAAGCCCAGAGAGGGGGAGTGATTTGCTAAAGGCCACACAATGAGTTATCCAGCTCAGAGTTGGATCCAGGTTCTCCTTCTTGACCAGGGAAGCTTGGATAAGACCCCAGCTCCCTTGGGGCAGAGCATACATGGAGATGGGGGGCAAATCCATAGGTGGGAAAGAAGTGTACTGAAATGATGGAGAGAAGATGGCAGGAAAGTGGGGAGGTAGTCATAAGGCTAAGAGAAAGGAGATGAGGGCTCGGTCTCCCCCACCACCACCACCAAAGGCACATGCCAGCTTTGCTTTGACTTGGATTGTCCCGCCCTCTGATGGACACAGAAGGAACTGCAGCTCATACTCCCTCACTTTGCCAACGTCTCCCAGTTACTGCTTTCTGGTTCTACCCTATTTTATAAAATGATTGGGAGGCGGCAGCACCCTCCCGTGGGAAGGATCTAACATTACACACTTCAACTAGGTCCCTCATCCCCAGCATTCAGACATTCCCAGGGCCTCACATTCTTGCCCTGTGTCCTCATCATTTCCCCACCCAGAATCCAGATTTGAAAACCTATGTAGGCGCAGGACAGGGTCAGGTCATTACCGCTAGAACTCCTAAAGGAGCCTGAAGGGAAGGGAAAGAGGGCTGAGGGCTGAGGAATCAGGGGTGAGATGGGAGCAATAGATCCTAGAATGTAACAGCTTGGGGGTGGGGGGGAGGCGGCTGCGTGGAGGAAAGAGGGGCGGAGACTGTGGTCAAGCAAGAGAGATTATCTAATCCAATTTCTTTACTCTGCAGTTGAAGTAGCTGAAGCCGGAAGAAGGCCAGTAACTTGCACAAGGTCATACACAGTGATAGACTCAGGAGTCTTGGTCCCAGGTACCAGAGTTCTTTCCCAGGGCCATGCTGCATCTCTGGTAATTCACTTTTTCTGGAACCTTCTCCTCTATCTGTCACAGAGACTGGAGCCCCTGTGAGCTCGGATCCTATCCAGGAGACATCTTATGAAACTCCATCGGCACCCAGGGTGAGTGGAGAGAGCTCAGGATAGGATCAGACAGAAAGAGAGGCAGAGACAGACACAGAAGGAAGCGGGGAGAGACATAAAAGCTTTAGATTCTTAAAGGAGGAGGAAGGCAAGCTACAGAAAAGTCTAAGGGCTCTCCCAGCACCGCCCCCAACACATACCCCTTTAGTCCTAACACAAGTGCTGCTCAGCCTCCTAGTCTAAGCCATGTCTCTGAACTGACGTCCTGCACCCTCAGCAAGGCCTGCCTCCAGGGGCCTGGACCCTGGCAGCAGGTGTTGGTGGGGCCGGGCCAGGCTTCGGCTCCCTCATTCCAGCTCCACAAGGTCATCCTCATCTCCATCTGACCTTCAGACTAATCCTCGGAGCCTCCACCAGAGTCGTCATTAGCACAGGCTCCTCCGCCAGCTCTCCCCCTCCTCACCCCACCCTCCACCCCTGCCTCACGCCCCCTTTTCTTTTTCTCCCCGTGCACATTAATTGCTCAGCGTTGATTTGATCTCCCTATTCCGCACAGAGGAAATTGTCATCGTAGTGCTCCATTTTCCTCCTGTTTTTTTTTTTTTTTTTAATTAGGCCCCTCAGCCTCTCAGGGCCCAGCTTGGGGAGGGGTGAGGGTAAGGGACATGGGGGTGGGGGTGGGGGTGCAATTTTTAGGGAGGAAGCCATTTTGATCGTTTTGTGGATAAAGAGTCTAGAGGGGAATGAGGGGGAGGGCCCAGATATGGGCTTCATGACAACCCACCCCTCCCCAAATATGCCCTATAGGCCCCCCATCACATCCAGGACCAGGTCAAGTCTCCAGTTCCCAATTCCCTCTGACAGACCCAAATAATCCTTTCCCCAGTTCCTCAGGAGCATATGGCAACTCCCTTGTTTCTGACATAATGAAGGGGGGGGGGCTGTTTTAGGAGGAAGGACAAAGATTCTTCTCTAGAAAAGAATGAATGTGAGAGTGGAAGTGGGTATGCTATCTCCTCCAGAAGGGTTCATATCAAACATTGGGGCTCTTTTGGGGTGGGGGGGCGCATAATGGAGATGACCAAGAATGACCTATCTTTGAGGGGTGGGGCGGAGAGGAAAATCTCAAGCAGATCAATAGCCTTGCATTTTCAGTTGGGAACTGGCACTGGGGTAACATCCCCATTACGAGAAGGGGCTCAGTGGGAGAAGGGATTTCCTCACCACCACCACCCCCTTGCCCTCCACACATCCCCATATGATGAACGGAGTTGGGTCAGTGATTTCCCATTAAGGAGCATCGGGGAAGAATTAGCTTAGCATGGTCCCAAGCCACATACCACCACCACCCCTCCTTTTCCTCTATCCCCTCCAGCAACATTTGGAGTTGCAAAACTAACATAGAAGCAGCGCCATCTTGTGGCTACATTGGGGGATAGCATCCACTCCTCCCAAATTCCTGCCAGTCACAGGGTGATGGCATGGCTGGAGCATTGGGGAGTGGGAATGGGATTGGACACAGGACAGAAGGAAGGTTGCTAGGGCCAGAAGAAATTGATCCTGTTCTCTGTCCTAGGGGGGCTTCCCTTCCCACCCCCATTTTCATAAATAGGAGTTTCAAAGCCTAATACCCAGAAGGAATTCCAGATGTGCTCCCCATCCTCAGGCTCTCTGTCAGCTTCTCCTCCTTCCCAGCCCAGCTTCAGAGACATGGAGAGAAGATAATCACCCTGCCAAAGACCCCCAGAGACACAGCACACAGGGGATATACAAAGCAAAGTGTTTTACTAAGGCACAAGGCGGAGGAGGCCAGAGCCTGGCTGCCACCCCCCCCACTCCCCCCACCCCACCCCCCGTGACAGCACACCCTCACCCCAACCCCACCCCCTAACCTGGTACCAGCCCCTGTTAAGGAGCTGCCCCTGTGCAGGTGCAGCCACTGGTCTCCCCTGTGGCCCACCCTCACAAGGCCCTGGGAAAGGAGGCAGTTAGCACCAAAGTAGGGGGCCACTCCAGGTCTGTGGCGGGAGGGGAGGGGAGCACTGGGCTCGAGTCCCTCTCTACGGGGGACCCAAGACACTGATCTCCATGGAACCAGAGCATTACTGAACCATAGGTGGGGACAAAGAGTGGGGAACAGGGAGACCCTCCCTGGAGATGCTTCTGCTCTTCTCCCTCTACATGTGCACACTCCCCTGGCAGACTCATTGGGGAAAGAGGCCAGGGTCAGAGCTGTAAGCCCCTTCAGAATTCCTGGTCTATGCTGCCACCTGGCATAGCTGGGCCTCTTTTCCCACATTAGACATCCCACCCCATTCAAGCTGATCTCAGCCCTTAGGGACTAGCCCTTCAGGCCTCTCTGTGCAAGAGCAGACAGACTCCCGCCCACACTAGTGGGGGAATGGAAGGGGAAGAGCACTATGGGGAACTATGGGGTCCTGGGGGCCAGACTGGCACCCCATGAGATCTCTGACGCCCCGTGGGAGCTCCAGCTCCCAGTCCCTTGAAGCACGTCCTGCATGTCAGGGGCCTAGCTGGGCTGGGAGGCCTAGAATTGGGAACACAGGGTTTGGAAGAGTGGGGGAGGCAGGAGTGGGGGAGCCAGTGTCCACACAAGTCGCTAATCACACACGAGTGCAGATTGGAGGGAGGTGAGAGGAAGGGAGGACTCTCCATTACACATCCCTAACTCCCAATCCCCCAGGGCTTGTCCCTCCTCCCCAGCTCTGAGGGGTGGGAGGGGGGTGGCTGGGGTCACAGCATGTCCCCTTCCTCCATGCTGAAGCTGCTACGCCGGCTGCTGGCCTTGGAGGCCTCAGGTGACATGTTGGAGAAGAGGGGGTCAGAAGCCAAGGGCAACATGGAGTCGTCCAGAAGCATCAGATGGTCCAGCTCTTTCTTGGACAGGGAGGGGAAAAGGGAGCCATGCTCGGGCCCCAGGGGGTCGGGGAAACCCTGGGACCCTTCACCCCCACTGAAACTCAAGTTTTGGCTGAAGTCCAGTTGGTATGGAGACTGTGGCGGCAGTGGCGGGGGTGGTGGTGGTGGCTGAGGAGGCAGAGTCAGAGAGGGCTCTTGGTCAGGGAGCTCAGCAGTGGGGAGTAAGGGCTCCCCCAGGCCCTCCTCACTGGGGAGCTCTTGTTTCACCACCTGTTGGGCCAATTCAGCCATGTTAACACCAGATGGGGAAGCTGTGGGTAAGCCGTGGACTCGGGCCTGCATCTCCAGCTCCTGCAAGAAATGAGAAAGAGCGGTGCGATTGGGGGAGCATACCCAAGACACCAGTCCTGGCTTCCACAAGATGCCAGTGATAGAAGGGGCCTTAAGATGAGGATGATGGAAAGAGACATAGGACACGGGTTCAAATCCCATCTCTGACATTTAACTATCTGTGAGACCTTGGTCAAGTCGTCAGATAGCCCTGGGCCTCCATAAAATTAAAGTGTTGGGGTAGAGGGTTTGTGAAGTCCAGTTTCTAGATATGTGATCCTCTAGATATGTGTGATTTTAGTTCAAGTAAGAGAGAAGAAAATGGAGTCCCACAGAAGGAAAGTGATTTGTCCAAGGTCTTTCAGTCACTAAGTGCCAGAGCCAAGATTAGAATCCATATCTCCAAATTCTGGGTCTGGCTCCTGACCGCTCCATCTCCACCCAAGTTCCCTGTAGATCTCCCAGGAGGTCGAAGGCTAAAGGACCACATTTTGGAGATCATGAGATTCTCCCACCAGGGTTAAAGGCCAGGAGGTGAGACCTGAATGCGAAGCCACAACTGCTTGTTTGTCATCTCCAGGCGCCGGGAGTGGTTCTCCAGGTCCCTGGATTTCTGCAGATCCTTCTGCATCCGACGGATATAATCCACTGAGGCCTTCAAGATAGTCCCCTTGTTCCAGCGGACGTCCCTGAAACAAGAGATGGTCACGCACGACACCTGTGCCCTCCCTGGCCCCAAAGCAAGCCTTCTTTAGAAGACATTTCTAATCCTTGCTTCCAGTTCCCATCCCTGGGGAGGGGCAGATAGCCAGGATCCTGCCTCGGCTGCATCTAGACTACTGTGATAGCCTCTACCTGGCCTCCCTGCCTCTTACCTCTTCCCTCCCCACATGGTGGCCAGTGTAATCTTCCTAAAATAGATCTCTGACTCTGTCTGTCTCTTGGTCAAAGGATTTCATCAAGACTTTAGGATCCAGATCAGATATTTAAGGCCCTCAAGTGCTCAGCTTGAAGCTACCTCTCCAGTCTCTCCTCCCATTACTGTTCTACCTTACACAGCCTTATGCATTCCAGCCCTTGAACATTGGCTCAGATTGTTTCTACCCTACCTCCTCTGCCACTCCTCTAAGCCCCACCCCCTCCATGAAGCCTTCCCTGACTACCCTGCCAATCTCTCCCTCCTGTGAGAAGAATTAACAATCGCTGATATTTACATAGAGCTCACTGTGTGCCAGGCACTGTGCTAAATATTTTTACAAATATTAACTCACTTGATTATTGTAAGCAACAACCTTGGGAAGTAGGTACTACTGTTATTAACATTTACAGGTGAGGAAACTGAGGCAAATGTGGTAAATGACTTGTTCTGGATCACACAGCTATTAAGTGTCTGAGGCCAGATTTGAACTCATGAAGAGGAATCTTCCTGACTCCAGGGTCCTCTATCCACTTTGCCACCTAGCTTTCCCCTATAACTTACTGAGTTGCCATGCTCTAGCCACCAAGCTTCTACTACCTGGTATGGATAGATGGATGGTTGGAATTTATAGTAAGTGTTGGCTCTCCCAACTAAACTCCAAGATGACACCTCATTCTTCTATGTGTTCCCCGTAATTGGGTAGCCTGCCCTTCTTAATCCTTGATTCATCCATGATGGCTTAATGCCCTAATCTTATTACTATGGTAGTACTAAGCTCATCTTTTAGTTTTCTTTTTACAAATTCCTGATTTTTCCTGGATTTTCCTATTTATAAAATTAATTCCCTAAAATAACCCTATAAACATGTAGTCTTCATTTATCAAAAAAGGAAACTGAGACTCAGATAAAATTATTTAACTAAAGTTATGTAACTAGTAATAGGCAGATCTAAGATCAGAAATCAGACCCTATGGCTTCTGATACTCAGTCTTCTTTTATCCCGTGTAGCAGCCACACAAGATCAAGACCTTGGCACATAGTAGGTCCATAGGACATCAGAGTTTCCTGATGCTCTCCTAATCCTAATTCTAATTCTCTAACTTCACTCCTTCCCCACTCCATTCCCTTTCCCAAAGTCTGAACTCACAGGTCATTGGCCTTAGGAATCAGCATGCCCAGTTCTTTGATTCGATCATTGATGTTGAATCTCCTCCTTCTTTCAACTAAAAGTGAAAAATAAATGGGAGGTGGATGAGGAAGAGACAAACGGTTAAGGAGAATCAGGATACCTACCTTCATCGTGGGGCCCCAAGGTATAACTAGGGGAATCCCTAAAGCCAGAGAGGAACACAGCTCTAAGGCTCAGATGAGACACAACCAATCTCCATCTCTCAGATAACAGGATCCTAGATTTTGAGGAGCTACTGAGTCTAATGCTTTTATTTTATGGGTGAGGAAACAGGGTCTGATAGAGGTGAAGTAGCTTGTCCAGAGTCACATTGTAAATGTCTGAGTCAGAATTTGAAATCAGGTCTTCTTGATGTGAAGTCCAGAACTCTATCCATCAGAGCTACCAGCTGCACATCCCATATAGGTTACAGAGTCATAGGATTATAGTTTTAGAACTGAAAGAAACTTCAGAGGATATCTGTTCCCATTCCCTCATTTTGCATATTTAGAAAATGAGGCTCAGGGAGGTTGTGACTTGCCTAAGGTCACACAAGTAACAACACCAAAAGTAGGATTTGAACCCATGATCTCTGCTTCCAGAGCCAATGCTCCTTTTCTGATATTAACACAATGATATTCCAGAGTTAGAGAACTCATTACCTTCACACAGAAGCAGCCAATTCCTTTTTTGGACAGTGCTCTAATTCTTTGGAAGTTTTTCCTTACACTGACCTGAACTGAAATATTTCTTCTCTTTTCTCCCCTTGGCCTCAGTCTAGGGCCTGAGTCTAGTAGGGGAGAAGGTAAGGAAGAGACCACAGTTCAGAGTGGAGTTGTATTCTGTGACCTTGCTACAATCCCACAGCAAGTATCTCCACGAGGAGAGGGGACAATGGACAAGGGAGTAAGATGGAAAAGGGGACTCAACACAAGTTGTTGGAATAGGCAGAAGGGGAAAGGAAAGCTAGACAGGAGGCATATAGAGAGGCAGGGTTGTTGCTGAGTCATTGCAATTGCATCTGATTCTCTATGACCCTATCTGGGGTTTTCATTGCAAAGATACCAGTTTGGTTTGCCATTTCCTTCTTCAGCTCATTTTATAGATGAAGTAACTGAGGCAAACAGGGTTAAGTGACTTTCCCAGGGTCACTTGGCTAGTAAGTGTCTGAGTTCAGATTTGAACTCATGAAGATGAGTCTTTCTGACTCCAGGTCCAGTGTTTTATCCACTGTACCACCTAGATGCTCAGAGGCAAGGTTGGCCCTAGGCAAAGTTATTTAGTAACTGAAATATCTTCAGCTAACCCCTGTTCCCCTACCCCTCATTCCAGTGTACTTTCTTACCCTTTCAACATAGACTTAAAGAATGTCAGAACTAGAAGAGAACTTGAAAATCATCAGGTCTAATCCCTTCATTTTATAAGTGAAGTCCATAAGGGGGCAGTGACATGCCCAGGGTCAGTCACAGATAATTAACTGCAAAGATGGAATTGGAACTCTAGTGCCCTCACTCAGCCTAATGCTTTCAGGACCCCTTCCATCAAGAAGCCCAGGGTGTCCATGTTACTGCCTCTTTCCTGTCCTCTAAGGTAGGAGGAAGTCATCTGGCACTCCAATCTGAACTAAAGTATAAAGAGCTTAAGCACATCTCAAAGGGATATCAGCCTTTAAAAAAAAAAGGACCAGAGAGAGAGAATAATGCTTAGTCCTAAGGCTGAAGTAAAGATTCAGATTTCAGGCCTCAATGGGAGAAGAGACTTGCCAGGGAAAGAACTTTCCTTCCGGGTTGTTTTCTCTTTCTTGGGATTTTTATATATCAAACCATGGTGGGTAAGAAGCAGCTAGGTGGTGCAGTGAGTAGAGCACTAGCCCTGGAGTCAGGAGGACTTGAGTTCAAATCCAGCCTCAGACACTTGACATACTTACTAGCTGTGTGACTTGGGCAAGTCACTCAACCCCAACTGCCTTGCCTTCCCCACTCCAAAAGAGAAAAAAAATCAAACCATGGAGAACAGAAGAGAACAATTGAAAAGGACCTCTGGAGTTAGAGGATTCAGGTTCAAAATCTGCCTCTGGTACTTATTAGCTTTGTGACCCTGGGCACTCCCTACACCTCAGTTTCCTCATCTGTAAAATGAGGAGGTTAGACTAGCTAGTCTCTGAGGTCCCTTTCAGCTCTACACCTATGTATGAGCTTATGATCTTATAAATGTACTTAGATAGCCTCTGAAGTTGGCTGAAATCAAGTGGTGGGGGTAACATCAGGAAACAGGGACATATGCTTCTGGATGGATGGAATGGGGAAGAAAATAGGGGAGGGGAGAGTAGGGAAGGGTCAGCAGGACTCACTAAGGTTGTGATTGTCTTTCTTCTGTCGCTCCTTGGCCAAGGCTCGGCTCTCAGCATCTATGATGAGATGGGAGAGGACACAGACAACAGCAATCAGTAACAACATTGACCGTGGGTGCAGGGGTGGGAAGGAGGGGGAGACAAGGTGGGGAAGGGATGTAGGAGGCAGGGTGGGTCTTAAACCTGTGAGTTCTCTCTTCTGGGCCAGGTCAGCAGGGCAGGAGCTGCTAGTGACACCTACAAGAGAAGCCGTGACTTGGGGGTCTCCACTGTACACTGTCAGGTGGCTGCTGGACAGAGGCAGCTGTGGGATAAAGGAAAGAAAGGTCTAGGTGAGAACCTCCCTCATCAGAGAAGGGACAGCCTTCAAAAGGCTCTTTACCCTGGGGAGGTCATCTCAGGAGAGGAGTAAGCTGGATGTAATCAGAGAATCAACAGTGAAAACCATGCCTCCTCAGCACGGAGGTGATGGACTACAGATATGGAATGAGGCACACATTTTCAGACATGGCCAATGTGTTGACTTGTTTCTACATAGCTGTGCCTATGTATTAAAAAGGAAGGGAACCAGAGGAAGAGTGGGAAGTCACTAGGAAGTGCCAGTAATGAAAGGAAGAAAGAGAGAAAGAGAGAGAGAAGGAAGGAAGGAAGGAAGGAAGGAAGGAAGGAAGGAAGGAAGGAAGGAAGGAAGGAAGGAAGGAAGGAAGGAAGGAGGGAGGGAGGGAGGGAGGGAGGGAGGGAAGGAAGGAAGGAAGGAAGGAAGGAAGGAAGGAAGGAAGGAAGGAAGGAAGGAAGGAAGGAAGGAAGGAAGGAAGGAAGGAAGAAGGCAAGAAAGAAAAGAGCATCAGTAAAGTATTGAGAGAGACAGAGATAGAAAGAGATAGAGGAATGAGTTAGACAAAATAATTTTAGGGAAAGTCACAAGAACCCAAACCTGGGTCCCAGTCTTCCTTTAAGAATCTAAGATTTCAGAATTTAATGTCTGGAAAGTAAATAAATTGTTCATGCCCTTTGAACCAAGACTTCCATTACTAAGCATCAATGACCTGTCAGAGACAGAAATAAAGGTCCTATGTATACTAAAATATTCATAGCAACCCTTTTTGTAGTAGCAAAATCCTGGAAACAAAATAGGTGTCCCCAGACCAAGGAAAGGTGAATAAATTGTGGTACACAAATAGAAAGGAATTATACTATTCTAGGGGCAGCTAGGTGGCTCAGTGGATACAACACCAGCCCTGGAGTCAGGAGGGCCTGAGTTCAAATCCAGCCTCAGAGACTTGACACTTATTAGCTGTGTGACTTGAGCCTGATTGCCTTGCAAAAACATAAAAAAAAAGAATTATATCACTCCATAAAAAAATGAAAAATAAGAGGAAGTTGAGAAACATGAACTGATGCAGAAAATAAAGCCAAGTCAGGAGAATAATATGAACAACTGATAACAATCACAGATTGAAAATTGCTCTAAAAGGCAGTGGAAGTCAACTTAAATGCCATAACCAATATGGGTCCTAACACACTTTCGTCTTCTTGACAGAGAGGTAGGGGACGACAAGCATAGGACGGTGCATATGTCCTCAGGCACCCCTGCTATGTCAGTAGGTCTGGCCTAACTATTTTTCCTTTTTCACAATGGAGACTTTGTGGGCATCTTAGTTTCTGTTTTTGCCCTCCCTGTCATTGTCAACCAGTAAAGGAAGCTCTGGCTCTATGGGTTATAACTAAGTCACCTTCTAGGTCCTTAACTCTAAAATCTTCAGGGTGGTTTAGAGTATGTCTGTGTGTGCATGTGTATGTACATGTATGTGTCTGAGGGGGAGAAGAGGAAGTAACTGGTATAAAAAACAAGAACCAGTAAAACAAACAAACCAAAAAAGAATCAGTGTCTGAGCTACCCTTGTACTGGATTTCCAGCCTTTCTGTTAAACCCCAAGACTTAGGGGCCTTCTGATCATACTGACAAGCCCATGCAGTGCACAGACAGGCAGATGTGTTCAGTCAAGGACACAGAATAGGTGTAAATGTACACAGGCATATACATGTACACTCACACTCACTCACTTTCCAGCCTTCTCAAACTCTTCTGTTTTTTAGCTCAGGCCCAAACCAGCTCAAGCCAGCTCCGGGCTGCTAACCTACTGAGCCTAACTACTTCTAACAGAAATCAGATTTTCCCTTTACTGGCATGGGCAGGGGCCAGGAAGCCTGGGGACAACCAGTTCAGCCAGGCACCCAAAGTTTAGGCAGCAGGGATGAGATGGGGAGATCTATGAGGAAAGGAGAGGGATACTTCCTGAGGAAGGGGAGAACCCCAAAACCTCACCTTCCTGGAGTGGCTGCTGTTTCATCAAACTCTTTCAAATCCTATGCTTTTTTGAGCCTCACAAATCCCTTCTGGGGTAGGCTAGGCAGGTTGATATGATTTATTGCCATTTTACAGATAAGAAGATAGAGTTACAAAGAGCCACATACCCAGGGTCACAGCAGGAATTAGTGTCAGAACTAGGGCTAGAACTTAAGTTAGTTCTAATCCTAAACCAGGATTCTTCCCAGACATTACCCCTGGATGTCTGAAGGAACTTTCACCAGCTTAGCTGCCTGAGGGTCTGTTCCCCATGGGACTGGGCACTGGGTATACCTCCCTCCTCCTCCCAAAGAGAAGAACACCTGAACCCACCCACCCAGGTCAGGAGAAGATGACAAATACTAGTGCTTTACTCCTCATCTAAAAATACAGCTAGGCCAATCCTCTCTGTCCTACAGAAACACAGTACCTAATACCACCTCCATGTCTTTGTTCATCTTGCCCCCTTTGTCCCCAATTCTCCCCTGTTCCCCACCCTCCACCCCCTTTCTCACTGACTCTGCAAACCCTCTTTCAGGGCTGGATTCCAATCCTACCTGCTCTGGGAAGGCCTCCTCCTGGTCTCCTCCAGTGTTCATTGAGTTCCCTCTTCTATTAATTCTTACAGTATTTATAGGCTGCGTCATATAATCAGTCACTTAATTATATTTTGTATCTTTCTCTGTTTGTCTTATGTGTGAGTATGGTAAATAGAGTAAACTGAATGTGGTAAATAGGTAGGAAGCACACTGGCCACTTATTATCTGTGTGACCTTAGGCAAGTCATGTCCCTTACTAGACATTTGTCCCCTCCTCTATAAAATGACAGGGTTGAACCAGTCAGGAAATTCTGAGGCTGTCTCATCTCCTCAGCTAGCATAAGCTCTCTGACCTTAGGGGCTATGTCTTACCTTGCTCCTGTATCCCCCAAAATATCTACTACCTACTCACTGTTTGTCCCATCCTACCCTCCACCCCCACCCTTGCTGTCAATACCGTGTTGGGCATCTGAATCTCTGGATTGATGTATCCCAGAACGTCATCCAAGCGCATTATGTTGTCAATAACATCATCAAGCTGGAAGAAAAATGGTGTATGTAAGTCATATGTCCTCAACGTCTCCTGCTTGGGGGAAGGGTGGATAGATTTGGAATTGGGAGGGACCAGAAAGGGCAGAGATCTGCCTCTAAGGGTAGACAGATAACAACCAGCCACCTAGGCCAGTCACCTGCTGTTCTGTCCCACCTTCTCCCATCCAGCCTGGCTCCTTTTTCCTTAAGGCTAAGAAACCCCAGGGGGAGGGACAGACACAGATTTGGGCAATCTGGGGGAATGGTAACCAACTTCCAACTCCTAGGAATCCTGATTAACAGTTCCTAGAAGACTCAGTGAGGGCAAAGTCCTTGTTTTCTCCTAACTTTGTATCTCTCCCAGGCAAGTTTTGCTTAGAGGTAGATGGTGCAGTGGATACAGTGACAGATCTGCAGTAAGGAAGACCTGTATTCAAATACAGCCTGGGACACTTACTAGCTATGCGTTATTTCAATTCTGTCTGCCCCAGTTTCCTCATCTAATACCGCCTACCTGCCAGGGTTGTTGTAAGGATCAAGTAAAAGAATATTGGTAAGGAATTTACTACAGTACTTGGCACAGAGTAGGAGCTTAATAAATGCTTGTTCCCTTCCTTTCTTGCATAGTAAGTACTTAATCTCCTTTTACTGATTGGGGGCAGGGGGGGAGGGGCTTCCCAGCTCCACAGTGTGATTCAGCAGTCCCACAAGCTGATGATCTCCAAGGCTGCATTAGTGGAAACATAACCTCCAGAGAATGGGATCAAAGAATCCCCCCTTTACTCTGCCCAAGTGAGGTCACAGTTGAAGTCCTGTTTGGAATACCACATTTTAAGGACAGTTGACAAGCTGAAATTCATCCCAGGAAGGGAGACTGGGAGAATAAAGCAACTTGCGACCAGGCTAGAGCGAAATCAATTGAAGAAACTTGGGGTGCTTTATTGTGAAAAGGAAGAAGGCCTGAGGTAAAGGTGAGACATGAGCACATTTTTCAAGCATCCCAAGACCTGTTTTATTTAGCATGAGAAGGAAGAAGTAGAAGCAAGGGTATACGGAGAGAGATTTTTGCCTCATGGGAGCTGAACCTGTGATCTCACTGATATAGGGAATTCCAAGGCCAAGAGATATCATCTACCAATATCAGGAAAAATTTCCTAAAAATCCTTGTTGTTCACCTTTTGCTTCAAAGAGGACCAGTGACATCATGGGATGATGTCTTGACTTGTGCATAACTTAGATTTGAGTGAGGCAGAGCTGTACAGAGTCATCAGCCTCTCTCTCTTTTCCAGACTCATCAAAGTCCAGCGGCAGGACAAAAGTCAGGATGACTGGCGATGACCCAGGATCCATGGATGACCTTGACCATTTTGATGTCTGACCAACTCTGGCCTTCTTCATGGCCATTGGAACAAATTGTTTTCATCCACTCATTTCGCTAGGAGAAGCAGAGCTATCCCAAAATGGAATGAACTTCTTCAGGAGATATAAGTGCCCTATCACTGGAGGGAGGACAGGAGCCCAGATGGCCACTTGTCAGAGAAAATACAGAGGGAACTCCTGTCAAAGCACAGGTTGGATAGATATCACCTCTGGGGTCCCTTCTAATGCTAAGATTCTCCTACTGGTAGAACCTGATGCCATCATGAAATCACTGTCACAGCAGAGACATCATAAGGCAGCTGGGAAATTAGGTGAATTTACCATCTATGCCCCCCCCATCTTCACTCTAACAACGATGACTTTCAGAAGGTCTTGAAGGGACCCCACTCTCATACTTTCCTCAGTGATTCTCAACTACTTATTGGCCCAATGCTTTGGAAGCACATATTAATCATACTTCTCTGTGTTGCTTGCTTTTCTTTATGAGACTGGGAGTTCCTTTAGTCTAAGAACTGTGTTCCTCTCATCAAAATGGAGGCTATTCAAGGGCAGAGACCAAGGCTTCCCCCATCAGACTGTGGGTACCTGAAGGAAGAGACTACATCTCTCCCACTGAACTGGAAGCTCCCTGGGGGTAGAGATTGGGACCAAATCAGACGAGCTGTTCCTTGAGAGCTTAACTTATGTTCCCAGGGAACCCTATTCTGACCCTTGAACCCAACCAATCCATGGCCTGACTCACCTCCCTCTCTGGATTGGAGCCAATATTGAGCATAGCCATAGGGCTGTTGGGGGCACTATTGCCTGCAGAAGAAGAGAGTACATGGCTGGGCCGGACACCAGGGGAAGCAGCTGGAGGTGGCTTTGGGGAGCTCTGGGCAGGGCTGATGTGCGCGGCAAACTTATTCCCGTAGGTCTCAGACAAGTACTCTCGCACTTTCTGGTCTCGTGACTGCTGCAGATGGTAGGAGGTGGGGTTCTCCAGGTATGACTGCACCTATAGCCCCAAAGAGAAATGGGGAGAAGGTGTCAAGGAGCCCTAGGAGGAACAGTAGTATTCCCACAGTGGAAGGGATTCATCTAGGGTGGGCAGTACCTTCAGGACCTCTCCTGGCACGGGAGGTGGGGACTGGAAGTGGACTGGGGTGTTGATGGCTGGAGTGGGGGGCCCTGGCAACTGCTGCTGCTGCTGTTGCTGCTGCTGCATGTAATGCATCACAGCCTGTTGCTGCATCCGCTCCCGCTGCTCCTCCTGCTGAGCCTGCTCCCTCATGAGCTGCATTCGAAGGCCAATGCGGGACGCCATGGCAGCTGGCTGCAGGTGCCCCAAGGCTAGCTGGATTCCTGTGGGAGAAGCAAAGGACCAGTGGCGCTCATGCTCACCCTAAGGAGCAGCCTCATGATAATGCACATTTACAGTACACTTGACAGATACTCCCTGGTTTGCACCCCAGAATAGTCCTATGAAGCAGATGCTGATATTATCCTCATTTTACAGAGGAAGAAAAAGATTCACTTAACAAAGGTGAAGTGACTGGTCCAGGGCCACATAGCTTGTAAATGTCTAAGGCTAGATTTGAACTCAGTGGATAGAGTTACCAGGCCTGGAGTCAGGAAGTCTCATTTTCCTTAGTTCAAATCCAGCCTCAGACACTTACTAGCTGGGTGACCCTAGCAAGTCCCTTAACCCTGTTTGCCTCAGTTTCCTCATTTGTAAAATGAGCTGAAGAAGAAAATGGCAAACCACTCCACTATCTTTGCCAAAAAAACCCTAAACGGGGTCACCAAGAGTGGGGCACAACTGAAAAACAAGTAAATAACAACTTCCTGAATCCAAGCCCAACACTGTCGGCTGCACCATCAGGCTGCCTCAGAGGTTAGGTCTTTCTGACTCAAGTTCAGCCGTCTGTGGAAGGCCGAGGAAAGGATCAAAGGACCTAGGTTCCAGTCCATCTTCTGCTCTTTCTCCCCTATTTCACCTTGAACAGGTCACTATTCCTGGGCCTCAGTTTCCTCCTCTATAAAACAAGGGGTTTGGAACTGACGACCCCTGAGATCCCTTCAGATCATTTCTTAGCCTCCTACCACAGTGCACATATTGGTGCTTCATTCGCGGCTAATGTTTAACTGTGGCCTAAGGGGCTGGCTGCCATTCAGTAATCAGGGTAGGTCCAGCTACAGGAGAATTCCCTCTTTAAGATGCAGAAAGTCTCATTTAAACAAATCAATCAGAAAAGATATACATAAGCATTTGGTTCAATTGAACAAACATTTATGGAATATTTAATATGTGCTAAGCACTAAACCAGGCCCTAGAAATAACAATAATAGTTAACATTTATATGTCTTTAAAATTTGTAAAGTGCTTTATAAATATTATCTAGCTTGATCCTCACAACAGCCCTAGGAGGTACCTACCTAATTATCCTCACTTTACAGATAAGGAAACTGAGGCAAGAGAGTGATTAAGTGACCTGGCAGGGTCACACGTCTAATAAGTATCTGAGGCTGGTTACCAGTACCATCCAGCTACTTCAGGAGCTCCCTGAATACTCCCCCATCAGACTGAGTGCTCCTTCTAAGCAGGGTCTATGTTTCCATCAAAGGAAGCAAAGATGGGGCAGAGTCCTGGGTTCAAAGCTATATTGGGCTACTAATTAATTATGTGATCTTAGGTGAATCCCTTCACTGATCCTTAATTTCCTCACCTGTAAAAATGAGCTTCATCATCCCTTTCAGATCTGACTTTCTATGACCAGTTAGAAGGTTCACTTGGATCTCACACATATGATATTCAGATGTTTTGCTTTAATCTAAACATAAACCATCCCCTCAGGCTAATACTGTTGGACATCAGTCCATAAGTTGATATTAACCATAACTATCTGTACCTGGCCCCCCAAAAAAACCTCACACTACTTTGTTTTATATGTATATACTTTTTTTTCTTAAATACACTCTCATACCAATTTGACCCTCACGTTAACTACATGTTTCCAGCTGCAACATCTGTATGACTACAAACTGCCAAAAAAATATCAATTCTATTTGTAAACTCAAGAGTATGACTTGGCTATGACAGAGGTGTTACCATATTTGAAATGTTTTCCCAGGTTAAAATCAAAATGCACATTTGTACAGTGCTTTACTAAACACAGGTACCAATTAGTGTGAATAATGAAAATGGCTAAATAGAATGTATTCAAATTTGCACTATTCAGAGGTTTAACTGCGTAAAATGTGGTCATTGGTTCCAGCCCAGTAGAAATATGCAATGTGACTTCAAATACTGCCACCACACCAAGGGGATTCCTTGTTATTACTACTCATTGAGACCTGGGGCACAGAAATTCACATTTCTCACAGTATCTTCCCCAAACTCTTCCAGTGAGGCGGTAAACCTATCAATGGATCACAGGATGTGGATCTAACAAGGGCCCTCAAAGGTTAACAGGTTAAATTATCTCAATTTGACTGGCTCTCAGACCTTCATTAGCTCTCACCTGGGCTATCTGCTGAAGCTTCCTAACTGGTCTTCCTACCTCAAATCCTCAGGAGGCCTTCCTTAGCCACCCCCTCCCCAGTTGTTAGGGTTTTCTCTTCTGTAATACCTTCCATTTACTCTGCAAGTATCTATCTATCTATCTATCTATCTATCTATCTATCTATCTATCTATCTATCTATCTATCTATCTATATATATATATATATTTGCATGTTGTGTCCCCCATAAGTTCTATGAAGGCACGGATTGGTTTTTGCCTTTCTTGTATTCCAGACACTAGTCACAGTGCTTTGAACATTGTAACCAATCAATAAATGCCTATAGTTCGCTCTCTAAGAGCTAAAAGAAATCTTAGAAGCCACCTGCTCCAACACCCTGATTTTACAAAGAGGCTTACTCAAGGTCATTCGCATAGGAAAAATCAGAGGTGAGATTTGAACCAGGGCCATATTATTTGAGACTATGCCCTTTCAACCGTTCACACCAACATGTAGGCATCGAAGCCAGTATTGAAACCCAAATCCCAAGACCCAAACCCATTGCTCTTTCTACTGTATCTTGTTTTTGTTTTTGTTTTTTTGTCAAGGAGTAAAAATAAGGGAGGGAGCTAGTGGCTCAATGGATAGAGTGCTGGGCCTGGAGTCAGGAAGACCCCAGTTCAAATCCTGTTTCATCCATTTACTAGCTGTTTAGCCTTGGCCAAGTCACTTAACCTGTTTGCCTTAATCCACTGGAGAAGAAAATAGTGAACCATTCCAATGTCTTTGCCAAGAAAATTCCCTGAACAATATTGATATTCAGACCCAACTAAACAGTAACAAAAATAAAGGCCATTTCAAAAAACCAAAATGAAATTTTACTTTTTAAAAATCTAAGGAAAATTCTGGAATAAAATTCATTTCAAATTAACAGCTATGCCATAATTACCATTGGATCCTAAATTTAGAGATGAAAGAAATCTTAGGGGTTATCTAACTCTTTCATTTTACAAATGAGGAAGTGAGGTCTAGAACTGTTAAGTGATTGGTCCAGTCATAGAGCTGGGAATTATCTGAGGCAGTATTTGAATTCAAGTCTATCTCAAGTCCAAGTCCATGTCAAATCCAGACTGCCTGATCCACATACCACAGACTGTGTTCATTCTTGCGCTCAGATAGTCTTTTTTGAGGAGTAGGGATAGCAGCTCTCATTTAAGGAGAGGTAACTGCTATCGAATGAGGGTAAATGACTTGTCCAGGGTCATCTAGTTGAGAACAGATTCCGATATACCAAGCCCAGCCTAATCCAAAGTGCCACGACCACCACAACCACCACCACAGCAGCTCCCTCACACTGTCCCACCTGCGAGAGTGCTCACCTTTGGTTTGGGAAGAGTAGTCAATAGGAGACATGGAGAGAAGGGGGGTCGGGGCCCTACACAGAAGGCCCTCACAGAAGCGCTTTTCCCAAGAACAGAGAAGTGGAGTGGGGAGGAGAGGGAATGGAAGAGGGAGCCGACGGGTGGAGGAGGAAGGAGGGGTGGGGGAGGGAGAGGAGGAAGGGCAGGCAAAGACAAAAGTCTTCCCCCACCCCCACCCCCCCCCATGCCAGTGAACTAGATGAGTTGTTTTTCCAGACTGGATCTACTGCAGAGAGGGAGGAATTTCTGTGCCTTTTGAATCATATACAAGGTATATGCCAGATCACTTGCAAAGTATTTTTGAGACAAGAGCTCTGGCAGTTTATCAGGATGCTGGCTGAAGCCAGAGGAGAAGAATGATCTACCCACGTGTCTGGGGCAGGGGGATGGGGAGGAGCCTCTCTCCAAAGCTGGGGTGGAATCCGGAAGGGCTCCTCCAACCCCAGCCCCAGGAAGATCTGACTGGACCCAGGGGAGAGGCGAAGGGGAGGGAAACCAGGGGCAGGCAGCTAATCTCATTAGCAGCTTTCTCTAAATCCTGGCCCCTCTGGTTCAGCTGGAGCTAGGAGACAATTCCAATCCCACCTTGCCCTTTGGCCACACTCATTCTTCTCTGAGGTCCCTGTGAATCTGACAGCCTCTCTTGCAGGGCCGCTCATCCAACCCACCCTCACCACACCCCCAATACTCCAGACCCAGGCCTATAGTCCAGACCCAAGCCCCACCTGGCCTGTCCTCTCCCTCTCCTCCTCCCCTGGTGCAGGCAGACTGAGTCTGATTACTGTGAGAGGAGGCTGGCAAGGGGGCTAGTCCAAGGGGACTGGCAGCACCAGCCGGCGTTGGGGGTGGGAGAGGTGGAGGATGGGGGTGTGATGGCAGGGCACTGACAAGGTTTTTGTTCTTCTCCACAAAGGGACCAGGCGCCAATTATGGAGCAAGGAGGCAAAGCTGGCACTGTTGGAATGGGCTGCTCTGGAAAGAGCCTTACCTAGCACCTACGTGGAGGTCACATCTGCAGAGAGACCAGCCACTTCTGGAGTAGAAGGAGTCCAAGAAGATAGACCAGGGAGGGTGGCTGGCATAGAATCACAGGGTCAGAGCTAAATGCGACCTCCGAGGCCATCCAGTCTGACGCCATTTTACAGAGGGGAAAACTGAAGAGAGAGGCTAGGAGACTTGCTTTCCACTGTGACCAATGTATCCAATTTTATTTTATTTATTACTTTTTCATTAATTTATTAAGCACCTACTATGTGCCAGTAGCTATGTATGGCAGTGAGTTGGACTACATAAGGAAAGCTGGCAGAATCAACGCTTTCAAACTGTGGTGCTGGAGAAGACTTTTGAGTTTCCTTTAGACAATTAGGAGACCAAATCAGTCATTGCATAAAGAAATTCAGATTATTCACTGGAAGGTCACCTGTTGAAGCTTAAATACTTTGGCTACATAATGAGAAGATGGAGCTCTTTGGAAAAGACCCTGATGTTGGGAAAGATCAAAAGAAAAAGAAAAAGGGGACTGCGGAGGATGAGGACAGATAATGTCAGGGAGACATTGAACGTGAACTTGGACAGACGTTGGGAGGTAGTAGAGGTTAGAAAGGCCTAGTATGCTCTGGCATATTGGGGTCATGAGGAGTTGGACTAGACAGAGCAACATGTGTCAGGCATAGTTGAGAACACAACTGTGATACAAAAAGAGATAAAATATAGTGCGTGCCCTCAAGGGGCTTATAGTCGAATGGGAGAAACGGCATGCAAATAAATATATATATATATATAATGTATATATATATATATATATATGTGTGTGTGTGTGTACACATACATGCATATATACATTGATGTGTTTATGTATGTGTGTATATACATATATATGAATATATATATATATATATATATGATAAATAGGAGATGATTAACAGAAGGTAGAACATAGAATTAAGGAGGGTTGGGAGAGGCTTTCTGTAGGAGGTAGGATTTTAACTGAGACTTAAAGGAAGCCAGAGAGGTCAGTAGTCAAGAGTGGAGAAGGGAGAGCATTCCAGGCACGTGGGCAAGCCAGAGAGAATGCTTGGAGCCCAGAGATGGCATGTCGTGTGTAGAATGACCAGGAGGCCAGGCTCACTGCATCAGAGTTGGGGAGCAAGATGTAAGAAGACTGGGAAGGTGGGAGAAGGCTAGGTTCTGAAGGACTCTGAACGCCCAGCAGAGCGTTTTGTATCTACTCCTAGAGGCAATAGGGAGCCACTGAGCAGGAAGAGGGAAAGCTCATCTAGTCCAACCCTCTCATTTTTCAGAAAAAAAGAACCTGAGTCCCCATGGAGGGAAATGTGACATCTAGTTAGTGGCAGAAGCCAGGTTCTTGGACTTGTGAGTCCTCTCCACTTAAACCAGCAGTTCTCCCTCAGGACAGCAATCTGAGACCTGGGCCCTGAGGGAATTCAGTTCAACTGGCCTTAACCTGGGAGTGGGCAAAGCTGTAGAGAAACAAAACCAATACAATCCCTGCATTCTAGGAGCTCTGGCTTTTACTGGGGTAACCACACCTACCTGGGAAAAATATATACAAAACATATGCAAAGGAACAAGTGGGGCAGCTAGGTAGCTAGCAGCTAATTCCGGCTTGGAGTCAGGAAGACCTGAGTTCAAGTCCAGCTTCAGATGCTAGCTGTGTGACCCAGGGCAAGTCACTTACCTCTGTTTGCCTCAGTTTCCTCATCTGTAAAATGAGCTGGAAATGGCAAGCCACTCCAGTATTTTTGCAAAAAAATCTCAAATGGGCTCACAAAGGAACAACAACATGCTAAGCAGATAGTTTTTTTAAAGGGCACAAAGTTTATTTAGGAGTTGCAGAAAAAGCAATGACTACTCGGAGACTTCTGGAAAGACATCCTGTGGCCCATAAGCTGGGGATTCCAAGAGGCTGAAGTGAGAAGGGAAGGCATTCAAGGCATAGGGACAGCCTGCGGAAAGGCAGAGGAGTAGGAGATGGCCACATTTTGTTACTGTTGTTCATTCCAGTCCAACTCTTTTTTGACCATTGCACATCAAAGCTGTCCATGGGATTTTCTTGGCAAAGATACTGGAGTAGTATGCCATTTCCTTCTCCAGTGAATTAAGCAAACAGAGGTTAAGTGACTTGCCCAGGGTCACATAGCTAGTAAGTGTCTGAGACCAAATTTGAACTCAGATCTTCCTGAGTCCAGGCCCAGCATTCTAATCCACTGAGCCACCTAGCTGCCTCCTATTTTGTACAAAATAGCAAGTAAGTTTAACTGAAATGTAGAGTTTGTAAGTGGTAATCACTAGTCTCAACAGAAAGATAGGTTGGGGCCAGATTGTGAAGGGCTTTAAATATCCACATTTTCATTTTATTCTAGAGGCAAAGAGGAGGCATTAAGTGGAAGATGTCTGCTGGGAGCCTTTCTGGGATGAGGAAGAAGAGGCACTTAACTTTGGAACACAGGACCACATGAAGGGAGGCTGGGTCTGAGTGATACCACCCTGGAGAGCAAAAGGGCACAAAGCACCTATGCTGGAAGTAAGGGTAAGGTGGAGGCAGTTCATTTATTTGATCGTGGAATATCGGGGCAGAGCTGGCCTGACCGGTAATTGGATGGGTGAGTACCTCACAAATACTGTTTGCCCTTCTATGACTAGCCAGGGGCACACTACTAACCCTGCCTTAAGCACCAGGCAGGAACCAGGGATTCATTCATCATCTGCCGTAACTACCCCCTCACCCCAGCTCTGGCTTGGGGATAAAAAACAGATCAATTCATTGATTCCATGTTGGGAGCCTCTAGCTGTCCTCACATGCCAGCGGATTCCCCTACCAAATGCTACCTAAGTTCCCTTTTCTGTTCAGTTTCTCATTCCCTCATATTGCTATTCAGTCTTTTCAGTTGTACCTGACTCTCCATGACCCCATTTGGGATTTTCTTGGTAAAGATCCTGGAGTGGTTTGCCATTTCCTTCTCCAGCTTGTTTTATAGATGAAGAAACTGAGGCAAACAGGGTGCCCCAGGTCACCCAGCTAGTAAGTATCTGAGGCTGAATTTGAACTCATGAAGATGGGGTCTTCCTGACACTTTAGGCACTGTGCCAACTAGCTTCCTCTGTTCCCTCTAAGCCATCCGTATCATTCAGTCCCATCTTTCTTGTGCTCTTAACATACTCCTTCCTCTCCTTCCATTGTGCATTCTGGAATCTTGTTAGTAAACTTTCCTTCAATTAAGCATATAGCCTCCTCATAGAAATTACTTTGTAATTTTATATCTCATAATATTTTGTATCTCATTTTCAAGGTACATATGGTTTCCCCTAGTAGAAAGTAAGCTACTTCAGGGCAAGGATTATTTAGTTTTTGTCTTTGTATCTCCAGAACCCAGCACAGTGCCTGGCACACAGAGGGTATTAAATAAATGCTCATTGAATTAGATGGAGTCAAGTCAGGAGAGGGCCATCAAAAGAGAAAGTCAGAGGGCACTTTCTATACAACTTCATCATTTTACTGAGGAAATGCTGAGCCAGGTAGTGTCTTTCCAAGGTGACCGCTCTCGCCCATCCTTCTCAGGATCAGGCTCCCCAGGGGCTAACTGACTCTGGCTAATCAGAGGGTCATAAATTTAGTCTGGAAGGGACCTCACAGGTCATCTAATGCAACCCCTCCATTTTATAGATGAGGGAGAGGAGCTGACAATCAGGGAAGTTAAAAGACTTCAACATTAAATATGGGAGAGGTCTTTGAAGTCAGGTCCTCTGAGACTCCACAGCAAGGGTAGAGAAGCAGCAGCCTGGAGGTCACATTTGGCCCTCTAGGTCCTCAAGTGTGGTCCTTTGACTGACTGGATTCAAAGGGCTGCCCTTGAAGACCTAGAGGGCCACATTTGGCCTTGAGGTCATAAGTTCCCCAACCCTGGACTAGAAGCAGTGCCCTTTTCACCATGCCCACTGCCCGAGAGGAATGGGGCCCCTTACCAAGATCTCTACCAATCCTAGGGATTCACTGCACCTCCTACAAAATCCCCCTGCATTTATAGAGCCTGGCATGCTTTTTCCTGATCCCTCTCCTATCCATCACCTTATCAGATCCTCACAATCATGTGCCTGGAGAGGTAAGCAAATTATCTCCATGGAAAGATGAGGAAGATGAAGGTAAATGACTTATATAACTTCACACAGCTAGTTGGTTAAGAAAGAGAGTTAGGGCTAGAACCTAGGTGTTCTAGGTTTCCAGATTCCTATTCCAAAACTCAGAGAGCTCCCAAACAGAGATGAAGATAGGAACTGCAGCTAGGTGGCAGGCTGAGAAAAGTGCCAGACTTGGAGTCAGGAAGGTGCATCTTTGTGAGTTCAAATATGGCATCGGACAATAACTGTGTGACCCTAGACAAGTCATTTCACTGTTTGCCTCAGTTTCCTCATCTGCAAAATGAACTGGAGAAGGAAATGGCAAACTACTCCAGTATCTTTCCCAAGAGGCAAACAGAATTAAGTAACTTGCCCAGCTAGTGTCTGAGATTAGATTTGAACTCAGGAAGATGGGAGTTCTTGACTCTAGGCCCAACATTCTATCTACTGCATCATTCAGCTGCTCCTTTATAGATGCTTATTAATTGACTACCACAGAAAGGAAATCCAGGGGTCTGCAAAACGATGGGGCAGAAAGGTGGCCAAAATAACCTGTTGGTCTGGACTTGGAGGAGTCGAAGAGATTCACCAGGGGGAGGGGAGAGGGGAGTCAGCACCTGAAATGAATTGATTTGAATTTCACACTTTCTTCCCCTTACTCTTTCCAAGAGAAGAGCAGCAGGATCAAAGATGGAGAGTTGGAAGCAACCCCTAGGGATCCTCTGATCCAGCCCTCCTCACTTTACAGATGAGCTAGAAACCAAAGCCAAGAGTTTAAGTAACCTGCCCAAGGTCATTCAGTGAGTGGCTGAGTCAGAACCTGAACCGAGATCTTTTGTGCCTTTTTTACAACCCAACAGGATCATAATAATAACCAAGGCAGATTACTGTGCTACCAGAAATGATGACCATGATGCCTATGGAGAGGCACGGAAGGACTTTCATGATATGGTGAAAAGTAAAGCAAGCAGAGCCAAGAAAGCAATAGACAAAAATGACTTCAGTGATATAAATGGAAAGAAAAACCACCATAAAAGAATGATATTAATTATAATTTACATTTACGCAGCACCCGCTGCAACCCTGGGCAAGTCACTTCACCCTGTTTGGCTCAGTCTCCACATCTGTAAAATGTGCTGGAGAAGGAAATGGCAAACCACTCCGGTATCTTCGCCAAGAAAACTCCAAAATTGGTCAACAGATAATCAGACACGATTAACACAACCAAAAAATACCGTGTGAGGCACCGTGCTAAAGGTTTACAATTATCTCATTTGATCCTTACCATAACCCTGGGAGGTAGGTGCTATTATTATCATTCCCATTTTACAGATGAGGAAACTGAGGCAAGCAGCAGTTAAGTGACTTGCTCAAAGTCACACAGCTAATAAATGTCTGAGTTGGATTTGAACTCAATCTTCCTGACTCCAGGCCCAGCACCACTATCCACTCAGCCTTCTAGTGGCCTTAGAGTGGCAAGGGCTCAGTATTCAGAATCAGGCACAGATAAATCAATCAATCTTTTTGGAGGGAAAATGACTCAATCAAGATCACACAGCTATCTAGTGAACTCTAGTTCAGGTCCTCATCACCTTTCTCAATTGGACTCTTGCAGTAGCATCCTAATTGGGCTCCCCGTCCTCCCACAGCAGGTCCCTTCCCTCTGCAATCCGTCCTCCACCCAGTTGCCAAAGGGATAGTCTTAAATATTTAAGGTTTGAACATGTCACTCCCCTGAAAGATTATTCTGTGCCCCCCTATTGTTTCTTGAATAAAATTTCCCCTCCTCTCTTTGGAAAGGAAAGTCCTTCACAATCCGGCTCCAGCCATCCTTTTCTGGGTTAATTACATCTGACTCTCCCTGTACTGCGGCCAACTGGATCCCTGACTGTTCCTCACACATGATCCTTCATCCCTCCTATGTGGCTTTGCACAGGGTGTCCCTCATGCCCCAAGCAGACTTCCTGCAAACCCCTGCTTCTTCAAGCTCCTTGATTCCTTTAAGGCTGTCTTCCCTAGTTCCCCATTAATTGAACACTGATTTTGTGCTTGTTTTTAATAGACCTCTATAGGTCCGTGTTGCCTTTCCTGAGAGAATTAAAGCTTCTTGAGAAGGGAGATAACTTCATTTTCATCTTTATAGCATGTCCATTGATTAGCATAGCATAATATAATAAGATTTAGCATTTACGAGGTGCTAAATAAATGCTAAATGAAGATTGATTGATGGGTGAGTAATAGCACAGCTAGACTATTACTGTTATAAACTGAACCCAACACAGAACACAGAATGTCAGAGGGGTAGGAGCCAAGAACATAGAATGTCAGGGGGCTTTATCACATAGAATGTTAGAACACAGAAGAGGAGCCTTAGAGTATAGAATGTGAAGACTGGACAGGGCCTTAGAATGGAGGTGTTAAAATGGAGAATGTCACAGCTGGAGGCAGCCTTAGAACATAGAATACTAGGTCCAGAAGGAGTTTTAGAACATAGCATGTCTGGGTACTCCACCTTAGAACATGGAATGTTAAGACAGAACACAGAATGGCAGGGATGGAAGGAGCCTAAGAAACCATCTATCTAGTCCAAGTCATTAATTTCACTGAAGAGAAGACTCTGTGCTAGTTCTATTGGGGAATAATGATCAAAGAAGGGATATGAATGCCACTTGGGTATAAGCTCATAGGTAGAACTGCTCAACTCCCACTTTGCTTTTTTTTTTCTGTCAAGGAAAATGATTTTGGGACTGGAAAGGACAGAATAAAATTGTTAGATAACTGAAACCCAAGATAAGTAAGGAGTTAGAGAGTACTTAGGTGGCCCCGAAGGCCCATATGAACTACCTCCTGAAAATGGAGGCATCAAACAAAAAAGTAAACTTTAACTTTGTTTCCAAATAAAATTCTAGAACATACTAATAAACAGATAGTTAGTGACTATCTAGAAAAGGAAGTGGAAATTCCAAAACACCAGCAAGGTTTCATCAATGAGGCAAGCTAGGTTGCACAGCAGATAGAGTGTGGAGTCAGGAGGACCTGAGTTCAAAGCCAGCCTCAGATACATAATAGCTATGTGACCTTGGACAAGTCACCTAACCTCTAGATGCCTCAGATTCCTCAACTGTAAAATGGGGATAATAATAGCTCATGCCTCCCATGAGTTAACATTTGTAAAGTACTTAGCACAGTACCTGGCACATAGTAAGCACCATTTAAATGCTTATCCCCTTCGTCATCAATAATAGGTCATGCAAGATTAAACTTACTTCCTTTTTGGCAGTGTTGTTACACAGGTTGATCTGCATATATTGTTTACCTAGACTTCAGCAAAAGCACCTGACAAAATCTCTCCTGCTATTCTTGTGGAAATGAGGGAGAGATAATGTGCTGGATAATAATGTAGTTAGGAGGACTGGGAGCTGGTCAGCCCCAGAGTTGCCATTAATAGTTTTGTATCAATTTGAAAGAAAGTATCTGATGGATTCTATCTAGCTCCGTGTGTGGCCTGCTTTCAGTTGACATTGTTAGCAACAACTTGGACAAAGGTATAGTTGGCATGACTCTAACAATGGCATATAACATAAGGTCAGGGGGGATAACTCATGCTTTTGATGATATTCAGGATTCAAAAAAATCTTGAACCCTAGGCTAAATCTAATAAGGACAAAACTGAATAGAGAATGTCAAGACTTACACATAGGTTGGAAAGATCAGTTTCACAAATGCAATATGGGGAAAACATGACTAAATATCAGCTTGTCTGAAAAAGATCAGGAGTCAGACGGTGGGAGGGGACAATTTTTTTTTGTTTGCTTGTTTTCTGGGGTTTCTTTGATACTGGTCTCCCTATTATTCTCAGGTCAGAAGTGGCTACTCAATGGGCCTAATCCCACTACTGATCAACAAGGGAGCTTTGACCTGTCTCCATTTCCAACTTGGTCCAGTTTGTTCTCCTTAAAATAGGAGGAAGAAAATAAGTATTTATATAGCACCTACTATGTTTCAGGCATTGTGTTATTTGCTTTCCAAGTATTACCTCCTTTGATTCTCACAACAACCCTGCAAAGTGGTGCTGTTATTATTCCCATTTTATGTTTGAAAAAACTGAAGTAGAGGGAGGTTAAGTCAGGAGTGGGGAACCTGTGACCTCAAAGCCACATGTGACCCTCTAGGTCCTCAAGTACTACCCTTTGACTGAATTCTTTGGATTCAATCAAAGGGCTGCACTTGAGGACCTAGAGGGCAACATGCAGCCTCGAGGCTGCAGGTTCCCTACCCCTGCATTAAATGATTTGCCTAGCGTCACATAGCTGAGTGTGAATTTGAACTCAGGTCTTCCTGACCTCAAGTTCAGTACTCTACCTACTGCACCATCTAGCTGTCATAGGACAGATAGTGGTCTCCCTTGCTCCCAAGGGCTCCCCATATTGACACCAGATTTACAGTAGACACATAGTCAGCTTGGCCCACTACAGCTCTGGAGTTCAAGTGATCCACCAGCCTCCACCTTCTCAGCAGCAGGTGTATGCCAACATGCCTGACTGAGTGAAAATCTAATATGAGTCAACTATGATATATAGTGGCCAATAAAGGCAATGCTATAGTAAAATCAGAGGTGAGAGTCCAACTTTAGTTTGCTGTAGTCGGACTACATCTAGAGTACTGTACTTGCTTCTGGGCACAATTTAAGAAGGAAATTGGCAAGATGAAAAGCATTGAGAGGATGGGGTATATCAGATGAAGGGTTGAAGGAATGGAAGACGTTTAGCCTAGAAAAGAAGAGACTCATGGGAGTATAATGCCCACCTTCAAATACCTGAAAGGCTGGGAGGAAAAAAAGAGTAATCAGATAGGTTCTAATTGGCCCTAGAGGGTAGAAAGAGGAGGAATGGAGAGAAGAAAAAGGGGTAACCTGAGGTTTGATGTAAGGAAAGTCTCCTCGTGAATTAGAAAAGCTGCCTCAAGAAATCATGGTTTCTCCCTCACTGGCAAAGAATGGATGTCTACCTTTCAGGGATGTCATAGAAAGGGAGTCTTGTTTATATATGGGTTGGACTAACTAGGTTGGTCTCTGAGGCCCTTTCCAGCTCTAGAGATTCCGTGAGATGCACAGAGGGGAAGTTACACTTCATGAATTCCCATGGGGACATCAAAGAGAAGGCACTTCCTTCCTGTTGAGTACTCATCTGGAGAAGGCCCCAAGGAAAAAACAAAACAGAGTATTTTAGTGATTAGAGAGCTGGACCCTGAAGATGCAGCTTTTGAACATCATCTTCCCATCATTCTGTGCTGAGAGGATGACCCCAGCTCATCTAACAGTTTAGGGACTGGAGATCTGAGAAGAGAGTTAGGTGAAGTCAGGAAGAGGGAGAGGAAGTAGAGGAACAAGTGTCTGCTGCTTTTTGGGCCTGGTTTCTACCCTGCCTGAAATTCCCAGAGGTCAGGCACACCAGGCCTACGCCCGGGCACGCTTGCTCCCCACAGCCCATGTCCCAAGGAAAGCACTGTTGGAGTTGGTGCCTGGTAGGGCTGGGATTTCTAGCCCTGAGCAAGTCAAGGCAGTCCTGTGGCTAGGGGTGGGAAGACTTCAAAGGGCTATTGAAGACCAGTGAGGAGTCCCATGGAGATCAACCAGATGCTGACCCAAAAAGCAGACATCTCATGAGACCTGAGCGTTGGGGGTGGGGGAAATGAGAGGAAAGACAGTAGGCATCCAAGTCCAGGGAGCAGGAGGTGGTTTGGAAACTGGGAAGAGAAAGATGAAATGTGGCTTCCCCCATTCTGGAGAATACAGAGCAGCTGGATGGCCCCAGGGCTACAAGAGCCCAGGGGAAAGAAACTGATCAAATGGAGTGGGTTGTCTAACCAGGCTAACATCCACCAAACACATCTTCACTTCTGCCATACACAGCATTTCCCCCTGATATACAGTGTTACACCAAACACAAAACCAAACATTGCCTTTTCCTGATATACACACACAAGTCTCTCAACCCCAATCTCTCTCTCTCTCTCTCTCTCTCTCTCTCTCTCTCTCTCTCTCTCTCTCTCTCTCTCACACACACACACACACACACACACACACACACACACCCCACATATACACACAGGCAGCCCTTTAATCACTTACAAACAATGCTCCTTTTCTTGATATAGTCCTTCAAATACACAAAGGTACATACAACTCCCTCCATCTCATACAGTTAACTGCTAATAATAGTTAAGATGCAATCTTTAAGGTTTGTAAATATTTACTACTATTTTTTGTTGTTCAGTTGTTTTAGTTGTGTCCAACTCTTCATGACCTCATTTGGGGTTTTTTTGCAAAGATACAGGAGTGATTTGCCAGTTGCTTCTCCATATATATTTTATAGATGAGGAAACTGAGGCAAACAAGGTTTATTGACTTGTCCAGGGTCACACAGCTAGTAAGTGTCTGAAGCCAGACTGGAATTCAGATCTTCTTAACTCCAGACCCTGCTCTATCCACTGTGCCACCTAGCTGCCCTTATTATTATTTGTACATGAGGAAATTGAGGCTCACGGAGGTCAAAGGGCTTATCCAGGGCCATACAGCCAGTATCTTGGGTTCACATCTAGTGTTCTATTCACAATCCCAAACTGTCTTTTCATATAGATATATTCATAAGTGCTACACACACAGAGATATTACAGAGATGTTTTATTAGATTATCTTTATTATTATTTCTTACAGATGAAAGCATCTCACAGATACAGATAAATGCTTCGTTCATATCCAAATCACACATAAAGTCCGTTTCACATACAAACACAGGTGCACACTAGTCCCTCCATCTCACATGTATACACAAGGCCTCATTCATACATGCAAGTCCTTCATACACACACAGCTACACATAAATCCATCATACACAGAGATACACAGAAGGCCACTGCACACAAAGAGACAAACACAAGTCCCTCGCATCTCACAGATGCCTCATTCACACACACATAGATGCCAGTGCATCACTCACATGCACGCACGCACACAAGTCCATTGCATACGCAGCAAGATACACACAAGTCCCTCTATCTTTCACACACAGATGCCCTTTGAAAAGCATTTTAAAATTCCACACCCTGACAATCACATTCTGATGTTCAGGAATTCCTTCCCTAGGGATCTCACCATGCCCTTCTGGCCCCATAGCCAGCTATCCTTGACTTCCCAGCCCCCTTGGTTGCTTCCTTCTTTCTTTCCTACTTCCAGCACACACTCATCTGAATGCCCTTTCCAGTAGGTCTCCTGGCACACATCCACACCCATCTCTAATAGCTTTCTTCTTATGTTGTGGGTGTATACTTTGTCTCTCCAGCTAAACAGGAAAATCATACCCTCCTACTCCACTGCCAATAAAGGACAGTTAGTCACATTTCTGTAGCCCTTTAAGGTCTACAAAATAACTGTGTGGTCACAAAGACAAACAACTTCAAAACACTTAAGGACCCTGTTCAGTGCAATGACCAACTGTACTCCAGAGTGCTTCGGCATGCTGCCTACCTCCTGACAGAGGAGTGATGGGCCTAGGGTGCAGAATGAGATGTATATTTTGGAACTGACCAGCATAAGAATTTGTTTTGCTTTATTATGAATATTTTTTACAGTGGGGGTGGGAAGCGGAGGAGAAAAAATGAAAGCTTGTCAATTGACAGTTTAATTAATTTGCAAAGAAAAAAATGACATCAACTCCAGGAAGTATTGTGAGCTTTGTCTAAAGCTCACGGAGGTTTAAATGACTTGCCTTTGGTCATAACACAGTTCAGTGTGTTAAGGTAGATTTTGAACCCAGGCTGCCTGATCCTAGCCTATTCTAACGCTCTCTCTCCAGTGACATCAGCTCACCTGCACACAGAGAAATGGTTTTTTTGAATGAAGGAATCAATGTTGGGCCAGTTATTCAGCATTAGCTTCCTTTCATAGTCAGCCTCATGAAGAGACAGTTTCTTCAAGTAATATGGACAGGAGGCATGGGGCAGAGAACCCTACAATCAGACCCAGAAGACCATGGGCTCAGGGAAAAGAGATGCCATCTTGCATGCTTTCCTTAATATGACGAGTGAATTTTCCTTTCTCAATTCCTTATCTCCGCCCACCCCCCTTTAAAGATGTCCCTGACTCAGTCAATTGCTCACCACTCTTCATTTTCCAATGAGGTCTGCCCAATGAAGGCATCATGCTCTCTACCCTGCCCACAGATATCTCAGGCCCCCTTCCCTACTCCCACATCCTTCCATCACTAGCTTTGGTTCTGTGATTAGTAATAAAATCAGTGGAATCACTGATAGCTTCAACTATCCTATTGTTTCTCTCACCATCCCTGTGTCACTCTCACACCAAATCTCCTTTCCCTGTCTTTGGATCTTGTGTGATGTTCCTGACACAGTGCCTGGAGTACCACTGCTTGCCCACTTACCCATCTACTCCTTGTCAAGGCAGAAGGCTCTTAGCCACAGTGGGAAGGTGGAGGAGCACTTCCTACTACCCCACTTCTCCAAGGAGGACCAGCAGCCCTGGCCCAATCCAATCCTGTATTCTCACTCTTGTTTTCCACCTTAATAGTGATGAAAAAAAAAACCACCTCAAGAGGAAGGATGAGGGACCAGAGAGCTGCCTCAAAGACAATATATCTGCCTCTCACTGAGCCAGTTAACACTATGCCACGAGAGTGCCTCAGGGGAGAATTAAATCAAGCTGGTCGGACAGCAGTACAATTACATGAATCAAAGACTGAGCCTGGGACTTCGGAGGTGGTGCCTGAGTATGGGAGAGAGAAAGAATGTAAGGATGTGTGGGGGTCCTACCTGTAGCCCAGTCAACTGAGCGTGGTAGATGTGGGGGTAGTGGGGGTAGGAGGAAGGGGACAGGCGGAGCCTGGACTCGGTGTTTATTGTTCTGTGGTTTGTCCCCTCCCCTCCTCAATGCAGGTTTTGTGTAAACCTGTCTCCACACATATCAAGAAAAAAAGCCCATTCCATTATGGATGGTCTTTGGGAAAAGGACAGGACCTCACATCCTGGATCAAACACTACCCGCATGATCTTGGACCAATCATTTAATCTACCAGGGCTTTGTTTCCTTCTTCTGTAGAATAAGAGTGCTGGACCCAAACTCCCCTTAGTCCCTTTCAGAATGAAATATGTGATTATCATACTTGTAAATAGTAAGAGAGGCCATAACGTCACAAGGAATCAAGAATCATCCCTCTGGAGGTGGAAGGGACCTCATAAGTCATCCTGTCCAATATCCTCATCCTACAGAGAAGGCCCAGAGGATTTTGTGACTTGCACAAAGTCTCACCAGTAGTTAATGGCCAATCATGGATGTGAACCCTGGGAGGCTAACTCCAAATCCAACCTTCTCTCCATGGTACTGCAGCACAGGTCCCAGTGCAAGGGATTGCTCTTGTGATGAGCCAGATGAATGGGAAAGGTAATGGGCTTAAAGTCCAAAGGGGGCTCCCTGGGCAGGTCTGAATCCTGCTGAGAGGGAACATATTTCTGAGGTCATTATGGTGCAGTGGGGAAATCCCCCATCCATCCATTCATCTCCTATGCACTATCCAGGAAGAAAGCCCTCATCCCATAATGGACTGGTGAAGGAGCAACTCTTGTTGAGTCATATCTGGCTCTTCATGACCCTGAGGACTGTACTGTCCACTTCTTGGCAAAGATACTGGAGTGGTTTGCCATTTCCTTCTCCAGTGGATTAAGGCAAACTGAGGTTAATTAAATGTCTTGCCCAGGGTCACACAGCTAGTAAGTGTCTGAGACCAAATTTGAACTCGGATCTTTCTGACTCCAGGCTCAGCACTCTATCCACTCAGTTTCTCAGCTGCCTCCTAAAGAAGAAACTTCTTCCACCTTAACTCTCCAAGGAGGACCTTAGAGTTGTAAAGACTCTAAGATGCTAGACTGGAAGGACTGGAAGTCAAGAAACCCTTGGTTCAAATTCCTCCTCAGACACTTACTAACTGTATAATTCTGGACAAATGAATTAAAATTTCCAGGCCTCAGTTCCCTTCTCTGTAAAATGAGGGTGTTAGACTCCACAGTCTAATCTAAAGTCTCTTCTAGCTCTAAATCTATCATCCTACGGTAATGTCTCCTCCCCCCACTCCCCTAGGAAAGGACCCAAGGAGAATCACCAGGCAAGGTTTGTATGTTTTGGTTGGGGTTGGTTTGGTTTTGGGGTGGTTTGGAGGTGTCTTTGTTGTGAGAGAGAGTCAAGGAGTGTATTTATTATGAAGACTAACCCCAGTTCTGCTCCTATCCTTCTTCCCCTTCCCCTCCATTGATATCCTGATAGCCTCAGAACCATCTGTTTATGGCAACCTCAAGGCCAAGCTCTGCACTTTGGCTCATAACTGTGTCCCACCCCCAAATCCCCTCTTTGCCCCCTATCTCCTACCAATTAAAATCCTACCAATCCTTCAAAGCTCAGGTGGCTCTGGGTTCATACACAATTCTCAGCTCTCCTAAAATCACATAACTGACTTGGATGGATTCATTCCTGGTCTTCCTTTTCCCCCACCCAGGTCCTACCTTCAATATCTTTCTTCAAGTTAGTCATTGGTCATTTTGTTTAACCATACTTACAGTAGATACTAAAGAATACTTCGATACACCCTCAGGGAAATTTTTTAAAAAGCATCCAGTTCCCCTTGTTAAGGTGTTTCCAGTCTGGTAGAAGAGGATAGACTAATGACAAATAAATGTAATACAAATTAGACCCTGAGAAGCGGAAAGAGATATAAAAAAAGTACAGAGTTGAGAGGAGAAAGAAATCATATTTGGTGAGGGATGGCATAGTAGAGAGAGCACTAGACTTCAAGTCAGGAGATCTGGGTTCAAATCCTACCTCAGATATTTGATTCGCTGTGTTATTCTGGGCAAATCACCTAACCTCTCTGGGCTTCAGTTTCTTCAGCTGTAAAATGAGGGGTTTGTACTCACTGATATCTAAATTCAAGCTTCTGCAGGCCTCTAGGGAGCTTGGTGGCACAGTGGATAGACTGCTCAGCCTGGACTCAGGAAGACCTGAGTTCAAATCCAGCCTAAGTTGCTTACTAGCTGTGTGACCCTGGGCAAGTCACTTCACTCAGTTTGCTTCAGTTCTCTCATCTGTCAGATGAGTTAGAGAAAGGACTGGCAAACCACTTCAGTATCTTTGCCAAAAAACCTCACATGAGGTCACAAAGACTAGGACAGGACTGAACATCAACACAATGATATGTCTCTAGATTACACATTTCTGGCATTTATAGTTCTGGTCTGTATAATATTCCTCCCCTGACTAGGGGGTGCAGTTGCTTTAAACACTTACTAGTTGACTGACCCTGGGCAAGTTATTTAATCTGCTTGCCTCAGTTTCCTCAAGTAAATGAGGATAATAATAGCACGACCTGCCAGGGTTGTGGGAATCAAATGAGCTAATATTTATGAAGCACTTTGCAAACCTTAAAGCACTGTACAGATGTTAGTTGTTATTGCCATTATCATGGTTGCCGATCAGCAGTACCGACACACACAGACACTTACAAAAAGTGGTGTATTCATGTTCTTAGGTCAGCAAATCCCATCACCAAAATATACAGGGCCATATGCTATTTGGAGAAATCCATTAGAATCCTATAAACTTATGACTTCAGGCACTGTTTAGTCCAGGCCCCTCACTTTGAAAAGGTTAAAGAAACTGAAGCACAAAAACTGGACTTGTCCAAGGTTCTGCCAGCAGTTGGTCTCACACGGGGATCTAGATCTTCCGGTTCATAGCCCACTGTTCATTCCAGGACACTATGAGGTTTTCTCTACAGATGTGCAATTATTCCAGAGTGGAGTCTTTCACAGGTGAGCTCTGTGATATGAAGGTGACTAGAGCTGAGCTAGTAAGGCTAAAGAAGACTCAAAGGGCCTCAGTTTCTCCTCCTGTAAAATGGGAGACATGGTTGCTAAAAACCTTTGCTGATCTTAACTTCATGATGTCATTTTAATTTTCTTTCTCTAGACCTCCCCCAACCAATGCCCTCTTTACCATCCCAGAGACTTGTCCAGTCAGATACATACCCGGCCATACCTATACTCTCTCCTATAATGTCACACTCACCCCGCCTCCGCAACAAAAATATAAAACCACCCTATACCACTATAAAAACATGTACAACCCCCACACTACTATTTATATACACCACCCACACACAGACAAAACCTGTACATGACTACACATGCATATACAACCCCTATTACATATACTCACACAACCCCCCCATACTATTACACATGCATACATAACCCTTATAGCACTAGATGCATATACAAATACTACTATTATAGCTGGCATTTATACAGTACTCTAAAATTTGAAAATATCATCTCATTTGATCCTTATAAGAACCCCAAGAAGTAGGAGGTAATATTGTTCCCATTCTTCAGATGAGAAACTAAGGCTAGTGACTAATCCAGCATCATAAAGCTAGGCAGCATCTGAGGCCAGATTTTAACTCAGGTCTTCTTGAATCTAAGTCCAGAACTTTATCCACTGGTCCCCTATTTGCCTATGCACAGACACAAGTCCTTACATCACTATACACTTACACAACTCCCATGTACCATTACAACAAACCCCATACACCATTACACACTTATATACAACCTCCCCCATGCAGGACACACCACCGTACATATAGATCTAATACAACCACCACAGAAACTTTGCTTCCCTCACAAGTACCCTGGTCTTACAAAATCTTCCTAGGCAATACATATACCCTGCCCCCCCACCTCAGAATACAACCTGCTCCCCTATCACTTCACCCCTTGCCTCCTATTCCTATAATACCCACAATCCAATAGGCACACCCTGTGACCACACCCACTTCCAAGCATTCACAGACCATCTTCTGCAACAGAAACAGATCCACAGATAGACACACACACACACACACACACACACACACACACACACACACACACACACACACACACACACATGCTTGCCCAGTGGGAAAAAGAGCTAAAGGGTAGGTTACAGGGTAAAAGCCAAGATTGTCCAATATAGCCATTATCTGCCACAGATGATGCATCAGAAACTTATGTCTGATGAGTGCCAATGTCACCTCAAGGTCATGTCGGTATGTCCCTAGACAGGGATGGGGAAGGGAGGCCGAACTTTCCTTTTCACACATCTCGGTGCTGGCCAGCACCACAGTGGGTTTGTAGAGGAATAAGGACCTTGGGAGCCAGAGCACTTCAGCTTCAGATCTAATTCTGCTATTTACTACCACTGGGACCTTGGGGAAATTACTTCCTTTTTCTAGGCCTCAGTTTCCTCCTATAAAAAATTTAAAGGTTAGATTAGATGACCTTTTAGGTCCTCTCTGTCTCTAGCAATTGATGACTTTGGGCCTTCTGAGAAGACTTCCTTTTGCTTGGGAGGACAGGGAGAGTTACCCATCAGAGCTCTGTACTGATGCCTCTTGAAGGTCCCTCTGTGTTCCAGAGTCTGCAGGGGCAGGGGAGGGGACAGTGATTAAGCCCTTGTCAGCTAACACTTTTGAGGGGGTTAGTTGACAACTTGGCTGACAGTAAGACAGATTGGGAGTGGTGTGAGGGGGGAGTTGTTGATGAGAAGGGAGGTAGACAGCAACCAAAGATAAACTTTCCAAGGCCTGCCAGGCCTGCCCTCTGCCCAGACCATAGGAGGGACAGCTCCCCATTGGAACTTGCAGGAGCTCTGGCAACTCCTCCAACCGTTCTCCTTGGACCCACAAGGAGATGCCCCATCAAGATGAAGCCATTTCACTTAAAAGAGAACCAAGTGTCCTTTCCCACCCACCCATCCAATGTGGAGAGGGGAAAAGGAAGGTTGGCTAAAGTCAATTTGCAGCAGTCCTGTAACAGAGGAAAGGAAAGGGGGTGTGGGGGAAGGAGAGGGGGAATTAACCAAGTTCCAAAATAGCTCACATGGTTCTGCTTGGTTTCACCCTGTGCAATGTCTGGCAGCTTCTGCTTTCAGTCTGACTCACTCCCCCACTTACGGCAGGCGGCCCCAAGGAGGTGGGGGGTCTGCAGACAAGCAGGGTCCCTAGGCTCCAAGGCAGAGCGAACCCTCAGATCCATCCCTAGAGTCCGACCAACTTGGACCCTGACCTCCCCAGTGCACTCCTTCTCCCCACTCCCCAATCAAGCTTCTCTCTTCCATTTTCCCTTAAATCCAAATTTCTAGGGTGAACCATAGATTACCTCCAAAAGCAGCCCAGGCCCAAGATTTCCCCGGGATCAGGGTTGAACATACACTAAGGCCTGGGACCAAGGCAATGCTTAGAGTCCAATTCAATCACATGGTTTCTGTTTCTTCTCTCTCTCAGCAATAATAAATGACAAACACAAGAATTTGGCTGAGCAGTGAGGAGGGGGAAACAGGACGTAACTTGCTGTCTTGTCTCAGTCAGTATGGCTGGTGAGCTCTCCTACTCCAAAGGTACTCAAGTGTACTCATCACCGCTGTCTCCTGCCCCCCCCCCCCACCGCCCACGCTCAGAGCCAGTGGCGTCAAAGGGAGGACACTGGAAAAACAATCTCCCCAACTGGATGTTTTCTGGAGGAAAAATAAATGCTATCCTACAATATTTAGAGTACTGGTCCTAAAGCCGGAAGAATCTCATTTCAAGCCCCAGTGCCACCATTGACTAGCTGCATGAGCTGTGCTAAGTCACATAAAGCCTTGAATGCCCTATCTGTAAAATGTGAATGAGGGGACAGGTTCTGGAGCTATAATTTCATTAGTGTGGAGAATACCTTTTGTGTAAACTGTTTCTACCCATGTAGATTGGTAATTGTTAAGCAATTTTAAGTCTTAGAGAGTCCACTGAAGGCATAGAAAGGTTGTAGTCACATAGCCACAATCTGTCACAGGCAAGACTTGAACCCAGGCCTTTCTGTCTCCAAAGTTAGATGTCACATCTTCCACAGGAGTATTATTTTTTTAAAAAAAGGCTTTGTAAGCTTTAATATGCATTTGCTGAGAATTCCCCCACCCACACATGACTTTCATATGAAAATAAAAAAGACTTTTCCCACACAGTCTAACTCAATCTCACTCTTTTCTGCTGCTATAAAACAGTGGTATTGGTATTGCCCAAGATTTTCTAGATTTAATGTGCTTTGCCTTTGTCAGGGCACAGAGAGTTAAATTAGGAGACTGTTTGGCTAAATATCATGGGATAAGGAGGAAGCCCAAGCAAGTCAGAACTCACCTCTCTGCCCCAGTTTAACTCTCTCACTCCCTTCCTTTCTTATGTTTTCCCTCCTCTGGAGGTTTAAGGTTCTTGGCCTCTTAATGCACCTTCAATCCTGTGGGAAGACTTAGAAGAAAACTGAAACTGAAGCAGTTGCCTGGGCCTTCTTCCTGTGGAACAGAGAGGCAGCCAGGGTGGCATGTGGAGGGAGCACTGGATCTGGAGTCAGGAAGATCCGAATTCAAATTTAACCTCAGACACTTGCTTTGTGAGCTGGGGCAAGTTACTTTTCGTGTTTGCCTCAGTTTCCTTAACTATAAAATGGGTTTGATCATAACAGCACCTACCTCCCAAGGTTGTTGTGAGTTTCAAAGGAAATATTTGTAAAGCACCTGATACATAATGAATGCTTGTTTCTTTCCTTCCTTCCTTCCTTCCTTCCTTCCTCACTGAAATGTCCACCTTGAAAGTAAAAGACATCTTCCATAGAAACACCACTTTTCCATCACTTAACAATTCTCTCAGGCTCCCTTCTCTCTTTCATACAAACCTAACTCTAATTTGGCTCTAACCTCCCAGTGTAGCTTTATCTCACATTTCCCCTCTGTCCATGCTCCTGAAATTTAATTCTACAAACACTGATTAAGCTCATGCTCTTTCAAGTCATCGTTGCTAGGTTGGAGATACAAAAGCAAAAAGAAGGATGCAGTCTATTCGCTGCTCCAGGAACACTTTCTACTCTTTTAGTTCAAGAAAAATGTATTTAACACATACCATAAGCAATGCACCAGACAAATTGTTAATCTGGACATTTTGGAGGGTAAAAGAGGGGAACAGGAAAGTATAATAGAACATGTATGTAGATAGGTATGTACAAAATAATTCCGTAGAGCTGAAAAAACACTAAAAGCCATGGGCAAAAGAGAAACTTTTCAATCTCAGTGTCACAGATCACATCACTCCCTAACTCTAGAATGCCTGCCTACCTTCACCAGCTGAAACATTACTCATTCTTAAATTTCCAGCTCAAAGGTCACTTTCTCCATGATGTCTTCCCAGATCCTCCAACCAAAAATGGCCTTTTTCTCCTCCAAACTCTCAAAGCACTTAGGAACGTAGTGGGCATTTAATTAATATTTGTTGGATGAGTGAATGAATAAGTATCATGCTGCTATTTTGTATTACATATAGCACGCTTGATAAATGTTGAATGTATTCACTGAAGCAATGTTTCATTCTACGTGGGAGGGAATTATTTAAAGAATGGAGAAATGTTAGGAGATGGGAATTCCAACTCACTTTGCCACTAATTGCCATGTTAAGTCTGGGTGAGTCATAGTTCTTTAGTCAATGAAGGTAGGAATCTCAACAATCAATGAAGGTTTTGAAAGGTGACAAGAGACCACGACTCAGATGCTGGAATGATTCACTGCCTCTCACCTGGTGCCAACCCGAGTTCTGGAATGCAGAGATCAAGAGGAAAATCGAACAAGAAAATGGAGTATTGGATGCTCTAAGGCCTGCCTTGGAGTTTTTCTGAGTGAACTCTAAAAGGCCTGAACCCAACCCCCCACCAATTCCAAACTCCTGATGGAAACTTCCACAACTGTTTCCACTAAATAGGAATGGGAGGTAGGGGGGAGCAAGGAGGAGAGAAGGAAGCGGAGGGAGATAAAACTCTTAGGCTCTGATGAATTTAATCAAGAGAGCAATAAAAATGGTTAGCATTTACATAATACTGATTCAGGGCCTCCTGAATGCTACTGGTTTAATGTTTCTGGAAAATATGGCAACTCAGGAAGATAGGCTAAGTGGGTTCCAGGGCAATGTCCTTTAAGTTTTACAAAGAATTCTCCACTTATCTCATTTAGTCCTCACAACAACCGTGTGAGGTAAGGCCAGCAAGCATGAATTAAACAACAAAAGTTTATTAAAAGCCTACTAAGTGCAAAGAACTGTATGGCACAATGCCCAAATGCTTTGAGAGTTTGGAGGAGAAGAAAATCTTTTGTGGCTGGAGGATCTTAAGAAGGCATCTTGGAGGAGGTGACATTTGACATTTAAGAATGGAGAATGTTTCAGCTAGTGAAGGTGGGCAGGCATTCTAGATTTAGGGAACTGTGTAAGCAGTAGCACTGAGGTTTAAAGCTTCTCCACCTACCCACAGTTTGTAGAGTTTTTCCCACCAATCTTATATGTGTGTGTGTGTGTGTGTTCTATATGTATATATCCATATAGGATGTATATGTGTGTGTATACACACACATTCTATTCCCAATCCCCACTTTATAGATGAGGAAACTGGAGCTGAAAGAGTTTAACTGACTTGCCCTGAGTCACACAGTTAGGCAGCTGGTAAGGCAAGATTTGAACTCTAAGTCTGCTGTACCGACGAGGAACTCATGGGAATAGAGAGAAAATGCCTATTTATGATTCCCCAAGTGCTGAGCAAATCTCTTGCCTTCATAGGGAATACAAGAAGATGTCCATTTGTTTCAATGGAAAGAATGGTGATTCAAAATCCAAGGGCCCGGATACAAACCCCATTTGTCACTTACTACCTGTATGACCTTGGGTAAGTCACTGTACTTTCTGGGCTTTAGCTTCCTCACTTGTTCCACAGAAGTCTTCTAAGGTCCCTTCCAGATCTAAATCTATGATCCAAAGAAATATATGCAGCCCCTGAATTACACCCTACTATAGGTGTACTCAACACAAAAAAGAACTTTAAAAAGATTATTCCAGTATTATTCACTTATTCATTTAATGAACATGTATCAAGCAATGGTTGTGAGTAGAAAACTAATGCTAAGCATTTGGGAAGATACAAAGTTTAGATAAACAAAATCTGTATCCTCATAGAGCTTAGAACATAGTTGGGGGATAAGACACAAACATAGAGAACCCTAAAGCACAACATTACATCTGAGAAGTGCATACCTATTACGGTATAGTTCCATGTACTATATTAAGTGCTTTACAAATATCTCATTTGATCCTCACAATAACTGTGGGAGATAGGTACTATTATTTTTTCCCATTTTATAAGTGAGGAAACTGAAGTTATGTGACTTGCCCAAGGTCACATAGCTAATAAACATGTGAGGCTAGATTTGAACTTGAGTCTTCTTGACTCCAAGCTCCCCACTATATATAGTAGGGCACCTAGCTGCCTCTAAAAAACAGAAAGCTAAGTGTGGATACCTTACTTGAAGACCTAGAGGGAGAAGTGAATAAGAATGGTGAGAAAGAAAAGGGGGATCCTGAAGCACAAGGGAATTACAGAGTCAGCGACTTTTGAAAAGGCCCAATGACATCAGGAGGGTGATGCCTTGACTTGCAAGTGAATTTAAATTTAAGTGAGGCAGGGCTACCCAAGGGGCAAGACAAGATGACACGATGGCCCAGGAGGGGCAGTGGGTGACCTTGGTTTTAGAACTGTAAGGGAAACATGACTAATATGAAAATGTGTTGGATAAGAGTGTATGTGTACAACCTATACAAGATTGCAAGCCGTCTTGGAGAGGGAGGAGAGAAGCAGGGGGAGAAAATTTAAAACTTATGGAAGTGTTTGTTGAAAACTGAAAAGAAAAGAATTAATTTTTTTTTAAAGCAAGTGACAGGACATCGGGGGGTGGGGGGGAAGAACTGTAGGGGACATCCAGGTTGTAGGAACTGCAAGAAGAAGCCATAAAGAGATCTGGAGGGGAGGGCAGGGGGGAGAAGGGGAACGGGAGAATTTCTCCAAACAGAAAGTGAGGCAGAAGCTAGTATATTTGGGCATCTTCAACCTTAAGGCAAGAAGATATTCTCTTTAAGAAAAGAAAAATGGGGCAGCCAGGTGTCACGGTGGATAGAGGACCAGCCCTGGAATCTCAGAGGACATCAGTTCAAATCTGGCCTCAAACACTAGCTGTGTGATCTTGGGTAAGTCATTTAACCCTGCTGGCCTCCAAAAGAAAGAAAGGAAAAATATTCCTTAAGACTAGAATGAAGCAAGCATCTTGCAAAGTGTTTTGAAAATACTGGGATAAACAAATGTTTTTTCATTATTATTACTGTGAGAGGCTGAGTCAAGCCAAATTTAATCAATGACTAAACTAGTGTACCTCTAAATTACAGGATACTTTTTACTGAGAGACATCAGGGTATAATGGATGGAGAGCTGGCCTCAGGGTCAGGAAGGCCTGGGTTCAAGTCACCTGATGGATGGTCTCATTGTCAGCCAAGTCACTTAACCGCTCTGTTCTCCCTAGTCTAAGACAAATTTTCAGAGAAAGTTCAGATCAACGTGGGTAGAAGTCCCAATATCTCTCCTCCCCAGCTCCCTACATCTATGGTATCATGGGAATGGTAAAAATACAAACCCAAACCATACCAGAGAAACAGAGACAGAGAAAAAAAACACTGAGATTTCTTCACATAGTAGCTCTGTACTCATAGATGACAGGCAATGTGTTTCGTGAATATTCTGTGGAGGATGGCTACTGGAGAGAAGATATAGGAAGGAAAGAAAAAGAATGCACGTATAGCACCTACTACGTGCCAGGGACTGTGCTAAGCCCTTTAATAAATATTAATGATTAAATGATAAATGAGATAAAAAAAAAATTCCTCACAACAACCCTTCAAGGTAGGTGCTGCTATTATCCCCATTATACAATTGAGGAAATGGAGGCAGAGGTTAAGTGACTTGCCCAGGGTCACACAGCTAGTAAGTATCTGAGGCCAGATTTAAAACTGGGTTTTCTTGTCTCCAGACCCAACCTTCTATCCACTGAGACACTCAGCTGCCTAATACGGATCTTAGTCAGAATATGAACTCATGTCTTGCTATGTATTATCTGATTTTATCTTTAGAACAACCTTGGGAAGTAGGTACCATTATTATCCTTACTTTATGGATAAGGAAATAGATTGAGAGAGATTAAGTCATTTGTCCATTTACAGCTAGTAAGTGTTTCAGACAGGTTTTGAACTCAGGTCTTCCTAACTCCAAGTCCAGGGCTCTTCCCTTACACCTGCTGAGGGATAGTGAATGTGCCACCAGACAGAGGCCATGGAAGTAATACACAGGGGAGACCCCGCTGGGGAGGAGCTGTCTACTCACTGTGTGGGCAACCTGGGCCAAAGTCCTGTTTGCCCCATGCCACTTACAACTGCTATAGTAACAATTCACATTGATTGACTCCTTCGTGGTTACAAAACACTTCACAATTATATCCCTCTCATTTGACTCTTAATGACAGCCCTATGAAGAAAGCAGTAAAATCATGATGATGTTATTTTTAGTAACCTCTGAACAGGTAACCCCCAAGTAGAATATAAGCTTCTTGGGGCAAGAACTGTCTCCCCTTAGTATCTGTATCCCCAGCACCTAACTAGGTGTCCAGCACATAATAGATGCATTAAAAAAATGCTTGTTGATTGAAAGACAGATGTAGGGTATATAGTTTGCAAAGCACTTTGTATACTTCATCTAACTGGAACCTCATTACAATCCCATGAGGTAGGTGCTATTGTTATTTCTATTTTACTGAAAACTGGGGCTCAAAGAAATGACTTACCCAGTGTCACCCAGCTAGTGTCACAGGCAGTATTTTACCCCGGGTCCTCCTCCTGTACCCCAAGGTCAGCATATTCTGGAGCCTCTCAGAATGAACTGGGACAAGTGGAGATTCCCAGAAGGGTCATTTCTTAAAGCTGCTCCCTACAGCCTGGCACCTGGAGTAGAAGAGGAATCTACTCAGCAGCATCAATGCCCAGGAGGCCCTGAGCTCAGCAGCCAGGGCCTCTTGGGAGCTGCAGGTAGGGCCCTATCCTCAGATGCCCCTGGTTTTGCCTAGAGGATACATGGAGAGATTCAGAATTGCTCTGGAGGGAGAGACAGCTTGGGTTGGCAGGGCCCAGGCCTGGGGGATCAGGAGTCTTGGGTTCTTGTCCTGGCTAGGCCACTCAGATACTGTGTGATCTTGGGCAAGTTGCTTCTCCTCTACTGGGCCTCAGTTACTTCATGAGAATGAGCAAGCTGATTGCCATGGTAATTTCCACCTCTAACATTTTATGAGACATGAAGTCTCTGGGCTTTTTTTTCTTTTAAAGCCTGCTTCCCTCTAAAAAGAGTAGAAGGAGAGGTAGTAGAGGTAGTACATCAAGAGAAACTGAGATACAGCAGACATGTAAAAGGTCAGGACCCACACACTACCATGCCTGGAGATATCCTTGCCCAGTTCTTCTAGAATTCTAATCCCTTCACAGCTCTGGGTATCTACTGGCAACGTCTCCCAGTCCCCAAAGGCATAACAAAGGAGGATAGACAGGTTATATCATCTTTAGTACATATGACCCAGCTGGTCTTTCCAGACAGCTTATGCCTCCCACCCTAGCTCCCTCCATTGTGGGGGGCTAGAGGCTTCTGCCTCTCTGCAGGGTGGGAGGAGAGGGGGTGGGGAAGTGACCAAGTGGCTGCTGCTGCTGATGTGACTGAGTGCCAGCCCCGGCAGTGGGCAGAGGGCCCAAGCACACAATGGGGCTGTGTGTGCAGCCTAGTGCTACCAAGGAGAGGAACTAGGCAGCTCAGCTTCTGGGGTCAGGCCAGGAATTCAGTTCCCTGGAGAGAGCCACCCCCACCCCCAAAGAGAGGGTCACTCTATTCCCTCTGCACTGCCTGACTTACTCCATAGCACAGGAATATCATCCTCCCTAGGAGGGAATCAGGCATAGATGTTGCTAGCTCTGGTACCCTTTGACCACCCTTCCCCACCATCCCCCACTGCAGCCCCACTTCTATTGGAAGTGGCAATGAGTTCTGATAGTAGGGTTTGGAACATAGTCTGGGCTCAAATCTCATCTCTGCCACTTATTCACGGAGTGACTTTGGGGAAGTTAATCAGCTTCTCTAGCTCTCAGTTTACTCCTCTATAAAATGAGACTAAGGTTCTTAACCTGGGGTTCATAAATTCCCACAGGGTGTATGTACAGATTTCAGGAGGTCTGTGAATTTTGTTTTTAAACATTTTGATAACTTGTTGCATTTCAACATAACTGGTTTCCTTTATAATCCTTTGTATTTTATTTTATTCATTTAAAAATATTTTTCTGAGAAGGGTTCTAGAGGCTCCACCACACTGCCAAAGGGCTGATGATCAACTGAGCTGGGTGATCTCCAAAGGCATCTTTGTCTAAGTCCTAGGGGCCTAGAACGCTAGCCTAGAACACTCCACCTCCTGACCTCCCTGGCTTCCTGAAAGTCCCAACTAAAATTCCATCTTTTACTGGAAGCCTTCCCCAACCTGACTTAATTATGGTGCCTTCTCTCCATTAATTATTCCCTATTTATCCTATACATAACTGGCTTGGATATATGTATCTGCACGCTGTCTCCCTTGTTAGACTGTCAGCTCCTTGGAGGCAGGGACTGTCTTTTGCCTCTTTTTGTACTCCCAGAGCTTAGCATAGTGCCTGGCACATAATAGGCACTTAATAAATGTTTATTGATCGATTATTGAGACTAGGCCAATTGTCCTATACCTATTCTTCTATTTCAATTGCCTAAAGAAGAAGGTCTCAAGAATGAACATCTTACCTCCGAACCCAGGTAGGGCTGAACCTCAGGGAAAGGCGCAAGAAAATCCATGGTATTGCCCCCCAACTGCTAGTCTGACCCCATTTAACCCCATGCTTCAGTATCCAGTTATCTCAAGAGGAAATGGGGAATAGTGAAAAGGCCTCTGGGGTTGGAATCCCAAGCCTTGGCCCCCACACTTACTAGCTGTTTGATCACGAGTAAGTCTCTGGTCCTCCCAAAACTTCACTGTCTTCATCTATAAAAAGGGGGTAATAGCTGCCCTCCTACCTCCATGAAGAATGATGTCTTTGAAATCACTTCATAAAGCACCATCTAAATGGAAGGAACGGTAGTGACCATTATTGTTATCTGTACCTTAACACAGGCTTGCCAGGGCTAGGGAAGGGTCTAGGATTTCTGTTCTGTGGAATTGACAGGAGCTAAAAGGATGCTTGGGCACCATCCTTACCTGGCAGCTTCTCAGGCCACTAGCAAGCTCTGAGGCCAAGCCAAGCTAGGATTTTCTCTGTGACAGGTGGAATTTCCCAGGGGGATGAGTCACCAGGCCTGGCAGCAGCCTGACCTATCCAGAGGATGGACAGGGAGAATCTATCCTCCCCCTGCTCTGGCAGATACCCCCATACCAGAATATCCACTGTGGTTTGGTGTCTGTGCCTGACCATCGAAAGGGGCAACCAGGGTTTCCCAGGTCTGCCACATGGGGACTAAATGGGACAAAGGGTGGGAGAGTCATGCCCATCAAGGCCACCTCACTCTTAGGTGGAGTGAATGACTCCCTCTGTGGAATGATTTCAGGGAGCTGGGAAGGTCCTGATTCACCACTGCTACCACCACCCCCAAATTAAAAATATCCTCCTCCACCTGTTGGTATGGAAGTCTACCTTTAGAGCATCATCTCTTTGGTTTAAGATTCTAATCCCAGTTGAAAGGAGGGAGCCATACAGTGGAGAGAGTAGAGTGCTACCTTAGACTTAAATCAAGAGGACCTGAATTTGAATCCTACTTCAGTCTTGGATAATACTGGCAAACCTGCGGATAACAATTTCACAGTGGTTATTTTAAGGATCAAATGCATTCTGGAAACTTTCAACCATTTGACTTTAAGAGCTCTTTACCTGTGATCCTTGAGCTGTTTTGGTTTTTTAAAAATACTTTGATAACTGTATTCCAATGTAATTTATTTCCTTTGTAATCTAATACATATTTATTTTATGCATTTAAAAATATTATTCTGACAAAGGGTCCATAGGCTTCATTAGGTTGCCAAAGGGGTCCCTTACACAAAAGAGATTAAATACTACTGTATTATACAAATAGCAGCTATTGTTATTACAAAAGAAAAAGAAATAACCCAGGTGGAAATACTATCCCAGTACAACATATTGGAAAGAGTAGAAGGGGATCAAGGCAGATCATTTCATATCTCTGGACCTCAGTTTCCCCATTTGTAAAATGAAAAGAAATGAACTAAATAACAACTCATTTGTACACTGTGCTTTGAGGTTGGCAAAGCTTTTTCTATATAACTACTCTGCCAGGTAATCAGTGCCAGTCTTGTTAGCCCCATTATGTATTCAGTAACACTGGCCTCCATGTTGTTTCTGAAACAAGATACTCCATCTTTCGGCTCCAGGCATTTTCATTGCCTGTCTCCCATGCCTAGAACACTCATCTCCCTGCTCATCTCCTGGCTTCCCTGGCTTCCTTTGAGTCCCAGCTAAAATCTCACCTTCCACAAGAAGTCTTTCCCAATCTCCCTTCATTCTAGTGCTTTCTCTCTGTTGATTATCTCTAATTCATCCCATACAAATCTTGATTGAACATAGCTATCTGTTTGCTGCCCCCCTACTAGATTTCTAGCACCTTGAGAACAGGAATTATCTTTTGCCTTTCTTTGTATCTCTAGCACTTAGCATAATTCCGAGCACACAGTTAGTGCTTTAAAATGTTCATTGACTGATTAACTGATAGTGTGTCTGGGATGAGGTTTGAACGCAGCATGCTTAGCTCCAAGGCCAGAGATCTATTCGCTGTATTCTAAGGTCCTTTCCAGTTCTAAACCCAATGATCCTTACACTATTCTCTGATCATTTCCATATAAATAACAGAAGTGAAGGATGGTCTGGAATGAGAGAAGAAGAAAAGAGAAGAATGAAAGGTTCCAAGGGCCCTGAGAAGCAGCAAGGGGAGGAGCCTCAAGCACTAAAGAAAAGGAGCACAGATTACAAGTAAAGACAAGCCTCTCTTTCACAATTTTACTGAGGGTTAGTTCTAGCCTCTTTGGTCAAGAAAAATGCCAATGCAAGTTTAGGCTGTCTTACTAGAGGCATTCATCTAAGACAGCATTTAATGGGAACAAGTGTAAAGTCCCCTAGTAGGGGGCAAAAAAATCTATTGCATAAGGTTTGGGATAGGGAAATGGGCTAGACAATCAGTTTCTATAGAAAAGATCTGAGGGTAGAGACATGGTAGCCAAAAAATGTCAATGGGCTCTTGGACTGTATTGATAGGCAAAATTAGGATTAATGCGGGAAATTAGAAAGAGATTGATTTCATCTGAATAAAAGGAATGACTTTCTAACAATTAGGGATGTCCAAAAACAAAGTGAGCTGCCCCCTCCCTGAAGGTCTTCAAGCAAAAACTAGATGATTGCTTGAACAAGGTTGAACAAGGAATGGCTCTTTAGAGACAGGTTGGACCAGGGGTCCTCTGAGGTTCTTCCCATTTTTAAATTCTCTGACCCTATGAATGATAAAGCCAAAGTTTTCATGTTCATGAAAATCAACCACACATTTCAGATGCATCCCTTTCTGTTTTCCATGAGTCCATTAGAAGAAAGCACTGCGAAAAAACAAACAAAAAACAAAAAACCTAAAGCCCAGAATCAGGATACAAAACTTGTACCCACAGGCTGCCTCCCACAGTAGTGGAAGGCTGGTCACCACTGTAACCATCACAGCTTCACGCAAGGTGGGACAGAGGAGCATGCAGTCAGGAACACCTGCCTCCTACACTCGACCCCAAGTCCGAAAAATTAGTTATGCACGACAGCCTACTCTCAGACGCACCCAGTCCCAAAGAGATGCCTTCTGCAGACAACAGTAAGTCTTACATAGATACACTCAGGGCAGCCTACTCATCATTGCCAAAAGGCACAGGTGCATCTCAGTGAAAGTGGGGGAAGGTCCCTAGACTCTCCCATACTCCCATGAGGACACCCCACCCCATCTCTTCTAGAATGTCAGGGCTAGATGGGGTTTTAGAACAAAGAATGTTAGCACACGGAATACAGAATGTTAGAGCATGGAGGAACCTTAGAACATAGCATATTAAAACACAGAGCTGGAAACAACCTTAGAACAAAGAACGGAAAACATAGGATGTTAGAGATAAAGGGATCTCGAAGAATATAAGCTCCTTGAAGGCAGGAATGGCATGATTTCTGTCTTTGTATCTCCAGTGTCCAGCACAGTACCTGACACAAGGTATCTGATAAATGGCTGATGTTTGATTGACTGTATAGTCTGACCCACACATGTTACAGAAAAAGAAACTGCCCAAGATTATGGAATGAGTTAACAGCAATGTTAAGTGAAGAATTCAGGTTTCCTGATTCCCAACTCAATACTCACTTTAATTCAATCCAACAAACATTTATAAAGGTTTGTATATGGCAGGCACTAGGCATAAAAAGTCAGAAAGAGCACCTGCCCTCAAGGAGCTTATGATCTACCTACCATGGTGAAACAGCACATACACAATTTATAGCAGTTCTTTCTGTGGTGGCCAAGAACGAGAAAGAAGGAAGGATACCCATCAATTGGGGAATGGTTAAACAAGTTGTGGTATATGAATGTAATGGAATACTACTGTTTTATAAGAAATGATGAGCAGGCAGACCTCAGAAAAATCTGCAAAAGTTTACATGAACTGATGCTGAGTGAAGTGAGCAGAATCAGGACAACATTGTACACAGCAACAGCCACATTGTACAATGACTGACTTTGACAGACTTAGCTCTTCTCGGCAATGCAAGGACCTAAAATAATTCCAAAAGACTCATGATGGAAAATGCCATCCACATACACAGAAACATGGAGTCTGAGTGCAGATCGAAGCATACTATTTTCTCTCTTTTTTTTGTTTAGTTTAATTTTGTTTTTTCTTTCTCATGGTTTTTCCCATTCATTCTAATTCTTTTATGCAACATGACTAATGTGCAAATACATTTAATAAGAATGTATATGTAGAGCCTATATTGGATTGTCTTGGGGAGAGGAAGGAGAGGGAGGCAGAGAAGATTTAAAACTTATGAAAGTAAAAGTTGAAAACAAAAAAAAAATAAATTATTAAAAAACAACACATACACAAATAAGTAAACATAAACTATAAGATAGCAATAGGGGCTAAACCAGTTATTTCATTGTTTTAGGGAACTCCTGGTGAGGAAAGGCTCTTCAACAACTCAAGTCAGCAATTTCTTGGCAACTTAGAACCTTAATGAATTGCCTAGGGCACTGAAGTGTTAAATGACTTTCCTCAAGGTCACATAACCAAAGTGTATTAGAGGCCTTGAACTTGAATCTTCATAGCCCTGGGGCTAGCTCTCTATCCAAGACATCATGCTACCTCTGTATGTAGACAAAACAAATATAGTCGCTTTTCTTAGCAGGGTGGAAAGAGCACTGGGGTCAACAGGGTGCCGTGGCAGCCAAAAAACACTAATGGCTTCTTGGGCTATGTTAACAAGAAAAATTAGGACCAATAGGTGGAAGTTAGAAAGGGGCAGATTTCAACTTAACATAAGGAATAGTTTTCTAACAATTAGAGCTGTCCAAAAATGAAGTGGGCTACCACGAGAGGTCATGAGCTCCCCATCTCTGATGAAGATGACCACTTGTTAGAGAGAATGAGGAAAGGATAGGAGGTAGCACCTGAGCTGAACTTGGATGAAACTATGAATTCCAGTGGGTGGAAGTAAGAAGAGAGAATATTCTAGGCATGCCCATGCGAAGACACCCAGGTGGGAGGTGGAATGTTGTGTATAGAAAACAAGCCAGCTTGGTTAGAATGAAGTGTGAATAGGGGTAAATGGTGGGAAATTAGTCTCAAAAGATAGGATAGAGCCAGCCTGCATCCTTGTCTTCTCTTTACTTCTCTTTACGGAGAGCCTTGCCCAACCCTTCTTAATACAGTGCCTTCCCTCAGTTAATTATGTCCTGTTGATCCTGTCTGTAGTTTGCTTTGTATAGATTTCTTTGCATGTCTCCCTCCATTGGATTGTAAGTTCCTAAGGGCAGGAAACTGTCTTTTGCCTCCTTTTGTATCCCCAGAATTGAGCACACCATCTGGCACACAGTAGGTGCTTAGCAAATATTTATCGATTGATTCTTTTGGTTTGTTCTTGGCATTTTTTAGTAACTCTTTCCTTCCTCTTGAGTTTTATTCCTCTTCCAGTCACTCCCATCCTCTCTCTACTTATCTACAGTAGAAAAAGCATGGGATTTGGAATCAGATCTGGGTCACTAGTTTTTTGACTGGGCAAATCCCTTAACCTCCTTGCACCTTCCATATTCACCTGTATTCCATCTGTAAATACTTATACCTCACAGGCTTCTTTTAAAGAATATCTCTGAGCAATGTAAAGCTAAATATAAATGTGAGTTATGGTTATTTCTTCTATTTTTTCCAACTTCATGCTGGTGAGTGCTTCAAGAATAAGATTTCCCACTGCGCTCAAAACAGGATCTCTCTCTGACCCTTCACCCTTACTACTCCCATTCCCTTTCTAACCTCAAACAAAACCCACCCTCTCAGGTCTCTAGGCCTTTGCTTATATTGTTCTCTGTGCTCTGTCCCTCCCCTGTTTTGCCCCTTAAATTCCTACCAATCCTAGAAAGCCAAACTCAAAATGTCATCTCCTCCTCCTCCAGAAAGCCTTCCTAAATCTCAATGTGGCCTTGCTCACACCCACACCCATACCCTTGAGTAATCTGCTTTTCCAAACTCTAGTCTGACACAGTAATTTTTAGCATCTCTCCATTGCACCCATTCTATGATACTGCAATTATCTGTAAATGGTTCCTTTCCACCCAAAAGCTCCACAAGGGTAGGGATCTTGTCATACCTAACAATGCTCTGCATAGAATAGGTGTTATTGTTGAATGAATTATGAGGTAACTTCTATTCCTCAGAGGAAAAAAGAAAACATGGATATTGAATATAATCAATATCCCATATCTATGTAAGGAAGCTTAGATAAACAAGATGGGGTTGGGTGGGTAGGAGCTAGCATACATCAGGAAAATGGATGATCCAAAGAAGGACCAGACTTTGGAGGCCTCAGGATTGTCCATCACAATCTCAGACTTGGAGTGGGACTCAGAGGAAAGGAGGAAGGGAAGAAGGAAGAAAGGAAGCAAGGAAGGAAGGGAGGGAGGGAGGGAGGAAGGAAGGAAGGAAGGAAGAAAGGAAGGAAGGAAGGAAGGAAGGAAGGAAGGAAGGAAGGAAGGAAGGAAGGAAGGAAGGAAGGAAGGAAGGAAGGAAGGAAGGAAGGAAGGCATCTCTTCTGAGATTCAGCTTGGATGGACCTCTTCCATGAAGCCTTCCTTGATTCTCCCTCAACTGTTAATCTCTTCTGCCTCAATTTTCCTTATATCATAATTATTTATGTAGATTTAGTTTTCTCCACATAAAATATAAACTCCATGCAGGCAACTGACAAAGTGGTACATTTCAAAAGCACAGGCCTGACAATATCACTCAAAAAGTTCCCTGTCTCCCCATTGTCTCTAGGATAAAACACAAATTCCTTTAATTGGCATTTAAAACCCTTCACAATCTGGCTCAAGCCAGATCAAGGTTTATTTCCAGGTTTATTACATATTACCTCACTTCATTCTGCATGTTGGCCTACTCATTGTTCCTCAAAGCACACAGTCCATTTCCCACCTCCATACCTTTATACCTTTGTCCTCCATGCCTAGAAAGCACTCCTTCCTTCCATCCACTTCTTAAATTCCCTAACTTCCTGCAAAGTTCAACTCCACTGAAGGCCTTTCCTGGTCCTTCTGCTGATTCCCTCTTAGATATTTTGTCTTGTTGTTTTCCCTGGTAGAGAGAAGGGACTGTCTCACCTGTGTATTTGGTGTATCCCCAGCATTTAACTGGCCTGTAGCAGGTGCTCCATAGAGTGTGGTTGCTTTATTGGTTGCACACAGTAGGCGCTCAATCAATGCTTCTCAACTCATAGTAGAAGTTTATCAAAGTTTCTTGAGGGGGAACAGCCCTTGAGTCTCCACCTGTACAATGGGGCTCTCCTTTCTCCATACATATACCACCCACATGCAAGCATCAGTGTTTCTGTGGAGCTGCCCCGTGATGCCAGGTGGTGGGCGTCAGGAGGGAAAGCAGCCAGGGGCCTTTCTTCCTCCTCATCCTCCTGCAGGCTGTCAAGCTCCTGCCTTTCTAAACAATTCATGTCTCTTTGATTCCTTTCCTCTGCGGCCAGAGTACTGTCAGGGCCCAGGTCTGGAGGAAGACCAGGGTGTCCTCTCAGAAAAAAGGTCAACCAAATGCCAAACATTTATTAAGCACCAAGCATTCATTAAACAGCCTCACTGTACCAGTCCCTGGGAGTACAGAGACAAAAATGAAACAGTTCCTGCCTTCTCCCCTTACATTCTACATCTACTCAGAGAATAAATACAAACCATGTATAAAATTAAAGAGGAGGGCAACTAGGTGGTGGATAGAGCAATGGACCTAGAGTCAGGAAGATCTGAGTTCAGATTTGGCCTCAGATACTTACTAGCTATGTGGCCTTGGACAAGTCACTTAACCCTGTCTACCTCAGTTTCCTCATCTGTAAAATAAGCTGGAGAAGGAGATGGCAAACTACTCTAGTGCCTTTGCCAAGAAAACCCCGATGGGGTCATGAAGAATCAGACATGACTGAAAATGATGAAACAAAGGAATTAGGGGAGGGGGTACTGAGGGAATCAGGAAAGGACTCATCAGGCAGTTGAGCTGCATTTGGAGGGAAGTTTGGGATTCTAAGAGGTAGAGGGGAGGAAGAAGTGCATTTCAAACATGGAAGATATCCTAGGCCAAAGCATGGAATGTTAGAGGAAAGCCTCAGTCCCAGTGTGCCATGGGGGTGGTAGGGGCAGCTCTTGGACAAAAATGGCCAGATCTAGAACATGAGACACTGACTTTTTGGATGGCAAATATGCTTCCTGGCCAGTAAACAATCATTCCTGGGCTATTGCCATGACCAGGCAGAGTTACTGGATCCTTAGATCTGTAGCTGGAAGGGACAAGTCCTCCACCAAATCATTCTTCATTAAACTTCTACTTATGTACCCATCAATGGTCCAATATTGTTATTGTCATCCTCCTTCTCAAATGCTTTATGATCTATAAAGAGTTTTATACAGCATGTCCCAAAAGTCTTAGGGCAAGCTTAAAACTGCACTTAGATTTTTGGGACACTTGGTTGAAGTCATCTCATTTGCTCCTAACTACCCTCAAGATGGTCAGGGCAGAAGAGCATGATATAGGAGACAGAGAGCTAAATTCAGAGCAAGGAAGACCTGGATTGGAATCCCACCTCCAACACTTCCTAGCTTTGTGACTATGGGCAAGTCATGTAACATCTCTCTGACTCTCAGTTTCTCCATCTGCAAAAATATGGATTTCCATATCTGTAGCACCTATCTCAGGGTGGTTGTGAGATTCAGATTCAGTGTTCTGAAAACCCTAAGGCACTAAATAAAAATCAATTATAAATATCAATGAATCCCCACTTTACAAATCAGGAATCTGAGATGATAGAATTTAATAAAGTGAGACAAATGATGGGACTTGCACAAGATCACAACAGTCACGGAATTTGATTTGAGAGACTTGCCTCAGATCCTAGGATGAAGATCAAGAGATTTTAGAAATAGAAGGAAACCGATTCACCCCCTCATTTTACAGATGAGCAAGCTGAAACCCATAGAGTTCAAGTAACTTGCCAAATGTCACCCAGTTAATAAATGGAAGAGTGAGGATTTGAACCCATGGCTTCTGGCTCTAAATCTGATGTTCTGTCTGTGAGAAGAAGATACCCCCTGTATCCTTCCTATCAAGACTCCTTGGCCAGCATCATTCCACTCCCTCATCCTCCCACCCCTCTTCAATAAGCAACAAGACCAGGTGCTGGCAAAATTTAAAAGCTGAGTTAAAAATAGAGCCAGTAATGAGGCATCTCTATGAATAGCTCCAACAAATGGCCCAATGGAGAGGCCAGATTCCTGCCAGGAATGGCCCTGCCCCCACCCGAGGGCCCTGCCCACCTCAGTCTTTCACACTCCAAAGCCCTCTGAGCATGGGGGATATTTATACCCATTTGTGAGCCATGACACAGACACTGACATGGCTCAGAGGAAGACATACATTCCTGCCCCATGAGCCAGGCAGTCCATAGCCCCAGGTTAGGGGTGACGAGGAGCCAAGTGCTGGGGAAGAGTCATCATATGGAGAAGAAATGCCAGGGGACCAGAGAACGAGTTCAGTGACATGGGCAGATCATCGTTCCTTCCCTTTCCATTTAGCTAAGAGCAGCTAAGCTACCCCACCTTGTAGGGTGCTGGAAGAACCTGAGACCCAGAGAAGGTTTAATAGCGATCTGTCTGAGATTATGCAATAAAGATAGAATCCAATCTCAGGTAGTGTGGTTCCCTCTGGAAGAGCATGGGATTCAGTCATAGAACCTGGGTTCAAATCCCAGCTCTGCCTCTTGTTATGTGGTTGACCTTGGGACAGTGATTTCTCTGAGACTCAGTATTCTCATCAGTAAAATGGGGCTGGGGGACTTGTCTAAATGGTCCCTTTAAACTCTAAATTTATGATCCTATAAGATTCTGCTCCATAAGAGATTTCTTACTATCTTGGAAACTGCCCTGCTTTGGGGGCAACCTGAGATAAAGATCTATCTATTCCAACCCCTTCATTTTACAGATGGGAAACTGAGGTCCAAAAGCGTTGCCACAGCCTTCCTTTGTTAGAGGAGAAAGAATCTTGGCTTGAACCTGGGTCCTGTCATTTGCTATCCATATGACCTTGCTTGGACAAGGCACCAAACCTCTTCACTGCCTGCCCGCCACCCCCTCTCTCCACCCCCACCCCCATGCCTGGAACCCTCTCCCTTCCGATGTCTACCTCCTGGTTTCTCTGGCTTCCTTCAAGTCAAATCCAAAATCCTACCTTCTGCAAAAAGCATTTCCCCATCCCCCATTAGTGCTAGTGCCTTCCTTCTGAAATTCTCCCCTACCCTCATTTACCTTTAGATATATCTTTTATGTTTTGTTTTTTTTGGGGTTTTTTTTTGTGTTGTTTGCATGTTATCTCTCAAGTTCATGGAGGGCAGGGAATATTTTTGTCTTTCCTTCTTTCCCCAGCACTTAGCAGGTTCTTGCTGACCTGTTGAGTCTCTGGGACTCAATTTCCTCATCTACAAAATGAAAACATTTCACCAGATATCCTCTAATGTCTCTTCCAGCTCTACATCTGTGATCCCAAGAACATCAGCAACCAAATACTCATCCTTTTCATTCATCAAGCCAGTCCAAGTATTTCCTGAGTGCACCATAAATGCCCAGAACACCATGCCAGACTCTGTCTTGGCCACCCTTCAATCCTGAGCTCTGTGATGGATAGCTTTGAAGCAGTGGGAGTAAGGGGATGGTGGGATGGTGGGAAGGTCTGGAGGGATGGGGCAATATCAGCAGCAAACCCAAACAAAGCAAGAAGGGGAAGGAAGTGAGAGGAATGTGGTAGATTACAAAGAACCAGGGACTGGAGACCTGGTTCTCCAAAACTAACGACATGACCTTGAGCATGTTATTTCAACTCCCTAAGTGTCAGTCTCCTCATCCAAAATTTATGGACTCATAGACCTAAAGCTCTAAGCTCTAAAAGGAACTAAGAGGTCATCTAATCTAGCCCCTTACTTTACAGTGAGGAAACTGAGATCCAGATGGAGAAATGTTTTGCCCAACGTCACTCAGGTATAACAAGTCCAGATCTAGGATTTGAACTCAGGATTCGAGACTCCAAGAATACTGCCCTTTCCACCACACTATTCTTAAAATGAAAGGGACAGATCTAGGTGATTTCTAGGATGCCTTTCCAATTCTAGGAATCTTAATGTTCTAGCAGGCCTACTTTGGTGCTGGTCCTTCTGGCTCTGCTCTGTTAGAAAGCAGAGACATGAACCTCAAGCAGAAATGAGATCCATTAGACTCCATTCTGAACTGGGCCCTGGGTCCAGTTCCTCACATCTGATGGCAGTCAGTAAAGATAGAAGACCTCAACTCCAGAGAACTGAAGGGGAAAAGGATGAAAGGGAATAAACATTTGTCAAATACTATGTTAAGTATTTGACAAATGTTATCTTATTTGATCCTTATAAGTCTCCTGAGAGGAAGATGCTATTACTATCCCCATTTTACAGATGAGGAAACTGAGGCAGATAGAATGACCTGTCCAGAATCACAGAACTGGTTAAATGTCTGAACTTTATTTGAACTCAGGCCTTCCTGACTCCAGATCCAGCCCTCTATCCAGTGAGCCACCTAGCTGCCTCCAAGGCAAACAGATTAAGTGACCTGCCCAGGATCACGAAGTAATAAGTGTCTGAGGCTGGATTTGAATTCAGATCTTTCTGACTATAGATCAAGTGATCAATTTACTAACTGATTGAAGGCAAAATCTTTCAGAGAATAAACTCTCCCAGGGAGGGTCTGGGACTCAGCCTTGAATGATGACCCTTCCCTTCCATCCACCCAGCTAGCTGCCACCACTCATAGAGAATGCTCCTTGACAGTGCTGTGCCTTCCTGAGAGCAAGAATGCCTGGTCCTGGAATTTAGAAAGCAGACATGGATCCTCCCAATGGACATAGGCAGTGGCTATTTGACGGGTCTCTCCAGCTTCCTTGAGGACAAGGATAGTGCTATTTTGTCTTTGTAGTACAGTGCCTGCTTCGAGCATCTGTGACTCCATCCATGTGGGTACTCCCTTCAATCAACCAATCAAAAAACAAGTCTTGATTAAGGGTATTTGTGTGCTAGATACTGGGGATATAAATACAAAAGTGAGACCCTCCCTGTCCTCAAAGAGCTGATATTCCACTGGGCCCATAATCAGGGTTTTGCTAGACCTATCATAACTTGGTTCTGCTGGCTTAGCCTGCTTGAAAGCCCAGGGCTCCATCCTCTGGCTCCCTCTAGGAGCCCAGAAGGGACCCCCCCCCACCCCTGCTAATCTTCCAGCCCCAGCTGGCAGGAAGGACACTAGAGACTCTTAGTCTCTAAGGATCCCAAGAAGCAAACCCAAAAGTGCTCTTTCTGGGAAAAGATCCAATCACTGAGCTTCTCCATGACTTTCTTTACCCTTATCCCAATGACAGGCCAGGGTATATTCCTCTGCCACAGTGACAAGGCAGTGGTGATTCGAGTACTCTCCACCCCCTGTGGGCCTGACCTGTCCTCTCCCTCACTCTTCCTACCACTCTAGTCATGGGATAGAGGGAGAGAAGGCTGAGTCGAGGCAGCTGATCTCTCCATGACTTCCTCCAGTTCTTCCATCTGGATTCACATAACTAGCCGCTAGTCTCAGTGTCCTGGCTGCTTCTGGGGAAGCCGGGCAAAGAGAACCCGGGAGCTGAACATGAACCCGGGAGAAGGCAAGTAAAAGAGAAAACAAGTAAGAAAGAGAGAAGTAAATCCTCCTCAGAATGCAAGGCCTTCTTAACATAGGATTATAGCTCTTATTTCGATACAGCTTTAAAGACTCCAAAACGCTTTCCTCCCAAAACCCTTTTGAGGTAAATCATAGTATCATAGATCTGAGCTGCCACGGAGTCTTTCTCTTCTATCATCATCATCATCATCATCATCATCATCATCATCATCATCATCCTTGTCATCATGGCTTGGCCCTTATTACAGATGAGGAAACCCAAGTCTCAGTGAAGTCAAGAGATTTGCCTACAATAATAATAGCGTACAGTGCTTTACAGTTATAAAGCACTTTATCTATCATTTATCATCCAAAGCCTCTGAGGCTGCCCTGAGAGTCAGGCTTATCACCAGCCACAGCCCCCAGTGACCAAATCTTGGCTTAGACATGGCTTACCACTGATTGTTGAACACACTTGGGAGCTTGGAAGGAAGGGCAGTGCCCAACCCTATTGGATCAAAGTATCTGACTAGAAAGCCAGCCCCAGAGTCAGGAAGACCTAGATTCCAGTCCCACCTCTGACAGAGATTGGCCATATGACCCTGGACAAGTCGTTTAACTTAGTGTCCCCAGCAACTCTCCAAGGCATTAAGTTGCAGACAAAGTGCCAAGTTACACTGAAAGAGAGTATTTCCTTATTGGGGGTTCCTTCATCAATGAAATCGCAGGTCCAGTCCAAAAATAAAATGACTAATGAAAAACCCCATGAGACTGGTGGGGTAAGTATGATCACCCCCATTTTACAGATGAGAAAACTGAAGCTCAGGGAGGTGAGGTCAGACTACTCAGTGTTAAAACTGGGATTCAAACACAGGATCTTAAGCTTTACTCACAGTCAACAGGCATTCAGTGAGCTTCATTTCACTGCCCAGAAGGAGCCCCAGGTCTCATCCCTCCACTCTGCTGCTCCATCATGTGGAGCTATCCCTAGGCCAGGACAGAGATAGAATTCAACTGTCCCTTTACACAAACCTTCAGTTTGTCTCTGCCCCCAGGAAAGTATCCTCCAGTCCTATTCGCAGTAACCTCTTCTGTCTTCTCCCCTAAATCCCTCTTCTTCAAACACCAGTTCAAGCCCCTCATCCTCCTGGAAGCCTTCCCCGAGCTCTCTTAATCCCAGGTTGAAAGGATTTCCCCCAACTTTGAAGAGCTGTGCTACTCCTGAAGTATGAGAAATTAGACATTAGGCACTACCCTTCGACACTGAGACAGCATTGCTTAGGATTGTTAGCTGTCCCTGTGAGGCAGGCATAGTCTTACTTCCCCCACAAGACAGTATACTCGTTACAGGCAAAGCTGTGTGAGCCTCATGCCCTGACTCAGCACAGCTTGGTTTCTTGTAAATAGGGTCCACAAGAAATATTTGTTGATAGACAGGTAAACTAGTGGAACAGAAAGAGCTCAAAATTTAGAGTCAGAAAATCTGGATTCAAATCCTGCTTCTGCCAGTCACTAGCTATGTGACCTTGGGCAATTCAAATGCCCTCTCTTAAACTCAGTTCCCAATCTGTAAAATAACTGGACTAGATCAGGGGTTCTTAATCTTTTTGGATGTCAGATCCTTTGGCAGATTGTTGAAGTCTACGGAACCCTTCTTAGAATAATGTTTTTAAATGAATAAAATAAAATACATAGGATTACAAAGGAAAACAATTATAGTGAGGTATAGTTAACTATGTATAAATATGTACTATAATTTATAGTATAATAACTACACATTTAAATAAATATATTATGTATTTTAACAGAATACATAATATAAAATATATTTAAATGAATATATTATATGATAGATATAGATAAATGTTAATAAAATAAGTCCACAGAGCCCAGGTTCAGAACCTTTGGTCTAAATGATCTGTAAGGTCTCTCAGAGAAGTAAATCCTATGATCAAGGTTGATACAGGGAGAAGACACTGCCATCTTCTCCACCTGTATGATATTGGGCAATGAATCTGTAAAATGAAGGGAATGGACCCACTGGTTTCTGAGGTCCCTTTCAGAACAAGAGCAGAGATTCTATGGTCTGTAAGGCCCCTTCTGGCTATAGATATTTTGATTCTCTAGGACTGGGCACTGCCCTTCCTTCCAGGCTCCTAAGTGTATTCAAAAATCAGTGGTAAGCAGTGTCTAAACCAAGATTTGGTCACTGAGGGCTGGGGCTGGTGATAAGCCTGGTGCCTCTTTCTATACTTCCTCTCTCTAAAACCAGTGCTGGTTCATCTCTCACAAAATACCCCAAGCCACAGTTCCCCACTGTCCCCCCAAGCCCTTCCTAGGCTTAACCTCCTTCACCAGATCTCCCATCATTCCTTTCCCCCCCAGACAGTAATCCTAAGGCCCATCTAGTTGGACAAGGCTCACACCCCACTCATACTAGCCCTCCCCTACTGACCAAGGGCAGTACTATGTACCTGAAGGACCCCTCTCCTACCAGGCAGTCAAGGAAGCACTCTGGGAAGGATGGCTGGAATGCTCCTGTCTCTGGGACTCTGGAGCCTGAAGTCTGCAGCCCCATTCAGTGCCCAGACATCTCCCAAAGCCCTCCCTTTGGGCCCAGAGTTTCCTCATTTTTCTTGGGGTGCTATTTCTCACTCAGCCTCCAGTGGCCCCACCAAGACAGGAAGTTGCACAAGCTGTTTCAAGATACAAATGTGACCAAGGATTACTAACCGGGCAGAATGAGCCACAAGCCAGGAAGACCTTATACTCCCATACTTGAACACTCATCAGCCCTGAATTCAAATCTCACCCTCTCCTGGGGATTCCAAAGGCCACTGGCAAGAGGTAACCTCCATCTCCATACCAAATCCTATGCAGACAATGGCCTTTTATCCTTTTCACCCAACAGTCTAGCCAAAGTGACCATTTGTACACCCAACTCAATGTTGGTATCTCCAGGAACCCTGCCTTCTCCTTGACCTTCACTGCCCAGAAAATGAATGGAAACTGAGGCACAAGGAATAGAAAGAGAAAAGAGCTTGGCCTAAGTCAAATTCCTGGCCAGATCCTGCTCAAATCATGTAGGATCAGGTTTCCCACTGGCCCCTCTCCAGAGAGAGCAATACTCCTCTCATGCCCACAGCCTTAAACTGCTGAATCTCAGGTTTGGGGGCAACATCAAAATAGCACTGGTCTCCAGTTCATAACCTTTACTGACTCACACAGCCAGAGGGCTGAGAAACTGCAAGCAAGGAGTGGGCCTTGAATGTCATAAAATAATAATAAAAATACTAGTTGGCATTTATATGGCATTTTGGTTGCAAAGCACTTTACATACATTATCTCATGTAATCCTTATAATGCTCTTGGGAGGTAGGATTTTGTGAGGGTCTAAGTTTGGGTACAAATCAGGGTGGAAATGCCCTTCACTGTTAAAGATCAGTCATTCCCACAACTTTTCGTCTTAGAGAAACCCCCACTCAAATGGGGTCACTGAGAGATCAAGTGATTTGCCTATGGGTCACACAGCCAGATTCGAGGGCTTTTCTGGACATCAAGGGTGGCCTCATCTGTTCCCTGTGATGTGCTGACTCATGTAAGCTAAGTACTGCAGCTACTATCATTCTCAATTTACAGATGAGGAAGCCATGAGTATCTTTGAGAACGCTTCAGCAATCTTGACATTAAGAACATGAGTAATAATCAACCAATAGACATTTATTAAGCACCTACTATGTGCCAGGCAGAGTACTAAGCACAGGGGAGATAAAAAGTCCCACCCTCAAGAAGCTTAATAGCAATAACCAATATTTACAGAGAGGTTTGCAAAACAAATTACAAAAAAAAATCTCATTTGATCTCACAACAACCCTGGAGGGACAGGGTGCTGTTATTAAGCCCTATTTTTCAGATAAGGCAGGCAAGGGTTAGGGGACTTGCTCAGGGATCCTACAGCTACTATCTAAGGTTGGATTTTTTTTAAAAAACATTTTTAATTTTTCTTAATTTTGTTTTGAAATTTTTCTTTCATCCAACCAACATTTATTAAGCACCTTTTATACATCAGGAACTGGGTTAAGTTCTGAGGCCACAAAGAGAAAAAATCATCCTGGTAAATAAATGAAAAGTACAATGAGATCTTAAACTTTCCCTCCCTTTCAGGCAGTTAGCTGTGTGAGGAGAAAGACAGCTCTGCCAGAGAACACAATTGCAAAAGTTTATTCCCTTGGTTAGGTCATTTGCATAAAACTTTTGTAGAGAATGCAATTCCTTCCCTTCTTACAGAGGTGGGGGACCCTGGGTACTGAATGTTGTCTAAACTATCAGATTCCATTTATATGTTGGTTGTTCTGGCTGAACTGTCTTTCTTTTCCTTCTTACTCTTTTAGTTTTTGTTACAGGGGACCCTTCTCTGGGGAGAAATCCAGAGGGGAGAGAGATGTGTTCACAAACAAAGGTGATATTTAAAAAAAAAAAAAAGACTTCAATAAAAATGTTTTTTAAACGTTTTTGCAGAAATAGAAAAAAAGGTTCATAGGTTGGTAAATAGTTACCAGTAATCTCTCAGTTGCCTGTTTCAGGAGTAGGATACATGACATCGAAAATGAGGAATTTTTCAAAAGTGGATGTCATCAGAGAAACGGAGGATTAGGGAACGTACTGGGTCATGCATCAAGAACAAGAGAGAAGCAATAAAGAGCTGAGTTCTACACTGGTATCTGCATGATGTCAACAGATCTAGAAAACAGCTGTCAACCTGCACATTGAGTGAACTCCTAGGATTCAAGGAATGGCAAAGACAAAAGTCATACGGGACAGAAGAACATGGATAGGTTGTCATCTGCACCTCTGGAGAGAAGAACAGGGTGAGATCACAGATTCATAATGTATAAAAGTAGAGATGAGGAAACTGAAACAAAGAATGTTCCTAAGGGTCACATAGCTAAAGGTCGGATCAGAACCTAGGTTTTTCAATTCAGGCATTCTTTCCATGGCATGTTGCCTCTTATAATGTGATAAAACGAACCAAACAATGACCACAGGCAATCACAAAAGATGAAATAAATAACTTTGATCCTTTGAAATTTAAAGGCTTTTGCATGAACAAATTCTACAGTTAGGATGAGAAGGGAAAATGTCGATGGGGCTGGGGGAAGCGTATCAAATATCTCACATTAGGATTTAATATTCAACATACATGTACATAGAGAACTATCAAAAATATATGACCAAAAATCATTCTCCAATGGCTATAATCAAAAAAAATATAGAGTTCTCAAGAGAACTGTGAACTACTAACAATCATATGAAAGACTGCTACAAATTACTAATGGGAATACAAATCACAGCAACTCTGAGGTTTCACCTTACATTCAACAAATTGGCAAAGATGAAAAAGATGGAAATAGTCAATGATGAAGGCTATAAGACAGGTTCATCAAATCATTGTTATCGGAGATGTGAACTGGTCCAACCATTCTGGAAAATGATTTTGACTTATTATGCTAAAAATTACTAAGAGGTCTATACCCTTTGATTCCAGGCATATGCCTCAAGGAGTTCAGAGACAGAAAAGGCCCAAAAGATTCCTAGCAACACTTTTTATGACAGCAAAGACCTGGAAACAAAGCAAATGCTCATAGGTTGGGGAAGAGTTAAAACAAATTTTAAAACATGAAAGTCATGGGATATTACTGCACCATAAGAAGTGATGAATATGAAAAATTCTGAAAAGCATGCAAATACTTATATGAACTGATGCAGAGGGAAATATAATAGAAGAAAAATAATAGTGATAACAAAGAAAAAGGAAAGGACAAAAAAACCATTATAATTATAATGATCAAGTGTGGCCTCAGAGGTCTGAGAAAGTGTATCATCTCCTCTCTGTAGAAGTGAGGAGCTTATGGATGTGGAATATTGCACATACATTGGTCTTGCTACATTGTTTTGGGGATTTTTTCTTTATTTTTTATTCTCTGTTGTAAGGACTGAGTTTGACTCCCAAGAGAGAGGAAGGGGAACATTCAGAAATGAAGAAGCCAGAGAAACAAAGAAAATTCAAATTAAAAGAAGACAAAGACTCTCAGAGTTGGAAGAGCCATTTAGCCCAACACGTGTTTGAATCAGACTCTTCACAACAGCAGTCCTTCGCTTCTGCTGCTTCAGAGCTACTTCCTGGCTCTCCCAAAACTTCCCCTGTGCAGACCAGCGTCTCCACCTCTTCTCTCTGATAGCGGAGTCCCTGGGTTCTGATAGTTTTGGCCTTATCTCAGTGCGGTCCCAGACATCCTCTTTAATTAAAGACTACTCTAAGTCATCCTGTCATACGCTACTCCCTCTTCTAGCTCCTCTTCACACTGTGTCTTCCTTCTTGTGGATGTATCTTAAGGGCAGGGCCTATCTTTCTGCTAGTGCTGTGTAAAGCACATAGTAAGTATTTAATAAATGCTCTATCTATCCATCTATCTATCTATCTGTCTATCTATCTATCTATCTATCTATCTATCTATCTATCTATCTAAAAGCCCTCAAGTCACGAAGAACTTGATGTCTCCCAACACAGCCCATACCACTTGTGGTTGGAAGTTTCTACTTGAATTCAAACTTTCCTCCTTCAAACTTCCAGTTTTTGAGGCAGACCCCTACCCTGTACACTTTAGGGTTCCTAACATCCCTGAACCACAACAAGTTCAAGCAGACCAGCTGGAATCCCTTTTCTATGGGGCAGTCCAGGAAATATGTGAAGAGAATGAATATGTCCTAAGGGATGGGAGAAACATTTGTAGGTTCTTTCAATGGCAGGAACACAGAATCAAGGATCTAGAGTTGGAAGGAGTCTCTGAAGCCATTTAGCCAAACCCCTTCATTTTCTAGATGAGGAAATTGAGGCCCAAAGAGTTGGGATGATTTGCTGAAACTGAATAAATAAGGACTCTAGTCACCATTGGCCTTAGAGCTAAAATAGGCAAAACTAAGTTCTGTCTATAGTGATTTTGGAAGCACAGAGGTCTTCTCTTTGAGAAAAACCCCCAAACAGATCTCCCACCTGCTTGGGGGACATTTCTAATTTCAAAACAAAAACTTGATTCCTGTAGCTTAAAATTCCCACCTCCCTCCTCACCTCTATCCCAAGTTAAATGCAAATATCCCTAGGAAGGGTCATAGAAGGAACCATTTACCAATCATTTATCTCTCTGCATGAATGAATCTAGCAGATTCTTTCCAGATAATAGATGTCAATAGAAGAGAGGAATGCAAGGGATTCCTCTTATCTTCCACCAGTGACAAGGGGTCAGGGCAGAAGGAGCAAAATGGGAAAGGCAGAGACCAAGAGGAGGACTGCCTCCTACCAGGAGGGCACAGGACCTAGAACTGAAAGTGGACCTTGGAGATCATTTGGCCCAACCCTCTCATTTTACAGATGAGGAAATTGGGGCCCACAGAGGGGAAGTCACTTGCCCAGGGTCACAAAGATAGTGAGTGAGTAGAAGAGTCATGTTTTCAGGCCAGTTTCTCTGACTTGGGACCAGAGTTCTTTTCCAGTATATCATACTGTATTCCTCCTGGGGAGAGTGGGCCTTTTCAAAGGCACAAGGAATGAGTTAGGGCACAGGCTGCCCCTCGCACTAGGACCAGGGTATGATCTGAGAAGGGTTTGGGTAGGTGGGGTGGAAGGGGCACTGGATTTCCAATCATCTGATTGCCAATCACTAATCCAGGAGAGAACAGGACAGAGGCTGGCAAAGGGGCCCCAGATAAGGGGCACAATTCACCTGGCTTATCACCCTAGTTTATCACCAGTTGGTCCAAGGGACAAAGTCAGAAGTGGTTTGCCCCAACCCTGAGCTTCCCCCAGAACCCCTCACTTTAGCTGCCTTCATCAATGGGCCAAGAGGCCTTGAAGAGCCCTCAGAACAGGTTCATCCCACTTCCCTCTAGACAGCAAGATGCCTCTCTCTCTGCCTCTTAGCCTGGACTGGAGCCTGTACAAACTGCTGAGTCTGAGGCCCACAGTCACCTGACTCCTCAAGCTATCTGACCTATGGAACTCTAGGACCAAAGGAGAAGAGGAAGGGGAGATTTCCATCCCAGGGTTGAAAGCCCTTCCCTCCCCTCAAGACATACTAATAATAATGACACCTTACTATTATGGGATCCTGCTTTTCAAGGTACCCATTATTTCATTTCATCCTCACAACAACCCCCTAAAGAGAGGGAGGGCAGATCTCATTATCCCTATTTGAGATGAGAAAACTGAGGGCCAGAAACAGTAAATGGCTCATTCCTAAAGGCTGCCAGAGGAGCTGTGGCAAAACCCAGAACTGCCCAGCAGGACACATTACTCTGCCTTCCCTAAACCCTGTCACTTCAAAACTGAAGGGGCCCCAGGACCACACAGATCTGGGGCTGAAAGAGACCTAGAGACCATCTAGTTCAAACCTCTAATTTTACAAATGGGGAAACTGAGGCCAGGGGAGGTTTAAGTAACATGTCTGAGGTCATATAGGATATAAGAATCAGAGGCAAGATTTGAACTCATATCCTCTAACTTTAGGGTCAGTGTACTTTGACTCATGTTGGGGTGACTGGCAGGGTAGGAGTGGTTTTCTGGGTTGGTTTTTTTTTTTTGGCATCTATAAATGTGCTGTCTTCAATGCTTCCTACATGAGGCTTTTCCTAATACTCCCAGCTTCTAGTGTCCACCTCTGCAAAAAAAAGAAATTTGTTTTACCTTGTATTTATTTTGTATATAGCTAATTATGGAGAATTTTTCTTTCCTGATAGAATACAAGCTTCCTAGAGGTAAAGATTTATACTTTTGTCTTTACAGTCACAGTACTTGGAACACAGTAGGCATTTAATAATGCAAGAATGAAGACATTCTTTTCTGAGTCCCCTTGTATCCCTTCCCCCCACCCTCCAAACTCCCAAATTAAGACTAGACCTTCAGGCAGGAGAACTTCAAATTTTCTATGGGACTTCTCCCATAGAAGCAAAAAGGTACTCTCCTTTGATGGTTTATGGCACTTTGGGAAGGATACCTACCCCACTGATTACCTCTGTCTCTCCAAGGCTCAATTCCCTATCTCAGATACCCTATGCCAGCCATCCCTAGCATAGGGTAAACAGAGTTTTGTTCCCGGATGTATGGAAGGGAGAGAGTGGGGCAGCCTCCCCATTGCCATCACAGACCCAACCCACTAACCCTGCACCTCCCTTTGACATATTCCAGAACTGAAGGGCAAAGCCAATCCTAAAGGACCTCTCATTGTGTGCTGAGGCCCCCTCCCTGCCACCACCATTGTTCCCACTAGAGCACTTCGGGCCAGTGAAAAGAATAGTGGGTTTGGAGTCAGATGAACATGGCCTAGTGCAAAAAAAAAAAATGCTGGATTTGAATCTGAGGACATGGGTTTAGAACCAGGTTCTCCTACTTAACATCTGAGTAATCTTAAACCCCCTAAGCCTTCCTCATCTGGAAAATAAGGGGGTTGGCCTACATGACTTCCAAGGTCCTTTCTGATTCTAAGGCTCTGATTACATTTCAAATTCTGGTTCTAATATAGATTACCTGATCGACCTTAGTCAAGTCTTTTCACCCTGAGGGTCACTTTCTCCCTTCATAAAATAAAGAAGTTAGACTAAATCTCTGATCTCTAAGTTCCCTTTCAGCTCCAAAGCTCATGGTCCTAAGCACAAACACATACCCCTACTTGATCAAGAGGCTCTGAGTCAGCCTCTAAAACTCTACCCTAAAATTAGGTTCCATACATATTCTGTTCCATGCTCCATGTGAGCTTGCAAACACACACTCCCTACCACCCACAATATCCTTGGGACTATTCTTCTGTGGCTCTTGGCACCACCCAGTTGGAAGATTAGGTCAGCAGTGTGCAGAGTCCCGGGGCATTCCATTCCCGGGAGATGGTCCCCAGCCTGAGGCTAGGGTTCCTGGGAGGAAAACAGGGTCAGTGCACAGCAAATGCATGACATGGGGAGCTGACAGTTTTGTTGTAGGCATACAAGGCAGTGGCTGGCAGCGATATTAGCTGACCCTACCCAAGAATCCAAAGGGGTCATCTTTAGCTAGGAGAGCAGCTTTAGGCCCTTGGTGAGTCAATAGCCCATCTGGGACTGTCAGAGAAAATTTAGTACAGAGCTTTACACATGACAGGTGTTCAGTAAATGTTTGTCGTTGAGTGAGTGAATGAACGAAGGAATGAATGAATGAAGAAGGGCAGAGGTAACAGAGGGCCATGGGAAAGCCCACGGGATTCTGGAACCATGGAGAACTGCAAAGATGAGGAGATCTGGGAAAAAAGAGGAACTGGTGGGTCTGGGCCTTAAATATTCTACTTCTAGGAATCTCCAACAGTCTTCTAAACAAGTCATGGGGTCACAGTGAAATTCTGCTGCAAAAGAACAAGTGGAGCTAAAGGAGAGAGGAACTACAAAAAAGAGGAAGAGAGGGGCATGGAGACAAAGGAGAGAGGAGACAGAGCCAGGTGGCGGCAGAAAGAAAGGGGTCAAAGGGGAGGCGAAAGCAAGGCAGAGAAAAGAAGGAAATGGAGATATGGGGAAAGTAGGGGGCAAGGGAGAAGGAAGCGGAGAAAGGGAGAGGATGAAAAGATACAGGGGAAGAGGGACAGAGGAGAAAGATGAGGGAAGAGGAAAAGGTCCAAAGAAAGGAAGACATTGTAAGGAATGGCTCTCTGAGAGTCAAGAATTCAGAGGGAAACTTAGAAAATGGAAAAACAAAAAATATTCTTTAAAAAAAATTTTTTAAAGGAGACATAAAGAGAGAAGGGGGTAGGAATTATGGGCAGCTAGGTGGCACAGTAAATAGAGTACCAGGCCTGGAGTCAGGAAGACTTGAGTTCAAATCTGGCCTCAGATACATACTAGCTGTGTGACCCTGGGCAAGTCACTTGACCCTGTTTGCCTCAGTTTCTTCATCTGTAAAATGAAGTGGAGAAGAAAATGGCAAACCACTCCCCAAAGAAAACCCCAAAAGGGGTCACAAGGCATTGGACTTGACTGAACAACAAGGAGTTATGGAGAAAGGAGTAGAGGGAGAAGAGGAGAAAGTGGGACCCAGGTATACCGGGAAAAGGAAGAAACGGGGGATGGGAGATTGTTAAGTAAGTTGATCCCTGAGCAGGGTGGGTATTCTCAGAGAGAGTTGTCCTTTCAGAATGTAGTAGGTCAGAGTTGATAACTGGGCAGGAGGATAGTAGATCAGCAATGACCAGGCCCAAGGATGCCTGAGTCATCAAGCCCAATTTAGCACAGGCATCCCAGGCATATGGCCACAGAGACACCAATAAGAAGGCAAGTGGATCAAAGGCCATGGTGGCTTCCAGAGTTTCCAAAGGGAGAGGGATTCCCAAGCCCATTTTTCTGTGGTCACTGTGTTTCTCAATTTCCAGTGCAAAGGAAGATAAGGCATACTGGGATATGGAAGAAGAAGTGGAGAGAAGGAGAGAGAAGGGTAACCAGTAGAAGCCACAATGGGATATAGAATTCATGGAATGCTAGGACCATATATTTAGAGTTGAAATGGACCTTAGGGACCACCAAGTGCAATTCCCCATCTTTTTACAGATGAGGCAATTGAGGCCCAGAGAGATAAAGCATCTTGCCTAAGATCACATAAATAGTAAGCCAAACCCAGGAAAAGTTTACTCAACCCCCAAAACCTTCAAGCTAAGCAACAGATATTCCTCAGGGATGTATGATTTAAAAAAAGCTGACTTTCAGGTTAATTCAGGCCTTCCACCTGAGAGATTCCTAAGCAATGGGAGGAGGGACCCCTTTGAGCCACATTAACGTTAAAAAGAGGGTTAAGAGAACTGGTAGCAACCTTCATCTATCTCACACAAAGATGAGAAAACAGGTCGAGAAAGAATTAACTTGTCAGACCATGACTAAATAAATCTATTAAATGCCAGGGGGAATCTGAACCCAGGTCTTCTGGCTTTGGAGCCTGTGTTCTTTTCACTAGATGATTCCCCTCAATTTCTCATGTTCCTATAGACTTCCTTGCATTCTCAGGCATGTCAATCTAGTTGACCCAATAAGGTAGCAAGCTCTTAGAAGGCAGAGACCCCTATCTTTTCTTATCTAATTATAACTTAGCTTTCTTTTTACAAAGCATTTTGGTTCAAAAACACTCTCAATCAATTTAGCTTTCATTCCCTACCTGGAAAGCCACAACCCAGACAGGTACTGAATATGATCTCCATTTACTAAGCAGGGATGCTAAGGATGAGGAAAGTGATTTGTCCACAGTCAATCCCAGTTGGGAAGCATCACAGTAGAGACTAGAACGCAGGCCTCCTGACCTAGGTCCAGTCTCTCTGTTTATCTTCTGTAGGGGATAATGGAGGGTATAGGCACAGGGGAGGCAGGTGCTTCATAGTATTTAATTAATATAATTGAACAGAATAAAGGCACCCTGTGGTTGTAGACAGAACACTGGCCAGAAATCCAGGAGAGAGCGCTGGGTTCTAGGGGGACTCTGGACAAGCTGCCTAATGCCTTTTGAGTCTTGGTTTTCTCAACAGGAAACTAAAAGGGCCAAGGTGAGTGAAGCTCACCCCTCTCCCTTCCAAGGAGTGGTTTCATGATCCTAAATCAGTCCCCAAAGCCATAGATCCCATTCTGACAAGGAACAGCTGAAAGGACCTCAGAGAGTCCAGGAGGGAGGGAATCAGGGAGGAGGGAGGGAATGGAGGGGAGGGGGGAACAGCAGCCAGGTCCCAGTGTTGGTGTTCTGAAGTGGGCAGTATAATGTGTCACCTCCCTGGCCGGGCTTCTCCCTGCAGGGACCACCAGGAGCTACAGCAGCTGTTGCTTCTGAACCCATAATAAACAACTCAAAGGACAGGCTGTGACTTCACTGCTTAAGCAGGAGAAAACAAACCTGTCACCACTCCTCCCCTCCCCCACTCCACTGCCTAGTATATCTCTACCAACACACACCTAGTAGTGACATAGGAAGGAGAAAGGATGAGGGAAGGGGAAAGGAAAGAGAGGGGAGAGAGGGGGAAAGGAAGGAGAAAGAGAATGGGAAAGGGAAGGAGAAAAGGAAGGGGAAAGGGAAAGAGGAAACACTGCCTTAGGATGAAATGAAGAGAGCTCAGAATTCATTTAGTCTACCCTTCCCACCAACACCCATTTTATTGATGAGGAAATTGAGGCCCGGAGAGGTTTTAGTGACCTTCCCATTATCACACAGGTAATAAAATGGCAGAGCCAGGATGAGAACCCAGGACTTTTGACTCCAAAGTCAATGTATATTCATTAATATTATGATTCCTCAGCTGGATTTTGAGTTAAGGCAAGGACTACATCTCCTACTCTTTCTATTCAGCCCCTCCAGTGCCCAGTACAGTGCTGGGCACACAGCAATAGGGCTTGATAAGTATTTGTTGATTGACAGGCAGCAAAGTAGAGAACATACTTCTCAGACCTGGAGGAGCCCATGTGACCCCCTATCTTTGGGGGCTCCTTTCCTCCATACTTCACCAGGCAGCACAATTCCCAACACAGAGTGAGCGAATGCAGCAAGTAGAATCATATATCTAGAGATGGAAGAGCCTTCAGAAGTCAACTAGACTGCCTCATTTTACAGAATGGGAAACTGAGTCCCAGGAAAGTTAAGAAACCTGTTGAAAGGTAGAGTAAGCATGAGAGGCAGAATCTGAACATAGGTCCAGTGTTCCTTCCACTGTATCACAGCTCCCCTCTGCTCTTGGGAGCACTTAGGGTCCCAGGACTGCCAAACATTCACAGGCATTTCCTCCTCAATCACAAAATAATAGTTGGAAGGGGTCTTAGAGATAATCAAATCCAACCTTTCCCCTGACTTTACAGATGAAGAAACTGAGAAGTCATGCTTACTAGCCAAGAAAACCCCAAAAAGGGCCATGAGGAGTTGGACACAACTGAAATGATGGAATAACAGCGAAGTACAGTGGAAGGAGAGCTGGATTCAGTCAGAGAACATGAGTTCTAATCCTGATTTTGCCACTAACTCTTTGTGTGACCTTGTACAAATTACTTCCTATCTTGGGCCTGTCTCCTCATTGGTAAAATGAGTGAGCTACATTAGATAATTTCTAAGTTCCTTTCAAGCTGTAAATCCTGTTCTCTCCTCCTTATTCTGACCAGGTCACCAAGGAAAATGATCAGAAACCTTTCCTGTTTAGCATATGGTAAACACTTAATAAATACTCTATCTACCCATTTAATTATCTTCTATCTGCCTGTATCTTCTATCTTCTCTCCATTTATCTTGTATTCATCTGAGCTAGCTATTTATTGATCTTCTATATAACTATTTATCTTCTATCTTTATCTACACATCTATGTTCTGTTTATTTTCTAGCTATTTTCTATTTAGTTATTTTTCTTCTATCTACATATCTTCTATCTACGTATATTCTATTTATCTTCTATCTATCTTCTATCTACCTATTTTCTATCTTCTATCTCTTCATCTTCTGTCTATCTTCTATCTATTTTCCATCTAGCTAGCTATTTATTTTCTATCTATGACATTAGCCATTCTCAAAGAGAGGACTTCAAAAGTTTTCTCCCAATCCCACAGTTAAACATAACCAACTGTCATCTAAGCAAGTCAGCCTAACTGAAACAGCAGGGCATCCTGGGGGAGAGACAGAAGGTGTGATCTACCAGATGAATCAAATCAAGATCACTACTTCAATCTCTGCCTCCCCTCAGATGCCAATGGACACCGCCAAGGACCCTGCCCCCAGGAATGCCAGAAACAACTCTAGACCATTGGTTCTGCTTCCAACCTGGCTCCTACAGCCATCAATGAGGACAGCAATCACTATACACATGGGATCTACTTCTGTTGATTAGTTGCTACCAATGAAGTCAAGAGCCCTGGGACTGGTAGCAGGTTTTACTTCCAGCCCAGCACTCAACCATGAGATGGAGAGACAAATCCCATGGAGATGCAGCAAGCCGGGCGATTGCTGTAGCTACTGAAAACCAGAAGAGAAGCATCTCACCTCCTAAATCCTTGCTGTGGTCAGATGGTTCTACATCGGAAACTGATATGATTTCAGCAGTAGAAATGACAGTAAAGAAGCAAGACCAGAGGATTTGCCCTTGTACCTGAGGACCATGGGATCTTGCCATCTGATTTGTAGCCAAAACTTCTATGTGTCTTCTCCCCCATTGGAATGTGAATTCCATGAGAGCAGGAACCATATTACTTTTGTTTGGTACATCCCTAGGGATATACAGGGCTTACTAAGTAGATTTTCATTCATTTCTGTAGCTAAGATAAATCTTCAAGTTCGTCACCTACAGTTACTTCAGAAAATTGGCCTATTTCATTGAAAATGGGAGAGACCTAGGTTGGCTTAAAGTGGGGTAGAGGGACAAAAGGGGGTCTGCCCTCAAGAAGCCTAAATGAGAAGGGGTGGCACACTAGGAATGTGAAATACTGCATATTCTGTCACCATTCTATAATCCTGCTGCCTTCTTTTCTTGCTCTGTGACCCATAGACCTTCCAGTCCAGCTCAGACCCAGTCTACCAGGAAGATAGATCAATCAGTTTGTGCCCGAGGGCATTGAATGTGACAGAGGATATAAGATAACCTGAAAGACATTCCCAAACTATAGGAGTTTACCGTCTGGTTGGAAAAGACCCACAAACATGAAAATGTTTGAGATCTAACCTCACACATGCTCACTCACACACACCCATACTCACACACACATTCACACTCACATTCACTCACACACACTCATGCTCAAATCTATACTTCCAGTACCTTGAACATAAGGGGACTTAGTTTGAAATCTGGAGTGGTTATACAGAATTGTCTCTAAGCCATGGGAGTTCCCTAGAAATTATGCTAATTGCAGATCCAAACAACTGATTCTGGCATCCTATACTCAATTGTCCTCTTAAAAATTTTTAAAAATTATTTTCATTCGTATGTTTAATATGATTGTACATGCATAGCTTATATCAGACTGTTTGTTGTCTTGTCGAGGAGGGGAGGATGAGAGGGAGAAAAAAACTGAAACTCAAAATCTTATAAAAATTAATTTTGTAAACATGTAATTGGAAAAAATAAAATACTATTAAGTGGAAAAATTTTTTTTCTTTTCTGAATATAGTCTTTCCTCCTTTCCTCCTTATCTCTTATATCAAACAATTTTTAAAATAAAAAGGAGAATAAAACCACCAAGTGATTTCTCCATCTTGGGTCTCAGTTTTCTCACCTGTCAAATGAGGAAGATTGGTTCCTTCTGGGTCTAAATCTTATAATGGATCTGTGTTCTAGTCCTGACTTTGCCACTAAATCCCCATGTGACCCTTTGAGGGTTAGGGGAGTGTTTCCATATGGAAAATGAGGGAGCAGAACTACATGTCTGCTAAAGTCTCTTACAACTCTAAAGTTGAGGAGTTTTAAGATTTTTGTTCCTGCCGCCCCCTCAAACCAATGATTCTCCCACATGATAGATCTGGCCATTGTTAGCCACAATCTGCCTTATAGCTCCCTTTGCAATAAGGCAAGAAGCAGAATTCTCCCTACATACCCCTACTTATCCAGATATCAAGTTCATCATAGACTTTCAGGCCTTAGATCTACAGGAAGGTGCTTTGGGTGAGGCATCAGCTGGAGAGAACCACTTCCTAACCCTAGTTTGGGGCTGAAACCTCAAAACTTGCATAAATCTGCCGTTGGGGACAGCTAGGTGGCACAGTGGATTTGGGGGAGGAAGGATAGCACCTTGACTAAGGAGGAGCTGAGTTCAAATGTGACTTCAGATGCCTACTAGCTGTGTGACTCTGGGCAAGTCCCTTACTGTTTGCCTCAGTTTCCTCATCTGTTACATGAGCTGGAGAAGAAAAAGACAAACCACTCCAGTATCTTTTCCAAGAAAACCCCAAAAGGGGTCCTGAAGAGTGGACCATAACTGACTAAACAACAGAAAAATTCATCCCAGGGCAAGGAAAGAAATTGCCTGGGAAGGAGGCAACTCACTGTAAAAGAAAGATCTCTGAGCTGGGAGTGAAGACAACCTGAGTTCAGATCATAACTCTGCCAGATATTACTGCTATAACCTTGGGTAATTCACTTCCCATCTTTGGGCCTCAGTTTCCTCCTCTGCAAAATGAGGGGGTTGGACTAGACAGCTATTGAGGACCCATCCAACTCTAAAGATATGATCCTTTGAATTCATGCTAGGCTGTGAGATGCTTCCTTCTTGACACAGTAAAGCTTTTCCTGAATAGGCCTGAAATATCTCTCTAGCCTGGTTCTAGCTAAGACTGGCTTTCATGGAAGAGAGCTTGGGATAGTTATAGAACTTCTTTGGGCCTCAGTTTCCCTATCCAGGAAAGAAGTTAATATTATTTGTGCTACCTATTTCATAGGGTGATTGGGAGATAAGAGGGTTAGATGATCTCTTACGTCCTCTTTCATGACACAGAGCAAATCCCTGCCTCAGTTTCCTCACCAGTAAAATAAGACAGTTGGACTAGGTGGCTTCTAAGGTTCCTTCCAGCATAAGAATTCTGGACCTGTGACACATGATCCTTTCCTGGGAATGTGCTCTCATGCCCAGGTGGCCTAGCCCATGCCCAAGGACTCTAAACAGTCTCAGAGGATAGCAAAATTCCAAGGGTATACAAGGTAGCCAGAGCCCCAGTCTCAACTTTAACGTCATCTCCACCATGAATCTGTCTAGAAAACAGCTAGACTGAAATCAGGAAGACCTAAGTTCAAATCCAATTTCAGATACTTACCAGCTGTGTGACTCTGGACAACTCACTTAACCCCTCTGTGTCTCAGTTTCCCCATGTATAAAATGGGGATATCAATAGCACCAATCTCCCAGAGTTATTGTGAGGATCAAATGACATGATTTTTTAAGTGCTTACACAGTGCCTGGCACATAGGGGCACTATATAAACGTTAGCTATGATGATGACGATGATGCTTATGGTGAAGTCTTCCATAGTCACCCCATAATGGTAGGAATCTTTTAGCCCTCCTCGGATCTCATACAACATTTTGCTCCGCCACTGTCTTTCTCAGTTTCCCCAGGTTCCCCAGAACTTTCCAGTTCTAAATCTATGACAATCACTTATCCTATTTCATTCTGTATTATTATTTTCTGTATTTGTACTTTTCTCCCTACTAGACTACCGGTGCCATGAGGACAAGGCTTCTGTCTGATCTAATTTTTTTATTCCTCACACATATCCCTCAGTGCCTAGCACAGCAGGTGCCTAATAATAAACATTTGAATTCAACTGAAGCCTATGTGGTTCATTACCAGCACAACCACCCTCTTTCCCAAGGGGGCAGGGAGCCAGACTGGTTTTTAGAGCCAGCATATTCTGGGTAGCCCCTGCTAGAGCCACAAACTGCCTGCTACTTTGAAAAAGAAGAAACAGGACTCACTGCAAGACCAGGAACTAAAGAAAGGGGGAAGGTTCAGGCACTATTGGGTATATACAGGTGCTGAGAAGTGATAAAACATACAATTACAGTGAGAAACTGAACTAGAAATAGGAAGAGCAAGAAGCCAGACACTCAAGATGTCATCAAGTCTTGGGAGAATAGAACTTAGGCCAGCCTGGAGGCTTCCTCCTGTCTTATAGGAAATGGGCTACATGGAGGAGGAGTGGGGAGTGTGGGAGCAGACACTGGGCTCCTCACTTCAGACAGCACCTGGAAGCCTGAATTCATTGTTACCTGCCCCATTCTCCCCTTGCCCCACCCTACTGTCCTAGGAATCACTGCACTAGATAAGCAACTTTTTCTTCCAGAATTTCTCATTCAGTAAACATTTATTAAATGCCTACTGTTTATTGAAGGGAGGAAACTAGAAGGAAAATTTCATGTGAGACATGATGCAACCCTCCTGAACTTAGCAGTCTTAGCAGGGGGATAAGACACAGAACAACCAAACCTTTGTTGAGTGCCTACTGTGTCTCTTGGTTCAGGAGTCTGAGCCTGTCTTTCTTCCCTTAATCCTCTATCATCCAAGGTTCCCAGGTACCTCACTGCTGAGGAAGGTAAGATCTGGGAACACCAGTACCACAGGGGTTTCTGTCTGTCCCTGTCTCCTCCCCTTCCATCGCTGCCCCCCACCCCCACCTCCATCAAAAGAGCATCTGGCACTGACCAAATGTTCGGGTCCTTCAGGAATCGAGCCAGTGACTTTTTTCTGGTTATAAGATTCCCCTGCCCGAGTGTTCTTTGGGCTGCTATCCTTCTGTGCTACGAATGGAGAAAATAGGGCATAGAAGATATGGTAGATTTACCCACAACCTCAACAATTACAAACTAGGGAATTCCAATACCAAATTGTTAGACTGCCCCTCTTGGCCTTCCAGAAGACAGTGAATTAGTGAATGAATGAATGAATGAATGAATGAATGTGCAAAACACTTGCAAAATAGCTGATGACAGCAGGTATCGAGCTAACTTCAGACACAAGGCTCAGGTTCTGGTTGGACAACAGCCACTGGAAGAGGGAGTGCCTTAGTTCTGGAGTAGTAGAAAGAGCTAGGAGACCTGGGTTCTAGTCCAGACTCTGCTGCTAACTTTCTATGTGAGCTTGGGCAAGGAGTTTCCCCACATTAGGACTTGCTCTAATTTCTTCAACTATAAAATAAAGGTGTACTAAAGCCTCTTCCAAACTTTGCAAATCTGAACTTCCACCCAAAGTCCCAACCATTCTGGGATCTTTGCCCCATGGCAGGAGCCTCAGAGGCTGCAAACCGGGAATCTATCTCTCTGGGGTTAGAGATCAAGCGAGAAGTAACCTCCAGTCTAACGTGGACAGACAGCAAGCCCCTTGGACCAGGTTGCTGTTTTAGTCTCTGTCTCTCCCTTTTCTCCAGTCCCTTCTAGACTTGCTGGGACAGAAGAAGAAACTCCAGAGACTGTCCTCCAAGCCCTCAATGAGTGAAGGGACCGGAAAGAAAGGGTAGGCTGCAACCTCTCAGTTCAGTCTCGGACCCCAGGGAAGTGTTGAGGAGGGCAGGACTTTACCCCAAAACCGGCAGAGACAAGTATTAATTCAGACAAGCTAAAGACAAAAGAGGGAGGGGCGTGATTTGCCGCCCAGAGATACTGCTGAGGGCAGGGGAAAGAGTGGCTAATCCAGAGACCAAGAAGTGGTTAGGTGTCGCAAGAAAGTGTGAATTGTAAAGAGTGGAAAGGGGGGAAAGGAAGTGAAGGGAGTGGGGAACCTAGGGTTTCTGCGGAAGGACGGGGTCCTGGGGCAGAGGCGAGAAGGGTAGAGCCAAGTCCGGGCACTAAGGCTGGGGTCTGAAGATCTTTAAAGCTTGTGCCCCGCCTCCGCGAAAAGGTGCTCAGCGGCCAGGGCGGGCCAGGCGACAGCAGCGGGAACCTGCTCACGCAGCCCCAAGCGGCCCCAGGGCGGCGGAGCGGAAAGCTATGGAAAGCCTGGGTCAGGGAAGGAGAAAGGGGTGGGGCGGAGGGGACCCAGGCTGGCCAGAGCCCCTGTCATCGGTCTGAGGGGCAGGGGCAGGAAACTTGGCGAAAGCCGGGCCCTGGGACGGATAGGAATTCGGAGTCTGCGGCCTTGGCAGGGAGTAGGGGCACACTGATTTAGGGGCTGAGCAGCCAGGGCACCGGGAAGCGGCAGCGCTGGGCGGGCAGGCGGGCGGGCTACAAGTTATTCGGGGCTTAGCAGAGGAAGGGAGCGCTACGAGGGAGAGGATTGCGGGCGCATTCTCCCGAGTCCCGGTGTTGGCACTCTTTGGAGACAAGACGGAGCTAGATAGCGAGGAGAGTTCGCGTTAGGAAAGAGGGAGAAGAGCAGAAAGCTACACTCTAGGGAGAGGGTGCAGCCAGTGGGGGCAACTTCTCCCAGCCTGGGGTAGGGGGAGGTGGGGTGAAGAGGCAAGGGGAATGGGGTGGTCCCTCCCTGGCGAGCCTGCCCCCCCACCATGGGCGGGACGCTGCTCCGGACCTGCCCCCTTCGACCATCAGGCGGAGCCTGGCCCGGGCCGGACACGGCCCCCGCACACCTCCCCCGGCCCCCCTTCCGCGCCCCGCCCGCCCCTGCAGCCCCCGCCGGGTCGGGGGAGGAGGGGGTGACGGAGGGCGGGAGAGGAAGAGATCTGGGCCACCGTCCTTTCCCGTCTAGTCCCACTAACTCCCAAGTTCACTCCCACGCCTCCCTCCCCTTACACCCCACAGCTCCCCGGGCCGGGGGAGGCCCCAGCCCGGGCCCCTCCCGCCTGGTTACATAAGGTCCCGGCGCGGCCGCCCCCCCACCCCACCCCCGTCCTGCCCGAGCCCCGGGGGAGAGGCCGGTGCGCCCACCCCCCGGCCTGCGGCACAGCGCCGGCCCCGCGGGGACAGAGCGGACACAGCCTGGTCGGGACGGGGCGGCGGATTCCCCATCTTCTCCTTCTAGCTCTCGCTCGGACCATCCCGCTGCCCCCGGTCCATCCCGCCGCCCCCGGTCCAGCCACCTGTCTCCGATACCCAAAGGAGGCAGGAGACGCTTCTGTCCGAAGCGGGAGCCAGGAATCGGGGTCCGGAGTCCGAGGTCCCGGCCCCCCCTTCCTCCTCCTCTGGCCCGGCTCACCTCGACCTGAAGGTCAATCGGCCCGCGCGGCTCCGGCAACTTGTTCAAGTTCAGGTGCCCGGGCCGGGAGCTGGCGCGCGCCCCGCTCCTCCCCGCCGGGGCCTCCTCTGGGCTCGCCGCTGCTGCCCAGGCGGCTCGCCCTGTCCACTGGTCGCCCTGCCGCCGCCGCTGCTGCGGCCGCCGCTGCTGCCGCTGCTAGGCTAGGCTAGGGCTACGGCGGCGGCTCCTCCTCCTGCTCCGCCGCCGGCTACCCCGCAGCCGCGCCTCCCCCGGGCTCTCTACAACCACCCGCTCTTCCTTTTCTCCGCCGCTGCCGCCGCTGCCGCCGCTGTTGCTGTCACCGCGAACCCCGGCTCCCGGGCTCCGGCTGTCACCTTCTCACCCACTTCCCGCCGCGCCCGGCAGAGGGCAGCACCCGCCCCCTCGGCTCCTCCGCCCCGCCCCGTCCCGCCCCCATGCTGCCTGGGAATTGTAGTCTTTCCTGATCTTGTAGTCACTGGACTCTGAGATCTACCTCCGCAGGGCACATTGGGAATTGCAGTCTCCGTCCTTCCCGAGTACTTGGAGTTTGGCTTCCTGAAGCACGACCTACTAAGTGCATTGTAATTTAATAATTACATGATTTTATAATTGGAAGGGACCTCAACTATCTAACTGAGGCCCAGATGCCCAGTGAACTGTCCAAGGTTATACAGCTGGGAAAAAGTAGAATCAGAATTTGAACCCATGTCTTCCTTCCCTACATCCTTTTACTTACATACTAGGGCAGCTAGGTGGTGCAGTGTATAAAATACCAGTGTGGGAGTCAGGAGGACCTAAGTTCAAATCTCACCTCAGACACTTGACACTCACTAGCTGTGTGACCCTGGGCAAGTCACAACTCCAACTGCCTCATCCCAGATCATCTCCAGTCATCCTGAGGAATATCTGGTCACTGGATTCAGATGGCTCTGGAGAAGTGAGGCTGGTGACCTGCACAGCCCTCCCTCACTCAAAACAAAGTCAAGTGCAAGGTATGTCATCATTTCTCTGATGGCATGGTCTTCTTCAGCAATGAAGGATGAACACACACACCTACAGACTAATCAAAATAGCTAGAACTTCACTGTTATCTCATTTTATCTCAGAACAGCACTTGGGGCTGAGGGTGGGGCAAGTACCATTATTATCTCAATTTTATAGAGGTGAAATTGAGGCAGAGAAGGCAAAAGACTTACTGAGAGTCATACAGCTAATAAGCTTCTAACAAGATTTAAACTCAAATATTCATGATTCCAGTATGCTGCTCTACTCACCTAACAGCCTTGACTTTGTATCTGCCCCCCATGGATAGGTTCTTTCTTTCTCTTTCCTGTCACAGGAGATCTCACCAGTGCATTGCCCTATTTTAATTCTGTTCTAATCCAGGGAAACCACGAGATTTGTATCCAATCTTCCCCTCCTGTAGAAAGTTTGTAAGAATCAGGGGGCTGATCAGATCTTTGGGGACTCCTGTCTCTATTAATTATACTATCAGAGTCAGAAGTTATTTGTTCCCACTTGACTTTGCTTTTAACTAGAGGTATGACCTTAGGCAAGTCATGGACCTTTCTGGACCTTGATTTTAAATGTGTTTATAACCTCTAATATCTGCATTTTAGGACCTAAGAGATTACTTCTGACTTGTACTACCTGTTGTGTTGGAGGGAATTACTTTGTAAGTGTTAAATGTTCTTCCCCCACTCACCAAAAAAAAAAAAAAATAGGAATGGCTCCCTATTACCTCTAGGACACAATACAAAATGCTTAGGTTGATGTTTAAAGCCCTGCACAATCTGGCTCCCTTGTTCCTATGTCGTTTTATTTCCTATTACTCCCCTTCAGGAACAAGGCTGCTCTGTTCTCTCCCCACAAAATTCTGTCTCTGGGCATTTGCACTATGGACTCCCCAGATGTAGCAGGCATCCTCTCCTCTCCACCTCTACCTTCTTTCAAAGATTCTCCTGTTTCCCGCACTCCTTACTTATCCTCCTCTACCCATTGACCCTCTCTCCTTCTTGAAATAATTTTATGTTATTTTACCTATAGTATGTATTTGTTTTTCTTTATGTGTTAAATCCCACCCCTATTACAATGTAAGCTTCCCTGAGGGCAGGGGCCACTTTATGGGCTCTGGCATAGATCCTTGCACCTGACTGTTGAATTGAACAGAGTGACAATTATTACCCATAAGGCCTTGGGGAAAAAGAACCTGTAGACTGAGGGTCTTGGCCATGAAATACATGCTCCCCAGTGCCCAGGTTCACTGACTCCAAATCCAGTATTTTTTCTACTTCATATTGTTCAGTCTTTTTCAGTTATGTCTGACTCTTCATGACCCCATTAGGGGTTTTCTTGGCAAAGATACTAGAGTGATTTTCCATTTCCTTCTCCAGATCATTTGACAGATGAGGCAAACAGGGTGAAGTGACTTGTCCAAGGACACACAGCTACTAAATGTCTGAGGTTAGATTTGAATTCTGGAAGATGAGTCTTTCTGACATCAGACCTGGCATTCTATCCACTATGCCACCTAACTGGCTCACTTTAAAGAGAGATGGAGGGAGTTGTCCAAAGTCAACCAGCGTGTAGGTACTTCCAGTCCAATAGCCTTGGTACTCTACCATGTCTGACAAATTTTATTTCACTGGTCTCTCACAATGACCCTTTAAGGTAGGTAGTGTCAGTATCATGATTTTTATTTTACATGGGAATAAACTGAGACTGGGAGGATATGAAGCAAATTCCTCAAGTTTATATAGCTAGTAAATGGCAAAACTAGAGCTTAAACCCAGGTCTTCTAATTCCTCAGTTTTTCTTGGAGATTACACCCTGATATTTTTATGTCCTCTGCTCTCTGTTCTGCAGCCTCTGGGACTGAGGATCTTTCTCTTCCAGTCTTAAATTAGTCCTAGCTAGGCCTTAGAATGAAGAGATGCTTCATCTGGAATCGAATTGCTGGATTTGAGTTGAGCTAACTGCCTATTCCTTTATATAACCAGGAACAAGATTTTTCAAGATGGAAACTGGCCCTGTCCCTAGTCACTTGACAGCCCAAGACTTGGACTTGAGAGAAGGAAGATGGGAAAAGGCAATAACTCCACTGTCCTCTAAAAGTGGTCCTCCTTCTCCTCCCTCCTTCCTGGGCTTTAGTATAAGCCAGGACTGGTTCATGCTTCAGTCTTTACAAGAAGTGCGTTTAAAAATACCTATCTGTGTAAAAATCTAAATCTTTGGAGAAGGGAGAGGGCAATCAAGGGGATATTACAAAGAAATGCTTTGTGTCAGATTTCTTTGTTTTATATTTGTCAGGCAAACCGCTTTCAGTAGAGAAGAAGGGTAGGGAGAGACAGAGACAGAATTCAGTAGAGGGAAGGGTTAAGGTCATTCTACCCTGTTTCCAACTCTAATTCAAGTGCATAGACTCTTTGGGTGCTACTTTACTATGGGTACATGTGGAGTAACTTGGAGTTTCAGCTCCTTTAGTGAAGAGTCTTCTTGGTCACACAAAACAATACTTCCCCCTTTCTCACAAAACTTAAGAGATTTGAAAATGTAAATAAGTAGAAAATAAATAGATACCCACATTTCACAGACAATAGAGTAATTAGAATTTGCTTTCCAAGGTGGGGCCTCGAGCGTTAACCCTTAACCCAAACTTTCTCAATACTACCACAATAGAAGAAAAGCTGACATTTCCAGGGTTTGAATCTTTGCATTCAAGTGCCAACGTTCTCGATGAATCAATCACAAAATGACGGACTTACAAATATTAAGGGTTGGCACTGATTCCTGCAAGTTATTAACCATTGAATAAAGTTTAAATGCTTTAATAAAACTGAAAAAAACAAAACAAAATACCTATCTGTATGTGCCTGTGTGTCCTCGTGTCTACAGCGAGTAAACTCAAGTTGTTAAGTTAAGGTGCTATAGCAGTACTCTAGCAAACAGCAGAGTTATTCACTAGAAAGTGCCAGAATTGAGAGGCAGAGGTCTGGGTTCAAATCCCAGCTCTTTTCCCTTTGTGATTTTTGGCAAATCACTTCTCTCCATACCAGAGGTTTTACATTCTTATAATGAAGAACCTGGACTAGAGCTACCTTCCAGCCCTCAATCCTCGGAAGCCAGTAACCTAATTTCCTGGATTCTGTCCCTGAATAGCTAGTTTCCATCTTGAAAAATCTTGCTCTTGGTTATATGAAGGAATGAGTAGTTAGCTCAACTCAAATCCAGCAATGCTACATACTGCCAAGCACTAGACTTGGAAGAAAATTTGATTTTAACCCCAGTGACCTTGGACAAGTCACTTCAGTGCTCTGTGCCTTAGTTTCCTCATCTGTAAAATGGGAATAATAGTAGAACCCACCTTCCAGGATTGTGGTTAGGATTAAATGGGATCATGTACAGTGCTTTGCAAACCTTAAAGCAATCTCCAAATGCTTTTTTTGTTGTTCAGTTGTTTCAGTTGTGACTCCTTATGACCCCATTGGGGGTTTTCTTGGCAGAGATACTGGAGTGGTTTGTCATTTCCTTCTCCAGCTCATTTTACATATGAAGAAATTGAGGCAAACAGGGTTAAGTGACTTGCCCAGGGTCACCCAGCTAGTAAGTGTCTGAGGCCAGATCTGAAATCAGATTTTCCTGACTCCAGGACTGTTCCAGGCTAGTTAATATTATCCATGATGATATTATCCACTCCTTTCTATAGAGTTTGAACTGATATTACTCTCTGTAGGAAAAAAACCAAGCATTTATTAAATATTTGCAATATACCAGGCACTGGGTTAATTGCTTTACAAATATTAATTACCTCATTTGATCCTCACCACAATATTATCCCCATTTTAGAACTGAAGAAAATAAAGTAAATAGAGGTTGAGTGACTTTCTCAGGGTCACACAACTAGGAAGTGTCTGGGATCAAATTTGAACTCAGATCTTCCTGACTACAAGCCCAGCATTCCTATCTAGTTGCTGTAGTTGGATCCTTTCAGTCCCGAGGCTTGATTTGAACTCAGGTTTAGCTTATTCCAGGCCTATTGTTCTATCCACTGCACCTTCTAGCTATTCATATCGATTCATATCCTTCTAGTCTCATCCCTCTCTAATCCAAGCTCCACACCACTCCCTGAGTAATCTTCCTAATGTACTAGGAGGATCATGTCTATTAAAAAATCTTCAGTGGCTCCCCATGCCTTAAAGTATAAGCCAGAAAGTATAAATTGCTGATTCAGCTATTCAAGGCCTGCCTTATACAGCCTCTATCTATCTATCCAGCCTTATGTCATATTAATAGTACTCCCCTTCATATTGTCCATATTCTAATCAAATTGAACTTTCTGTACGACTTTTCTCTCCTGTCATTTCTCATCTCTAGGTCTGAACTTGACCTCAGATAGCGTAATATCATGGGAGAAACAATAAACACCAGGATTTGGTACTTAAAGACATGATTTTGCACTTTTCACACAAGTAAAGCAGATAGGATCTAAACAATTAGAAAAAAAATCAATTGTTCACAGGTAGGCCAAGCTAATATATGAAAATGACAACTCTACTTAATTAATTTATTTTTTCAGTGCCATATCAATCAAACTATCACTAATTTATTTTATAGAGCTAGAAAAAATAATAACAAAATCCATCTGGAAGAACAAAAGGTCAAGAATATAAAAGGAATGAATGGAGCGAAATGGAAGGATAGGTTGTCTAGCTATTTCAGATATAAAACTACATTATAAAGCAGCAATCATCCTATGTGGCACTGGCTAAGAAATATCAGTGGAAAAGATTTGGTACACAAGATGGAGAAGTAAATGACTATAGTAATCTATTTGATAAACCCCAAAATTTAAGCTTCTGGGATAAGAACTCACTATTTAACAACTCCTGGGAAAACTGGAAAATAATATGGCAGAAAATAGGCATAGACCAGCATCTCACACCCTATACCAAGATAAAGTTGAAATGAGTACATGATTTAGACATAAAGGGTGATACCATAAGCAAATTAGGAGAGCAAGGAATAGTTTACCTGTAAGGTCTATGGAGAAGGGAAGAATTTATGATCAAATGAGGCATAGAGAATATTATGAAATGCAAAATGATTAATTTTGATTACATTAAATTTAAAAAGTTTTGCACAAACAAAACCAACGCAAACAAGATTAGAAGGGAAACAGAAAACTAGGAAATAATTTTTGCAGTCAACGTTTCAGACAAAGACCTTATTTCTAAAATATATAGAGAGCTGAGTCAAATGTATAAGAATACAAGTCATTTCTTAATTAATATGGATATAAACAGGCAGTTTTCAGATGAAGAAATTAAAACTATCTATAATCATATAAAAAAATGCTCTAATCGCTATTGATTAGAGAAATGCAAATTAAAACAACTCTGAGGCACCACCTCACACCTATTATATTGGCAAATATGACAGAAAATGATAAATGTTGGAGATGTGGGAAAATTGGAACACTAATTCATTGTTGGTGGAGTTGTGAACTCCAACCATTCTGGACAGCAATTTGGAACTATGCCCAAAAGGCTATAAAAATGTGCATACTCTTTTGACCCAGAAATGCCACTTCTAGATCTGTATCGCAAAGAGATCATAAAAAAGGGAAAAGGATTCATATATACAGAAATATTTATAGCAGCTCTTTTTATGGTAGCAAAGAATTGGAAATTGAGGGGATGCCCATCAATTGCGGAATGACTGAACAAGTTGTAGTTTATGAATGTAATGGAATATTATTGTGCAATAAGAAGTGATGAGCAGGCAGATTTCAGAAAAACCTTGGAAAGAGTTACATGAACTGATGTTGAGTGAAATGAGCAGAACCTGAAGAACACTGTACACAGCAACAGCAGAATTGTGTAACCATCTGCTATAACAGATCTAACTCTTCTCAGCATGCAAAGATCTAAGACAGCTCCACAAGGCTCATGAGAGAAAATGCTATCTATATCCAAGAAATAACTGTGGAGTCTAAATGAAGACTGAAGCTTATTACTTTTACTTTTTTTATTGTGTTTTCTTTCTCATGGTTTTTTTCCTCTTGTTCTGATTCTTCTTTCAGAACCTGACTAATGTGGGAATATGTTTAACATGATTATACATGATTAATCTGTATCAGATTGCTTATTGTCTTGGGGAGGGAGGCGAGAAAGGAGAAAGGAGAAAAAATTGGAATTCAAAATCTTACAAAAATGAATGTTGAAAACAATCTTTATATGTAATGGAAAAAAAGTATTAAGTGAAAAAAAAAACCCCAAAGATAGAAGGAAATAAAGTCAAGTTGTCCAAAGGTAGGGGGGGAAAAGGCATGTGTTAGAGTCTTGGCTCTTCTATTTACTAGCTGTGTAACCTTGAGTTAGTCACTTAATCATTTTAAGGCTTTGTTTTCTCATCTGCAAAATGAGGGGGTTGGACTAGATTGTTTCTAAGGTCCTTTTCTGTTCTAAATTTTGTAACCTTTTTAAAAATTATTCTTTATCATAATTAATTTATTTGTTTTAAGTTTTCAACTATCACTTCCATAAATTTAAAATTTTCTCTCTTTCTGTTCCCCTTCCTTCCCCAAAATGGCATGCAATTTTATGTGGGTTCTACACTTACATTCTTATTAAACACATTTTCACATTAGTCATGTTGAATAGAAGAATTAAAATGAATGGGAGAAACCAGGAGAAAAACCTAAACAAAACAAAGCCTAACACAAGAGAAAGTAGTCTGCTTCTTTCTGCAATCTCACTCTATAGTTGTTTCTCTGGATGTGGGTGGCATTTTGCATCATGAGTCCTTTGGAAATGTTTTAGCTCCTTTCATTGCTGTGAAGGGCTAAGTTTATCCGACACAGTCCTCACACATTGTGCCTCTTACTGTGTATAATGTTCTCCTGGTTCTGCTCACTTCACTCAGCATCAGTTCATATAAATCTTTCCAGGTTTTTCTGAAGTTCCTGTTTATCATTTCTTATAGCACAGTACTATTCCATTACATTCATATACCACAACTTGTTTAGCCATTCCGCAAATGATGGGCATTCCCTCAATTTCCAGTTTTTGGCCACCACAAAAAGAGCTACTATAAATATTTTTGTACATGTGGGACCCTTTCCCATTTGTCTGATCTCTTAGGGATACAATCCTAGAAGTGGTATTGCTGGGTCTCCCTTCTATCACACCCCTCCCTTCTCCTGTCCTCATCCTCTTTACTTTCTTGGAGGACAAAATAGATTTCTATACTCCATTGCCTGTATATCTTATTTCCCAGTTGCCTGTAAAAACAATTTTTAACATTTGTTTTTAAAACTTTGAGTTCCAACTTCTCTCCCTTCCTCCTTCCCCACCCATCCCCAATGAGACAGCAAGTAATTCGATATATGTTATACATGTGTAGTTATGCAAAAGACTTCCATAAAAGTCATGTTGTGGAAGAATATATTTCCTTCCATCCTATTCTGCCCCCCCATTTATTCTGATCTCCATTTTGACTATATCCCTCCTCAAAAGTATTTACTTCTAATTACACCCTCCCTTCTATCATCATCAACACTTCCCCCACTTATCCCCTTCTCCCCTACTTTCCTGTAGTATAAGATAGAGTTTCATAGCAAATTGAGTGTGCATGTTATTCCCTCCTTAAGCCAAATGTGATGAGAGTAAACTTCACTTTTTCCCTCTCACCTCACCTCTCTTCCCTTCCATTGAAAAAGCTTTTTCTTGCCACTTTTATGTGAGAGATAATTTGCCCCATTCTATTTTTCCCATTCTCCCAATATATTCCTCTCTCACCCCTTAATTTTATTTTTTTTAAGATATCATCCCTTCCTATTCAACTCACCCCATGCCCTTAAAATCCCTCCAACTATCTAGTACTGAGAAAACTCTCTGAGAGCAGAGATCATTTCTTGTCTAAACTTTGTCTATCCCCCAGGGTCAGGTATTGGTTTCTGCACATAGGAGGTGCTCAGTAAAAGTTTGGTGCTGTTGCCTCACTCTTTTGTTTCATAGTTTGGCTTTCTTAAGGGGTGGGGGGGAAGCGCTTTCTTGCTGTAGTCTTGACGGTAACCTACATAAAAACAAGATCTGAATCTCATCTATCTTTGAATCCCTAATGTGTAACATAGTGCCTTTGTCACTTAATGAATCCCTGTTGGATAAGATAAAATTGATGCTCTTGGCAGAAAATATTTTGATTTCAGGGGCTCCCCCTTAGAAAATATCAGGTTGGACAAGAAGTATTTTGAGGATCCATTTATTTTTAGGCAAAGTCAGAAAGTGGCTACCAAGAGGCAATAGAGAGCCCGGGGAAGAGACTTGGGGAGTAAGGACTAGGAATAGGAGAGAGGGAATGTGTCTGGGCAGCCAATGGGAGAGTCTATGCAGCAGTGGCAAAGCTCACGCTATTGTTGTTTGTGTCATAGACAGAATAGCAGGACCTGAGGAGGAAGTCTCCAAGGATGTAGAGGGGCTGGCCACTCTGGAGAGGCCAGGTAGGTGGGCTCAATGCCTACAATGCAGTAGTCGTTCTTATGTTCAACCTTCATCGCACTTTCCCAGAAGGCTACCCCGTTGAGAATAATCTTCATAAAAACACCTAACTTGGGTCTAGACTCTCTCAAGCCCAGGGCCCCAGTCTCATGCCCATCCTTTCCCAGCCCTAATCCCACCTTAAGAGTAGAAGATCAAAATTCAATGCTATGAAATTATAATGATCTGAGAAGGTACCTCAACCTGGTATGGAACACTGCATGCAATGGCAGATAGTTTCCATATCTTGGTTAGTTATGTTGAATTCTTTTCCCCCTTCTTTTTTATTCTTTAATTATTTTTCTCTGGGAAGGGATACACTGAGAAATGTAAGTGATGTAAAAACAATAGATGTCACTAAAAACCTATTTTTTTTTAAAACAAGAGTAGACAGAGCAAGTAATAAACTACCCAAGAGACTTTGAGTGGAAATCAAATGACCCCTATTCACAAATTTTTCTTCTGGTGCTTTAGACTCTCCCACTACAAAATTAATCCTTTCAACTAAACATTTCCTGCTCTGGGTGTTCCCTTTTAAATTGCCCAGATTCCTGGGAGGGGTAACACATAATTGCTAGCAATAGTAACAATAATAGTTCACATTAATATATCTCAATATATATGTCTTTTGCAGATATTGTTATTTAGTCATGTCCTATTCTTTGTGACCCCATTTAGGGTTTTCTTGGCAAAGATACTGGAATGGTTTACTATTTTCTTTTTCAGTTCATTTTACAGATGAGGAACTGAGGCAAACAGGGTTAAATAACTTGCCCAAGGTCACACACCTAGGAAGTGTTTGAGGTAGATTTGAATTCAGGTCTTCCTGACTCTAGTCCTTGTCTCTAGCTACTGTGTCACCTAGCTGTGACATTTTATGTATATAGGATCATCAAATTTAAGCCTGGAAGGGACCTAGAGGTCATCTAGTAAAACCTCCTCATTTTACAGATGAGGAAACAGGTTCAGAGAGGTAAAATGACTTCCTACTACATTCTAGAACTGATATTAGAACACAGACCTCCTGTAACCAGCCCCTGGGGCCTGCATCTTCCTGTTATTTTTGTTATTTGTCCTTTGTTTCAAAGAAGACCAATGACATCACAGGGTGATATCATGAATTGGATTTAAGTGAAGCAGAGTTGAATGAAGTCATTAACCTCACTCTCTCTTCCAGAGTCATCAAAATACAACGGCAAGACAAAATCAAGATGATTTTTGACGACCCAGGGTGCAGTGGGTGACCTTTGTGTCTTCCATGTCTAAGCAAGCAGTCAGCACTCCATAGCACCTGCTGCAGCCACCTTCATAGCTGTTGGAACAAATTGTTCTCATCCACCCATTCCTTGGGGAGAAGTCTTTACATGCTCGGGGTAGACATCCTACTAACTATTGACAGGTTTGAGACCCATCAGTTACTCTCAACCTACTTTAGCCCATCTGCCAAGATGGTTTTACCAGGGTATGGCCGTTGCCCATGCTACATCTGGAGCCAAGTTGTTTTAATGGTTGTTTGATATCAGTTGTCTGATAATGAATCTCAGGATCTAACAGCTTGAAAAAGAGGGAGAAGTGAGAAAAGGAGTTAGTCACCATCAAGTGTATATTGAGGGGCTGTCTTGGAGTGTGTCTGGGCAAGGGGTAATAATAACCCCAATCAATAAAACTTTTATGGTTATACCAAGAGTAGTAGTGCAAGCATTATCCCCTCTTTTATAGATTGGGAAATTTGAACTCAGAAAAGTGAAGTAAATTGCCCAAGGTTACCCAGCTAGTTAGTGTCAGACTTGGGACTTCCAGTTCCAAGAAGCAAAGCTATCTCTGCCCTGGAGAAGTCTACAAGAAAGGTTTTGACTCAGACAAAGGACAGATGAATTCTTGTAGCAGGAGGATTTAGGATAGACACCAGGAAGAACTTTCCTTAGGCCCAGGGATTTAGGTGAATGATGGAAATCATATTCTCTCCCCCTATTCCGTGGAAGTCCTTTAAAGGAGATCTCTGTCTGAATTGTCTTGGATAGGGGCTTTGTGCTAGGAAACAAGGAGGAATCACGGTGATCTCTGGAGGGTCCTGAACTCCCCATAGCTAGATGAAGGGACCTCTGTGATTAGAGATGATTTTAAGATGCTCATCTTGGGTAGTAGAGTGGCTAGAACATCAGACTTCCTGGAATTAGGAAGACCTGAATTCAAATCTTGCCTTAGAGTGTACCTGCTATGTGAGTCTCTTAACCTTTCTATGTTTCAATCTCCTCATCTGTCATTCTAAATCTATGCACTTTTAGTGGGACATGGTGCGACTTTGTGACTCTGGACCAGTCTATTGCCTCTCTTTGCCTCAACTTCCTCATCTAGAAGATGAAGGGTTTGGATGTAATAGCCTTGAAAGTCCCTTCTCAGCTATACTTCTTTTGGTGGGAACTCAGAAGGGACTTGATAGAGGAGTGTCTTGCCCTTGGACACCCTCTTCCTGGCCTCTTAGGACTGAAGCACTCCTTCCTGGGCTTCTTCTAGGTTCTCCATTGGGGGTCAAGCTACTTGCTGGTGCTCCCAGAGTTGCCAGGCCATTGTGGACACCGGCACCTCCCTTTCCCCTGTTCCTCAGCAGTACACGAGTGCTTTCCTTCAAGCAACTAGAGGCCAGCAGGAACAGTATAGACAAGTATGTTTAGCTTCAATTAATATTTATTAAGTGTCTACTGTAAGTTAGAAAAACAAAGATTGAAAAAAAGCATAATCTTTGTCCTTAATAAATTTTTTTTTGTCTACTGGGTGATGGGTATCACATGCATACGGTTAAGTATAGCACAAGGTGTCTTGCAATGAGGGTGAAGGAGAGACCCATATATTTCCTTGGCTACCTGTCCCAGGTTGGGGTAGCCCCTCCCTTTACTCCCATCACTCATTGTTAACACCTCTGGGAGAGGGCTGTTAACTCCTTTTCAGCAGTGCTCATCCACTTTGGTGTCCTTCTGTGACCCAGTTCTCACCTATGTGACCCTGGAAAAGTCACCTAACCCTGTTTGCTTCAGTTTCTTCATCTGTAAAATGAGCTGGAGAAGGAAATGGCAAAATACTCCAGCGCCTTTGCCAAGGAAACCCTAAATGAGATCACAAAAAGTCAGACATGACTGAAACAACTGAACGACAACCAGCGAAGGTTTCATATAAGAGCTGAGCATTTTGAGGTTTGCAAAGCATTTTACAAATATCATCTCATCTCATCCTCACAATAACCATGGTAGGCAAGTGTTTTCTTATCCTCATTTTTCAGCTGAAGAAACTGAGGCATAGGGATATTAGTTGACTTGGATAGGACCACAAAACCACTAAGTGTCTGAGGCAAGATTCCAACTCAGATCTTCCTGACTCCTAGCTGCTACATACAGTGCTATGTCACTAATGGAGGCCTACGGTTAATAGGGAGAGATGACTATCTACACTGCAATTCAATGGTTCTAAGAAGGAAGGAGAATTAGCTAGATGGAGCAGTGCCCAGCTCGAAGTCAGGAAGAGATTCTCATGAATTCAAATCCAGCCTCAGACACTTACTAACTGTGTGACCTTGGGTAAGCCACTTAACACTATTTGCCTCAGAGTCCTCATCTGTAAAATGAGCTAGAGAAGGAAATGGCAAACTGCTCTAGAATCTTTTCCAAGGAAACATCAAGTGGTGTCACAAAGAGTCACACATGAGGGAAATGACTAAACAAGAACAAAGAAGGAAGGAAAAAGGGAGTCAGAGAGAAGGCAGGAGCTGTGAATTAGCTGTATGAAAAATCTCCCAAATAAATGGTCGATGGATGGGATCTCTCGTTTAAGGCCTTGTCATGTCTCTATGCTAACTGGCTCTGCTTGTACATGGAAATAACTAGGACACTTAAAACCACAGTTAAAAGACAACAGAAAAGACTTGAATCCTCAGGAAAGAAGTAGAGAGTTGCTTCCATGAAGACTTCCTTCACTAAAAGTAATCTCTTTTCCTCCAATTTTCTAGAAGCACTTTGTTCCCATCACACCCTCTTTTCCGTTATACTTATCTATTATATTATCTGCGTACACAGGAAACCAAGATACACATTTTTACCCTACAAGCTGATTTGCTCTTCTTCTTCTTCTTCTTCTTCTTCTTCTTCTTCTTCTTCTTCTTCTTCTTCTTCTTCTTCTTCTTCTCTCTCTCTCTCTCTCTCTCTCTCTCTCTCTCTCTCTCTCTCTCTCTCTCTCTCTCTCTCTCTCTCTTTGCCCCTCTTCTCTTTCCAGTCATAGCTCTTCTCCTCCTCCTTTCTGGAAAGGTTTCTTGAAAAGCCCTGGAGTAATTTGCTTAATCTATTCCAGCAGTCCTGGAGGAAGATGCAAGATAGTAAGGCAAATAGAGAGTGGGAGAGATAGCTTTGAAGAGTCCTTAGACTGAGTGGGAAATGCTAACACAAGCAGGAAGCAAACCAACAGGAATGGATGGAAGAAGGGAAAATGGACTGACTCACTTGAAGCCAGAAAATGTAGCTGTGGTCTAATTGGGTAAGCAAGGAGTATACTCACAGTGCCCTGAGTCTGCCAGGACATCCTGGTAAATGTTTAACAACTGGCTCTTGGGAGGAAATGTATGCATGTACAAACTTTAAAGTTTAATCTGCATCATTAACATTTTCTTCATCACTCTCCTAGGTCTAGCTAGATAATCAATAAAACAGTAAATCAAGCCCTGATTTGTAGCTTGCTGATTTTGGAGGTGTAAATACTCACACTGAGAATTTAATAATCAGCTCTCCTGAGAGAAATTTCCTCATTCCTAGGAGTGAACAGTGACTGGTGAGGTTCTAGGTTTGTTAAAAATAAAACCAGAAACTCTAACAATGTCATCCCTAAGCACCCATTTCAAAGCTGATCTTCTGGAAAGAAGGAAATGAATGCCATCTGCTGGAGGAAAGTTAAACTTTAGCTTTGAAGTAGAACCAGGAGGTGTCATTGGCCAGAGGACCAGATCTACTGGTCATACTGTAGAAAGCTCAAATACAAGAGAAACTATGAGACCCTAGGAGAGTAAAGGAGAGAAGACAGAACAGAGCTTTCTAAATTGTGATGGCCAGCTCATATCAGATTTGTCTGCTCAGGGAACCTCATTCCCAGAGTAAAGTTTCTGGAACTTCAAGGACAATTGGCCTGAACGTATTCCTGTTTCTATCCACACTTGATGTTTCTGTGTGTCTTCTGAATACTAATAATATCTCTCTAGCAGGGTTTGCTTAAAGGAGTCATCTGCAGCCCATTTAGCAACAATGTGCCATAGGATTTACAGAATATTTTCACATGTTTATTTTCATCATTGGAAAATATTTGATAAACACAAGAATGATTTTTTTTTATTGCTAGTTTACTAAATGTGTGATGAAATAGAATGTGATGCCTAAGCATAACTCAAGTGTACTAATTTTGGAAGAAGAAGTGCTAAATTCAGTATCTAGGGAAAGTAAAGCATGATGTGAATCATATGTTAAAATGTACTGAGCACAGAGAACATTAATTATGCTCTGTTTATAACACTAGACAAATATGTATTATTGTATTTTATGATATGATATTGCTATATATAACACATTCTACATTTAATTATATTATTTGTATATATTGAATGACATTTTTATTTCCATATAGCCATGTTGCAAAAAAGAAAAAAGTAATAATATACTATTATGCAACTTTATATAATGTGGTATAATTAATTTTAATACATCAATTGATAGATTATAATATTGTGATATATATCATTATATTGTGCTCTGTTGTATTATGTTACATTACATTATATTATATTACATGTGTATTATAGCTTCTATTTTCAGTAAAGTTCTATATGCTATGTATTGACCTTTAAAATGAGAATCATTTAAAGTCATTTGTGAAGTGCATATTCACCAACATGGCACTCATGGTTTTTAAATATGATTATTAGTAATTAGCATCTGTTTATAATACCTGTTAGTAAAATAATTTACAATTCTATTAAAAAAAAGGCAGGAGGTAGGAAATGACAGTGAGACTGGGGTAGTTCTTATGGTGAAGGAAGTATATAATGTCACCTAAAACTGGAGACTCCAGAAAGGAACCCTAAGCTCTAGACAGTGGTAGAAAAAGCAACAGGAAAGGAAACAAGGTCAAGTCAACAAGCATGGTTAGTAGAACTCAAGTTAAGAGGCCTGGATTCTGACATTCACTAGCTCTGTGACCAGTTAACTTCTCTGAACCTCACTTTCCTCACCTGGAAAATGGGTATGATAATACTTTCACCACCTATTTCACAGGGCTTTTTTAAGGTTTAAAGTTAACCAAAAAAAAGATGTAAGCACTTGTAAGCTTTAAAGAAAAGTGAATGAGGGAAAGTACTGTGGAATAGAAGGGGAAAAAGAGAGCTGAAAGAGGCAGAGAGAGGGAGCAGGGCCATGCCCCCTCTGGGCTCTTTACTTGATGAGGTAGAAATTGAAGATGGGTTTTGTAAGACTCTTCTATTGCAGTATTCCCTGAAGGTCTGTGGTAGTTCCCCTGGTAGTTGCCAGGGCAGAATAAGCCATGACTATGATGCCATCAAACTGGGCATAAATGAAATTAGTTCTTGGCTCATTCTCGCTCAGGGCAAGCTCCTGGCTGGGGACCTGGGTTCCTTGGACTTGAAGGAAAGCACAATGGGATGATAGAAGGTAAGGGGAGATTTTAAGCGTGATCATTCAGAGAAGGACTTTAGGGGGCTGTGGTGGCCATCTTTCAGGGGGTTTTGAGGGACCCAGGTCACCTAAAGGTTCTGCCACACTTGTTTTGCTTCTGCCCCTCCCCATCCTTCCCAAATGTTCCCTGCCTAGAATTCACTCCCTGATTTCTCATTAACTTCTATTTCCTCATCTGTAAAATATAATGTTGTCATTAGTTGTGCCCAGCTCTTCATGATCCCACTTGGGATTTTCTTGGCAAAGATCCTGGAGAGGTTTACCATCTCCTTCTCCAGCTCATTTTACAGATAAGGAAACAGAGGCAAACAGGGTTAAATGACTTGCCCAAGATCACACAGCTAGTAAGTGTCTGAGGCCAGATTTGAGCTCAGAAATATGTGTTTCTGACTTTAGGCATCACACTTTATCCATGAGCCACCTAGTTGCCTTTCATCTGTAAAATGAGTGAGCTGAGTGGCATGAATCCTAGTTTCCTTCCAACTACAAATTTTGAAATTTTCCAAATCCTATTTCTCCATCAAGGTCCCTTCCTTCCATAGCTGACTCTCCTTCTTTAGCTCTGAAATTCTGTGATTTTTTTCCTGTAATTTAACTCATACTGTAGCCAAAAAATCTCAGATTTGGAAAGCATCTAGTCCAACCTATACCCCAAAAGAAATCATCCCCTTCACAGTGACCCTTGAGAAGTGACCATCCAGATTTTATTTTGATGATATCCTGTGAAGAAGAACTCACTACCTTCTGCAAAAATTCATTCTACTTTTAGCCAACTCCAATTGTTATTAATTTTTCCCCTCACATCAAGTTGAAATCTGCCTCTACAACTTCCATTACTACTCCTTGGTAGGCTATCTAGAACCAAACAGATCAATTTGTAAGGCAGCTCTCATGTACTACCCTCTTCAAGACCTCTTTTCCTGGGGATAATATCTTCAGTCCTTCAGCTTTATCCAAAACTGTTCTGGATCATAGAGTACAAGTGAGACCCCTTTTGAGCAGGCAAGAGAAAAAAGAAAGTGAACAAAAAATGGTGGGGGATGGGGTGAGGTGGTGTTACTCATTGTCATAGCCAAAGAAATCGGTGAGGCTGCCACTGCCATACTGTAGGGAGAAGGTCTGTCCATTGGTGGAGAAGTAGAAGATTGGCTGGGGTTGAATCAGTCATGGCCACCTGCAGAAGGAACCCAGAGGTCTTGTGTATTAGATTCTTTTAGAGCTGGAATAGCATTTATATGATGCATTCAGGTTTGCAAAGAACTTTCTATATGTAGAACTATCTATGTTGTTGACTCATTTGATCCTGATAACAACCCTAGAAGGTAGATGCCATTATTACTCCCATTTTATAGGTGAGAAAACTGAGGCAAACAGAGTTTAAATGAGTTTAAATGACTTGGTAACCACAAAGTGTTAGATATTAATTTAACCTCAGGTGTTCCTGACTCTAAGTGCTTTAGAGATTATCTAATCCAATTTCCTCTTTATTTGTTCAGTCCTCTATGACTCTTGGCGACCTGCAGGTTAGAGCGCACCAGTACTGCCTGTGGGGTTTTCTTGGCAAGAATACTGGAATGATCTGCCACTTCCTTCTCCAATGGATTAAGGCAAATAGAGGTTTAATGACTTGCCCAGGGTCACACAACTAATAAGTGTCTGAATTGGGATTTGAACTCAGGTCTTCCTAACTCCAGTCTCAGCACTGTACACTGAATCACCTAGTTGCCTCCTCATCTTACAGGTGTGAAAACTGAGGCCTACAGAGGTTAAGTGACTTGACCAGAGTCACACAGCTATTTAGTGGCAGAGTCAGGCCTTCAGCTTGATTCTCCTGACCCCAAATCCAGTATTCTTTTCATTGCCTATAAAGCATAGGTTGGCAGAGAGGGTCTGGGGGTATGTACACCCCCATAATAGCTTCCTCTCCCTGGTTTTCTTGACTTCTGGCCTCTTCCTCTAGAAGTCATCCCTTCCCACTGGCAAGCTGAAAGGCAGGAATGGGAGCTAAGACACTTGCCTCTCCAACCTGTTTGGGAGACCGGCAGTCAAAGCAGATTCAATAAGGGGAAGATTTTTTTTTAGATCAGAGGGTTTAGGTAACACTTGCCCACACCAGAACTCCCTCCAGTTTTGGAAAAGATTACAGATATGCTCATCCTTCATTTTTCACCTAATACACAATCTGTGTTGTACTACTTCTTTGGATTTATTTGCACCTCTGTTATGAATTTATTATATGTTATTGTATATTCTAATTTTCTAGGTTGGTGTCTTTCCCTACCAAAAGACTAGAAACTCCTTGAGGCCAAGATCAAGTGTTTTCTTCCAGTCCCTATACAGTGCTAGGTGCTTGAGGAATCTGTTTCTTGTCATTGACAAAGATATCCCACCCTGGAACAATCCTCTTCCACAGAGATCTTAGTCCTTTCCAAGGATTTAGGAAATGGGATGATCTAGGGCTGGTCCAGAGCTCCTTCCCTCAGGGGATATCAGCTTCCTCCTACATCCCAAACCTTCTAGGAAACTAGGAAATGAGTTTTGTCAGGGACAGAGTAGGCATATGTAGGGTGTGTGTACTCATTGAGACTACTGGATAATGACCGGATCTTCACACTTCTGTCTGCTCCCTCTCCACCTCGCCCCCCCACCCTCACTCCACTACAAGCACACAATGGATGCTTCATAAAAATATGTGGATGGGAGTTCAATGGAATGAGATAAAATTGATTGATTCTTTTCAGTTCTACTCCAGATTTGAAATTTGATTTTGAGAAAATAAATGGGCTACTAGGAGTTCCCCATAGTGGTCTTCCTCTCCCACTTGGTGTCATGGTCTTCTTCAATTAAAGACCCTGCCTCTCCCTCCCCCTTCTCCACTACCCTGGGGTACTCACTTCAGGCCTGGCTCTGGCAAGAGATGGAGGCCACCCACAGGTTGGAGGAGCCTGTGTCAAAGAGGAAGAGAAATCTTTGGAGTGGGGTCCCAATGCTGATTTCCCCATAATAAGGAGACCAGAGAAGAGCAAAAGGTCCCATCATTCCTGCTCAACCCAGTAGATGCTCCCACCCACAATGAACTGGTTGTACCCTTGAGTTGCCCACCCTTAACTTAGCACAGCCCCAGAAGTATGATGGTAAATCCTGGATTCTCTTGGTTCCCCTAACCCTCCTATTTCTCTAAACAAAGACAAGACTCGGAAGACCCTGGCTGACCCATGTACTCATTGAATATAGGGGCAATAGAATACACACACACACACAGTATATACAGTGGATAGAGTGCTGGACCTGGAGTCAGGCAGACCTGAGTTCAAATCTGACCTCAGACACTTACTAGCTGTGTGATTCTGGGGAAGTTACTTAATCTGTTTATCTAATCCACCAGAGAAGGAAGTGTCAAACTACTCCAGTATCTTTGCACAGAAAAACCATAGACAATATGGTCCATAGGATCATGAAGAGTTGAACACCTCTAAATAACAACAGGCGCCAGAGGCATCCATATTACGAGGCACGCAATTCAACAACTATTTATTTTGCACTTGTGCAAGATACTATGATGCTAGATGCTAGAAATGATGCAAAATGAAATAGAACTTTTATTTTTTTCCATTTTTCTTTCTCAAAGGGATTGGTATGATAGGAGGAAGAGGAAAACAATGCCTACTAATTGAAAACAGTTCCATTAAAAAAAAAAGATGAAATAAGATATGGGCCCTGCCCTTGAGTAGTATATGATTTAACTGAGAGGGTGATGTCATAGGAAATACTTTGGACAGGTAGCAAGTGATGGAACATTCTCTCCTCACTCCAAATCTAGTGATGGTCTTCCAACTTTGCCACAGTCATCCTTTGAGAAGTCTGATGAAGAGGACATTACCACCATCTGGAGAAGGTGCAGGAGTGGTGAGAGTGCCTTAGGGAAGACTTCACTAGGAAAGACCATCTGAGCTGAGCCTTGGAGGGAGAAATATCAATGAGCAGAAATGGAAGGTGTTTAGGGAGTTGGCAGGAGAAGGAGGTCCATTCCTGGAATAGAGGATAGTGTGAACAAGGGCAGAGTAAAGAAAAGTCTGAGAAGGCAAAATAATTCTCCCTGAGGCTTACCTCTAAAAGAACCTTAAGTAGACGTGAGTGGGGCAGATATTATGCTGACTGGTTGGAGGGTGAGCTTGGTAAATCTTGGAAAGTCATATGGAGGAGGCAGCCTTTTGAAGGCTGATCTGATCTTGGGTTGGAAAGAGGTGGTAGCAGTGAGAAGAAGGATTATTGACATAATTAGGGAGAGAGAAGGCTCATGTGTTGGGAGCAAGTATAACTAGAATGCAGAGTATGGGTTGGGTCATCATGGAAGCTAAGTGAGTAGATAAGATAATTGGGGGAGTTCTGAAGGATTACTGTTTGAAGAAGGACTTTCTTTAATTGATGGAGTAAGTTGTTGTCTAGTCTTATGGTTGGAGAGATTTGAGAGAAAGACATTCCCCTGAAACATCTTTACTACTCAGGTGTTACCAAATTCTTTTGGGCTCACAATATGCAGTAGGTAATGACCATAATAATCTAGCGTTTGATAAATGCAAAAATGCAAGTTTTTGAGACAAGAACTCACTATTTGACAAAAACTGCTGGGAAAACTGGAAAGCAGTTTGGCAGAAACTAGGTATAGACCAACATCTCATACCATATACCAAGATAAGGTCAAAATGGGTACATGATTTAGGAAGAAAGTGAAACCATAAGCAAATTAGGAGAGCACAGAATAGTTTATTTGTCAGATCTATGGATGATGGAAGAATTTATGACCAACCAAGAAATACAGAACATTAAGGAATAGAGAATGGATAATTTTGATTACATTAAACCAGAAGTTTCCAAACTTATTTGGCTTACTGCCCCTTTTCAAAAAATGCCCCCTGGAAATCTACTTTCTTTAATCTTTAAATTTTTTTTAAAATTTGCATCATTTAAAAAATATTATATATACATACATATAAATTTAAAATGACATCTTAAATTTAATCATTTATTTCAAGTTTGTGGGCATTTTCCTGCACTGAAATTTTGATGATGCAATATTGCATCATGTAACCATATGGTATCATATTGTAAACAATATTATGCATATTTCTGCTGATGCATGCTGGGCTTCTTGACAATGCACAACATGCTTGCCTGTCAACACTTGCTTGTTAAGAATTGTCATTTGACTTGACCACTGATGGGTTATAACTTACATTTTGTGTATTTATTTGGAAAATAATGTAATCACTAAAACTTTAATTCTGTAGCACAACATAGATGAAACATATATGAAGAATTTGTCTAGTTTTTCTTTTTTTTATTCAACACCCCCCTCCAATTGCACCCAAGGCTATTACCATTCCCCTGGAACATTTCAGTATGCCCCTACCCAGAGGGGCAGTATTGCCTACTTTGGAAACCTATGGCTTAAACTAAAAAAGTTTTGTACAAACAAAATCAATACAGTCAAAATTAGAAGAAAAGCAAAACCTGAGGAAATACTTTAAAACAAGTTTTTCTGATAAAAGTTTAATTTCTCAACTATATAGAGAACTGAGGCAAATTTGTAAGAATATGAATCATTTCCAATTGATAAATGGCCAAAGTGTTGAAGATGGGAGAGCTGTTCAGATGTGAATGAATTTGCTTAGACCTTCTGTTTCACCAAAGGGAGCTTTACTGATATAAAAGTAGCAGGCTAGCCCAAGAAGAAAGACTAGCAATTTACAAAGGGACAAGGGTTGTTTTTATAAGGACAAGATAAAGGAGACAAGGGAATCTTATGACCCAGGATGGGGGAGGGCAGACAAAGAATTCCATGGTTCAGGATAGGGGAGAAGTTTTATGGTATTCCAAGATAAGGGGAGACTTTAAGGCACCAGGGAAAGAGCAGCTCAAATCTTAGGGTGCCTTTGTATCAAGAGACTTTAGGATACCTTTAGAAGATGAACCAGGGAAAGGTCAGCACAACCTTTAAGGCACCTTTGTATCCACATCAAAAGGATATAAAGAGGCAGTTTTCATATGAAGAAATCAAAGCTACCTATAGTCATATGAAAAAATGCTCTAGGTCACTAATGATTAGAGGAATGCAAATTAAAACAGCCCTGAAGTACCACCTGACACTTATCAGTTAATATGACATAATCAGCTAATATTATAGAAAAGGAAAATGATCATTGTGGGGATACTAATGCATTGTTGATGGCAGCTATGAACTGATTAAACATTCTGGAGAGCAGTTTAGAATGATGCCCAAAAGGCTATAAAACTGTGCATATCTTTTCACCCAGCAATACCACTACTAGGTCTACATCCCAAAGAGATCAAAGAAAAAGGAAAAGGGCCTATTTATAGTAGCTATTTTAGTGGTGGCAAAGAATTGGAAATTGAAGGGATTCCCATCAATTGGGGAATGACTGAGTCAATGGTGGCATATGAGTGTGACGAAATACTACTCTGCCATAAGAAATGATGAGCAGGATGCTTTCAGAAAAACCTGGGAATGATATAGTCTATGGGTGCTAGGAACCCTGAAATGCAGTGTAGGTCTGCCTTGAAAGAGTTCAGCCCCCCTAGCTTTCTTTCAGTCAGAAACAATTTTGTCACCAATATTTTGTCACTAATAGGAGTGGGTCATATTTTAAGAATCTGTACATTTGATGAGGATAAAACTGAATACTTTTTTACAGAAAAAGACTGCTAGAAAATATGAATGAGATCAAGGAGTGGTAAATACCCTAGGGTAGTCTGGAGGTAATAGAGAAAGGGACCTGGATGGGATGGAGGAGTGTCGTTTCAAGCAAGCTAATTAAGTGATCAAGGTGAGCTGGGGTGGGCCATATGCTTCAGACAAATGTCAAAGATCTGTGCTGCTGAAATTTGTGGGAAGGTTCATAGGTTTTTCCTATTTGGGGTCCAGATCCCCAAGACCTGATCTTTTCCTTTTAGGGGTTCATATCCCATCACCATCAGGAAGACTTATATGAACTGATGCAAAGTGAAGAGAGCAGAACCAGGAGAACATAGTACACAGTGACAACAATATTATATGAAAATTAACTGTGAATGACTCTCAGTGATAGAATGATCTAAGACAACTCCAAAGGACTAATGATGAAAGATACCATCCACCTCCAGAAAAAGAACTAATGGCGTCTGAATGTAGATCAAAGCATTCTATTTTTGTGTGTGGATTTGGTGGGGGAAGGTCTGTGTTTTCTTTCACATAATATGGAAATGTTTTCCATGACTGTACATGTATAACCTATATCAAATTACTTGCCTTCTCAATGAGGGGGGAAGAGAAAGAGAGAAGAAAAAGAAGGAAAAAATTTGGAACTCAAAATTTAAAAAAAGTTAAATATTGTTTTTATATGTAATTGGAAAAATAATCTAAAGACTTTTATTGCAAGCCTGCTCTAGCTCCAAATACATTAGTCTTGTGATGTGACAAGACAAGATATAACAATAATGACAATTACTTTTTTTAAAAATTCCTTTGGGTTAATTATTGTCTGTTGTTGCTTTGTTCTTAAATCATTTTTCAGTCATGTCTGATTCTTTGTGACTCCATTTGGGATTTTCTTGACAAAGATACTGGAATAGTTTGCCATTTCTTTTTTCAGCTCATTTTACAGGTAAAGAAACTAAGGCAAACAGGGGTAAGTGACTTTCCCAGAAACATACAGCTAGTAAGTGCCTGAGGCAGGATTTGAATTGTAGCCTAGCTTCCTCTTTTAATATATACATACCCTGGGATTGGCCCATTTCAGTTACCCAACAGTTTAAAGTGACTGCGTTTATCAGTTCCCCTTTCTCTAGGCTAGGAAGGTTCTGGAGTAGAATTACTGGCTTTAAGGTTGACAAACCTTAAGAACAACTTTTTTCACAACAATGCTGTCAACTAGATGGAAATAAGTAACATCACCATTTTACAGATGAAGGAACTGAAGGAAAAATAGGAGAAAGGACCATCATGAGAACATACTTCTAGAACTGAAAGTTCTGTGAGGAATCATCTAATTCAGTTTCCTCATTTTTACAGATGAGGAAACTGACCTGGGAAGGTTGAATGATTTACCAAATCTATGGCATATCCAAGTCTTCTCTGTTGACCTGAGTTCACAGGTCTTTTAACTAAGATGGAAGTGGGGAAGGCAAAGAAGAAAGGACAACAGGAAGAGAGAAAAGAAAACATCAGGATAAAGTAGTGTAAGCCATAAGCATACCCCAATGACTTTATGACTTGGTTTTGTTGAGGTTAGGAGTGCTTGGGATCCCAAATACCAACATGCCAGATCCTGCCTGAATGAATTAGACTCAAACCTTCTTTCAGCCAAAGAAAAACAAAGTTTATTAAATATTCGTCATATTGGGTGAACTGTTAAGGAGCCTAAGCATTTGTGATGCTTGTGTTGACAAATGGACCAGATAAAATCTCAACTAGATTGAATCTGAGCATTTTTATGGAAGAAAGATAAAACTTATATACAGAAAGACTGGGCAGGATCTAGAGGTGACCAAGTAGGGAGTGATGGGAGGGTCTTGATGGGAACAGAAAATGGAGGGTAACAGATTTGGACATAGATATTTTGACAGGATCAAGGGTGGGAAATAGATGAGGGTAACTGCACAAAGCAATAATGAAAAGCTTATGGCTTTGGGAGAATTACCAGGTCAAGTGGGCAGAAGGAGCATTCAAGGGAGTTCTCAGAGCCTGTACCCCATCACTTCCTGCCAATTTTTTTTCTGTGAAGGCAAAGGGAGAATTTTGGAAGTTTCAGAGTAGAAGGGAACAACCAAAGCTCTTAAGTATGGACTGTGACTTAGTCATAGTACATGAGATTGGTTTCAGGGAATAGAAAGCTAAAAATATGATCTCCAGCAGAATATAAGCTCCAAGAGGGCAGGAAGTATTTTTATCTCCTATTCAGGCCCATTTTTTTTAAAATTTGGTCCTATGATTTCACTTATGGGCAGTTAGATGGTGCAGTGAATAGATCACCAGTCTGGAGTCAGGAAGACTTCTCTTCCTGAGTTCACATTCAGCCTCAGATGCTGTGTGACCCTGGGCAAGTCACGTAATCCTGTTTGCCTCAGTTTCCTCATCTGTAAAATGAGCTGGAGAAATAGCAAAACACTCCAGTAACTTTGCCAAGAAAACTTCAAATAAGGTCATGAAGAGTCATACATAACTGACACAACTAAACAACGATAACAACACATGATTTCACTTGGTGTTGGACTTAAAGTCAATGAACCTGGATTTGAGTAACAGCTCTGATACTTACTTGCTATGTGACTTTGGGCAAGTAACCTGCCATCTCTGAGTCTTAACTTCCTCATCCATAAAATGAGAGAGTTGGACCACATGACTTCTAATATTTTTCCAACTCCAAATCTCTAAAGTAATGAGGTAAAAATCCTTCTATCTTTGCAGGTCTCTAATTGTCATGCAACTGGCAATCTTAAAGAATTGTCTGAGGGCATAGAGAAATTGGGTGATTTTTTCAGTGTCACATATGGTATATGAAAGAGTCAGAGCTTGAACCCAGATCTTGCCTGCTTCTTCTACTACCCATACTCTCTCTAATAAGGGCTCAATCAATGCTTCTTGAATTTAATTGAATAATAGACAGCCATTTATTAAACACTTATTAAGTGCCAGACAGTTAGATGGGGAAGTGGATAGAGTAACAGACTTGGAGACAAGAAGACTCATCTTCCTGAGCTCTAATGCAGCCTCAAACAGCCTCAAACTCTTACTACCTATGTGACCCTGGTAAGTCACCTAACCCTGTTTTCCTCAGTTTTCTCATCTATCAGATGAGCTGAAGAAAGAAACATAAAACCACTCCAGTATCTTTGCCAAGAAAATCCCAAATGGGGGGAGGGAGGGTTGAGTCAAGATGGCAAAGTAGAAAGATGCACCTACTCTAGCTATCCCCCCATAGCCCATAAAATACCTGTAAAAAAAATGACCCTAAACAAATTCTAGAGCAGCAGAAGCCACAAAGCAACAGAGTGAAAGAGATTTTCAGTTCAAGACAGTCTGGAAGGCCTACAGGGAAGGTCTATCACACTAGGCTCAGAAGGGAGTACAGCCAGCCTTGGCCATATGGCATCTGCAGGGAGAGGACTGGAGCGGGCCTCAGAAGGCAGAATCCTCTGCAGAAACTGCAGTTCCCAGATCCCTCAACCCACAAATGCCAAAGGCAGCTTCAAAGGTCAGTGAGAAAGCACTTTCACCTGGGTGAGAAGTGAAAGTGGCAGCCTGGCTCTGGTGGCCCCAGGGCTGCAGCAGTCACTGCAGCACAGGGTCCATTTTAGGAATGCTCAGCCTAAAGACCCTGGAGGAATCTAGCAGCTGATCTGTATGTCAGCCCTGAGTGACAACCCTGGGGTGAGGAGAAGCATTGGCATGGTGGAGTGGGAGGCAGTTGTAGAGAAAGAATTCTACTCACAGATCCTGGGCAGAAAAGCTTGTGGTTGCACCCAGACCAGAGCACAGGCCAGGAGAGGAGTAAACTCCTCTCCCTTGATTGTGCCACCTTGGAGGAAGTGAGAACTTACAGGTCCCTAGAGTATACCCTCCTCTTGACAAAGAACTCAAAAGTCAAGTAACTTACTGGGAAAAATGTCCCCAAAAAAAGGAAAAAATAAGACTATAGAAGGTTACTTTCTTGGTGAACAGGTATCTTCTCCCATCATTTCAGATGAGGAAGAACAATGCTTACCATCAGGGATAGACATAAAAGACCAGGCTTCTGTATCCCAAACCTCCAAAATAAATATTCAGTGGTCTCAGGCCATGGACGAGCTCAAAAAGGATTTTGAATATCAAGTAAGAGAAGTGGAGGAAAAGTCATAAAGAGAAATGAGAACGATGCAAGAACATCATGAAAAGCTAGTCAACAGCTTGCTAAAAGAGACCCCAAAAAATGCTGAAGAAAATAACACATTTGAAAATGGACAAAACTAATTGGTAAAAGAGGTCCAAAAAGTCAATGAGGAGAAGAATACTTTATAAAGCAGAATTTAACCAAATGGAAAAGGAGGTTCAAAAGTTCACTGAAGAAAATAGTTCTTTAAAAATTAGAATGGAGCAGATGGAAGCTAATTACTTTATGAGTAACCAAGAAATTCCAAAACAAAACAAAAAGAATGAAAAAATTGAAGACAAATGTGAACTATCACAGTGGAAAAACAACTGACCTGGAAAATAGATCCAGGAGACACAATTTAAAAATTATAGGGCTACCTGAAAGCCATGATCAAAAAAAAGAGCCTAGACTTCATCTTTCTTGAAATTGTCAAGGAAAACTGTCCTGATATTCTAGAACCAGAGGGCAAAATAAATATTGAAAGAATTCACCAATCACCTCCTGAAAGAGATCCAAAAAGAGAAACTCCTAGGAATATTGTAGCCAAATTCCAGAGTTCCCAGGTTAAGGAGAAAATATTGTCAGCAGCCAGAAAGAAACAATTTGAGTATTGTGGAAATACAATCAGTATAACACAAGATTTAGGAGTTTTTACATTAAGGGATCGAAGAGCTTGGAATAAGATATTCCAGAAGTCAAAGGAACTGAGATTAAAACCAAGAATCACCTACCCAGCAAAACTGTGTATAATACTCCAGGGGGAAAAAAATGGTCATTCGATGATATAGAGGACTTCCAAACATTCCTGATGAAAAGACCAGAGATAAATAGAAAATTTGACTTTTAAACACAAGAATCAAAAGAAGCATGAAAAGGTAAGCAGGAAAGAGAAATAATGAGAAACTTACTAAAGTTGAACTGTTTGCATTCCTACATGGAAAGATAATATTTGTAACTTGAGACTTTTCTAAGCATCTGGGTAGTTGGAGGATCATATCCATATAGACAGAGAGCACAAAGTTGAATAGGAAGGGATAATATCTAAAAAAATAAAATTAAGGTGTGAGAGAGGAATGTATTGGGAAGATAAAGGGAGAAATGGAATGGGGCAAATGAAATGGGGCAAATTATCTCTCATACAAGAGGCAACAAAAAGCTTTTTCTTTTTTAAAAATTTTTAATTAATTTTATTTATTATCAGTGTTCTACAATCACTACCATATAACTTAGATTATTATTTTTCCCTCCCTCCTCCAGACAGCATACAATTTTATTTAGGTTCTACACATACATTAAATACATTTTCACTATAGTCATGCTGTATTAAAGAATTAAAATGAATGGGAGAAATCATATAACAAACCAAAACATAATACACACACACACACACACACACACACACACACAAAATGATCTCCTACATTCTGTGGTTGAATTCCATAATTCTTTCTCTGGATGTGGAAGGCATTTTGCCTTAGAAGACCACTGAGAATTTTTTTTAGTCCTTGCATTGCTATGAAGTTCCAAGTCTACCAGAAAAAACTCTTACACACGGTGGTCATTACTGTCCACAAAGTTCTCCTGGTTCTGCTTCTTTCACTCACATCAGATCATACAAGTCTCTCCAGGCCTCTCTTCCTGTTCATCATTTCTTATAGTGCAATAGTATTCCGTTACATTCATGTATCATAATTTATTCAAAATTTATTCAGTAATTCCCCAATTGATGGGCATCACCTTGATTTCCAGTTTTTGGCCACCATAAAGAGAGCTGCTATAAATATTTTTGTACATGTGGGACCCTTTCCCATCTTTATGATCTCTTGGGGATACAGTCCTAGAAGCGATAATGCTGGGTCGAAGGGTATGCATATTTTGGTAACCCTCTGGGCATAGTTCCAAATTGCTCTACAGAATGATTGGATCATCTCACAGCTCCACCAATAGTGTATTAGTGTTCCAACTTTCCCACATCCTCTCCAATATTTATCATCTCCCTTTTCTGTCATGTTTGCCAATCTGATAGGTGTGATGTGGTACCTCAGAGTTGTTTTGATTTGCATCTCTCTAATCAAAAGTGATTTGGAGTATTTTTTCTTATGACTATCTATATCCTTAATTTCTTCCTCTGAAAATTGCTTGTTCATGTCCTTTGACCATTTATCCATTGGGGAATGACTTGTACTTTTGTACATTTGACTCAGTTCTCTATGTTTTCTAGAAATGAGGCCTTTATCACTGACATTAGCTATAAGAATCCCTCCAAATTTTGGTTGCATTGGGTTTGCTTGTTCAAAAACTTTTCAATTTAATGTAATCAAAGTTATCCATTTTGCACTTCATAATGTTCTCTATTTCTTTTTTGGTAAAAAATTTCTCCATTCTCCATAAATCTGACAAATACACTATTCCTTGCTCCACCAATTTGTCCATAGTATCAGTCTTTATACCTAGATCATGTACCCATTTGGATTTTATTCTTTTGTACAGTGTCAGGCATTGGTCTATGCCTAGTTTCTGCCACACTGTTATCCAGTTTTCCCAGAAATTTTTGTCAGACAGTGAGTTCTTATCCCAGAAGCTGGGGTCCTTGGATTTATCAAACAGTAGATTGGTATATTCATTGTCTACTGTGTCTTGAGTACCTAAAATATTCCATTTGTCTACCCTTCTGTTTCTTAGCCAGTACCAAGTAGTTTTGATAATTGCTGCTTTATAATACAATTTGAGATCTGGTAGAGCTAGGCCACCTTCCCTAGCATTTCTTTTCATTAGTCCCCTTGATATTCTGGACCTTTTGTTCTTCCAGATGAATTTTGATACTATCTTTTCCAGCTTTAGAAAATAATTATCTGATAGTTTAATTGGTATGGCACTAAATAAGTAAATTAATTTAGGCATAATTGTCATTTTTATTATATTAGCTTGCCTACCCACGAGAAGCTGATGTTTTTCCTTACTTACTTAGATTTGACTTTATTTGTGTGAAAAGTGTCTTGTAGTTGTGTTCATATAGTCACTGGGTTTGTTTTGGCAGGTAAACTCCCAAATATTTTATAGTGTCTACCCTAGCTCTAAATGGGATTTCTCTTTCTGTCTCTTGCTGTTGGGCTTTGTTACTAATATATAGAAATGCAGAAGATTTGTGTGGGTTTATTGTGTAACCTGCAACTTTGCAAAAGTTGTTTATTATTTCAAGTAGTTTTTTACTTGAATGTCTTGGATTTTCTAAGTATGTCATCGTATCATCTTCAGTAATTTCTTCTTACCTGTTCTGATTCCTTCAGTTTCTTCATCTTGTCTAATTGCTTTAGCTAACATTTCTAGCGCCATATTGAATAGCAGTGGTGATGATGGACATCCTTGTTTCACCCCTCATCCTATTGGAAATGCATCTAGCTTATCTCTATTGCCTATAAGTAGATTCTGATAATTATTTTGTGGAAAGTTCCCTTTATTCCTATGTTCTCCAATGTCTTTAATAGGAATGGGTGTTGTATTTTGTCAAAAGCTTTTTCTGCGTTTATTGAAATAATCATGTGATTTCTGTTAGTTTTTGTTGTTGATATGATCAATAATGCTAATGGTTTTCCTAATATTAAACCAGCCCTGCATTCCTGGTATGAATCCTACTTGACCGTAACGTATTATTCTCATAATAAGTTGCTGTATTCTTTTTGCTAAAATCTTATTTTAAATTTTTCATCTTATATTCATTAGAGAAATTCTTCTATAATTTTCTTTCTCTGTTTTGTCTTTCTGATTTAGGTATCAAAGCAATATTTGTATCATAGAAAGAATTTGGAAGTCCTCCTTCTTCCTCAATTTTCCAAAATAGTCTATATAATATTGGAATTAACTGTTCTTTAAATGTTTGATACAATTCACTTGTAAATCCATCTGGCTCTGGAGATTTCTTCCTAGGGAGTTCATTGATGGCTTGTTCAATTTCTTTTTCTGAGATGGGATTGTTCAAGTATTCAATTTCCTCTTCTGTTAATCTGGGCAATTTATATTTTTTTAAAGTACTCATCTATCTCATTTAGATTGTCAAATTTATGGGGATAAAGTTGGGCAAAGTAATTTCTAATTATTGCTTTAATTTCTTCCTCATTGGAGGTGAGTTCACCCCTTTCATTTTTGATATTGGCAATTTGGTTTTCTTCTTTCTTTTTTTAATCAAATTGACCAAAGGTTTATCAATTTTATTAATTTTTTCATAAAATCAACTATTAGTTTTATTTATTAGTTCAACAGTTTTCTTAATTTCAATTTTATTGATCTCTCCCTTGGTTTTCAGTATTTCTAATTTGGTATTTACTTGGAGATTTTCAGTTTGTTCTTTTTTCTAGCTTTTTAAGCTTCATGTTCAAGTCATTGATCTCCTCTTTCTCCATTTTATTCATGTAGGCATTCAAAGATACAAAACTTTCCTGGAGAACCACTTTTTCAGTATCCCATAAGATTTGGTAGGTTGTCTCATTATTGTTATTCTCTTGAATGAAGTTGTTGATTGTTTCTATGATTTGTGTTTTACTCACTCCTTCTTTAGGATTAGATTATTTAGTTTTCAATTAATTTTTGGTTTATCTTTCCATGGCCTTTTATTACATATAATTTTTATTGCATTATGATCTGAGAAGCTGCATTGACTATCCCTGCCTTTCTGCACTGTACTGTGAGACCCTAGAACATGGTCAACTTTTGCATATATGCCATGTACCACTGAGAAAAATGCATATTCCTTTCTATCCCCAGTCAGTTTTCTCTAGAGATCTATCATATGTATCTTATCCAGAGTTTTATTTACCTCCTTAACTTCTTTCTTATTTATTTTAAGGTTAAATTTATCAAGTTCAGAGAGGGGGAGGTTAAGGTCTCCCACTGGTATAGTTTTGCTGTCTATTTCTTCCTGCAACTCCCCCAACCTCTCCTCTATGAATTTGGATTCTATGCCACTTGGAGCATACATATTTAGTAATGATATTGCTTCATTCTCTATGGTACCTTTTAGCAGGATGTAGTTTCCTTCCTTATCTCTTTTTATTAGATCTATTTCTGCTTTTGCTTTGTCTGAGATTAGCATTGCTACCTCTGCTTTTTTTACATCAGCTGAAGCACAATATATTCTGCTCCAACCTTTGACCTTTACCTTGTGTGTATCCCCCCCGTTTCAAATGTGTTTCTTGTAAGCAGCATATTGTTGGATTATGGCTTTTAATCCATTCTACTATCCGTCTCCATTTTATGAGAGAGTTCATTCCATTCACATTCACAGTTATGATTACAATCCGTGTTTCCCTCTATCCTCTTTCCCACCATTTGTGCTTTTAGTTCTCCCATCTCCCTTCCCCTCCTCAATAGAGTTTTCACTTTTCACCACCACCTCTCACAATCTTCCCTTCCTTCTTTCAGCCCCTGTCCCTTTTACTCTTTCCCCTTACTAATTCTTCCCCCACTTTTGGCTTCCCCTCCCCTCTTTCCCCTTCCCCTCCTACTGCCTATAAAGCTAGTGAGATTTATATACTTAATTAAGTTTATTGTTCTCTCCTTGAACCAAATCAGATGAAAGTATCTCTCAGACAATGCTCATCTCCCTTCCCTCTTTCCCTCTATTGTAATATAATTTTATACTTCTTCCAGTGATGTAATTTATCTTTTCTGCTTCCTCCTTTTTACATCTCCTGTTACAATCCCTTGGCACCCTTAAAACACATTTTTATCATCTCATCATTTACTTTATGCCTGCTCCTTCTATCTATGTATATCCCTTTTATTCTTCATAATGGAATGTACAATTCTCAAGACTAACAAGTATTATCTTCCCTTATAGAGATGTAAACAGTTTCCCCAAATTGAGTAACAAGTTTTTCTTTTCCCCTGTTTACCTTTTTATACCTCTCTTGAGACCTGAGTTTGAAGATCAAATTTTCTATTGAGTTCTGGCCTTTTTGTCAGGAAGGTCTGGAAATCCCTCATTTCATTGAATGTTCATCTCCTTACCTGAAATGTTATGCTGAACTTTGCTGGGTAATTGATCCTTGGTTGTAGTCCCAGCTCCTTTGCCTTATGGAATATCAGATTCCAATTCATTCAGTCTTTTAATGTCAAAACTGTAAGGGCCTGTGTGATCCTGACTGTAGTTCCTCAATATTTGAATGATTTCTTTCTGGCTGCCTGCAGTATTTTTCTCCTTCACTTGATAGTTCTGGAATTTGGCAACAATATTTCTTGGTGTTTTTAGTTTGGGATCCCTTTTGTGAGGTGAACAGTGGATTCTTTTGATGATTATTTTGCCCTCTGAATCTAGCACTTCTGGACAGTTTTCCTTGATGATTTCTTGGAAGATATTGTCCAGACTTTTTTCATCATGGTTTTCTGGTAGGCCAATAATTTTTAAAGTTTCTCTCCTGGATCTATTTTCCAGGTCAGTTGTTTTTCCAATTAGATATTTTACATTTTCTTCTATCTTTTCATTCTTTAGATTTTGTTTGACTGATTCTTGATGTCTCATAGAGTCTTTAGCTTCTATTTGTCCAATTCTAATTTTCATTAAATTGTTTTATTCAGTTAACTTTTGCATATCCTTTTCCATCTCTCCAACTGTTCCTTTTAAGGCATTATTTTCTCCAGTTAGTTTTTGTACTTTCTTTTCCACTTGTCAAATTTTCCCAGTTAGGTTTTGTGCTTCCTTTGCCATTTGTTCAATTTTCCTTTTTAAAGAGGTGTTCTTGTCATAGAATTCTTTGTTCATACTTTTAAAATCATTGACCAGTTTTTCTTCTATTTCCTTCTTCAGCTGTTCCAGGAGAGTTGTTTTTGCGTGCAGGCTGTTCATAGTCCCTTCTGAAGTTTCAGATGGGAGAACAGTCTCAGTACTGACTTCTTTGGTATTCGTGTTTTGGTCCTTATCCCCATAGAAAGATTCTATGGTTTTTTCGTCCCTGCTTTGCTTCTTCTTACTCCCGATGATGACGTTTTGTGTATTGTGGCCTCTGGTTCTTTCAGCTAGGAGAACCAGCTGTAGAGTTACCTGGTGTGAAATAGCTAAAAGCAGGCCCTTTTTTTCTTTTTGTTTTGTGTTTCCCCAGTCAGACCTGGAGTTAGCTTGTTAAGTGTGGGGGAGGCATGATCTGACCATGGGAGATCTCCTCAACTGAGCTGAAGCAAAGGCAAGCTCAGGGGTTGGTGATCCTGGCTACTCTATTTTCTGCCCATTTCCCCTGCTGCACTGAGGCACACCTGGGTCCTAGTGAGAGGCTCCACCCCCCTGAGGTTCCTGTCCTTCTGGTTAGCCTCCACCACAGTAAGAGGAATCCTCCTTAGTGATTTTCCTAGCTTCAGTTGCTACGAGATTGTTTTCTCCTTCTGCTGATCCCACTGATCCAGGATTTTTCTGGAGAAATATTTTATGGTTCTTTCAAGGTCAATAAGGGGAGGGGGAGAGAGCACTTACCAACCACCCTGCCATTTTGGCTCCTAGAAGATCATGTATGTGACTTACAGATGTTTAATCTGCAGGCTGAAAGTTGCAGGAGCAGCTGCAGCTAATACCTGGGGCTCAGCAGCTGTCACTCTCTCAGCTCCCACTGCTCTCCTGCTCTGGGCTGCCACTCTGCCATTCTGCCATGTTGCCACTGGCTCAGGCTGACCTGGGGCCTTCCTGCTAGGTTATGCCACTGCGGGATGCTCTGCACTGTGTACTGCGGGCTCACCCCTGTGGAACAGATCCTTCCTGTTGATCTTCCAGTCTGTCCTAGTCTGTGAATCTGCCACAATTTGTCTCCTATTGGATTCTGCACCTCCAAAATTTGGTCAGATGGGGAGGAGCCAAGATGGAAGAGTAGAAAGATACACATATGCTTAGCTCTTACCTCACAGCCCATAAAATACCTGTAAAGAAGAACTCTCAACAAATTCTAGAGCAGTAGAAGCTACGGAACAATGGAGTAGAGGAAATTTTTATTCCAGAGAGACCTGAAAAACCAACAGGAAAGGTGTGTCGCACACTGGATGCAGAGCAGAGCTCAGCCCTGCCTTGGTTACACAGCACCAAGAGGAGCAGATCTGAGCAGGCTTCAGAGACAGAATCTGCAGCAGCAGCACAGATCCCTCAACCCACAGGTGCCAAAGGTCAGTGAAAGGGTCTTTTGGGCTGGCCAAGAGAGGAGTGGGGTGTCCCCATAACTCAGGCCCCCTCAGGAGGCAGCAGTAGAGGCAGCAGTGGACAGAGGCTCCCAGGGCAGACAGTAGCCTGCATCCGTTATTGAAGGTCTCCTCGTAAACCCCCTGAGGGAACTGAACCCTGTGTGGTGGCCCTGCCCCCACTTGAGCAGCTGATCTTAATCTCACACTGAATAGCAGCCCCACCCCCACTGAAAATCCCTAAGGCTTGGGAGTTGCAAATTTGAATCTCAGCTCCCAAGGGCTGACTGGGAAGAACTGGAGGTGAGGTGGTTGATAGGAAACTCAGAAGTCAAGTAACTGGTTGGGAAAATGCCCAAAAAAGGGAAAAAAATAAGACCATAGAAGGTTACTTTCTTGGGGAACAGGTGTCTCCCCCCATCCTTTCAGATGAGGAAGAACAAGGTATACTGTCAGAGGAAGTCAAGGCCTCTGCCTCCAAAGGGAACTTAAAATGGGTTCAGGCAATAGAAGACCTTAAAAAACAAGTTAGCACCTTACTAAAGAAGAACCAAAAAAATGCTGAGGAAAATAACAGCTTTAAAAAGAGGCTAACTCAGTTCAAAAAAGAGGTCCAAAAAGCCAACAAGGAGAAGGAGATTTTAAAAATCAGAATTAGCCAAATGGAGGAGAAGGTTCAAAAGCTCACTGAACAAAATGATTTGTTGAAAGAGAGAATTGAGTTCAGGGAAACGAATGACTATGAGTTAAACCAAGAAGTTAGTAAACAAAACCAAAAATTTGAAAAAATAGAAGATAATATGAAACAACTCATTGGAAGAACAACTGACCTGGAAAATAGATCCAGGAGAAATAATTTAAAAATTATTGGACTACCTGAAAGCCATGATCAAAATTTGGTCAGATTCCCTTTTAAGAGGTATCTGAAGGAGTTTGTCTAAGAGTTTAGGTGAGTAGCTGCTCTCACTCTTCCATCTTGTCTCTGCCCCCCATAAAAGCTTTTCAGTGGAGGAGAAAAGAAGGGAAGTTAGAGGGAAAAAGTGAAGTTTACTCTCATCACATTTGGCTCAAGGAGGGAATAACATACACACTCAATTTGCTATAAAAATCTAACACTACAGGAAAGTAGGGGAGAAGAGGATAAGTGGGGTGTGGGGAGATGATAGAAGGGAGGGCAAATGGGAGCAGGGAGTAAATAGAAATAAACACTTTTGGGGAGGAACAAGGTCAAAAGAGAGAATAGAATAAATGGAGGGCAAAATAGGATGGAGGGAAATATAGTAAGTCTATTTTGAGAGAATAGAATAAATGGAGGGCAAAATAGGATGGAGGGAAATATAGTAAGTCTATCACAACATGATTATTATGAAAGTCTTCTGCATAACTACACATATATAGCCTATATTGAGTGGCTTACGTTCTCAGTGGAGATGGGTGGGGAGGGAAGAAGAGAGAGAAGTTGGAGCTCAAGTTTTAGGAATGAATGCTGAGAATTTTCTTTGCATGCTACTGGGAAATAAGAAATACAGGAATGGGGTATAGAAATCTATCTTGCCCTACAAGAAAAGAGATAAAATGGAGATAAGGGAAGGGAGGGGTATGATAGAAAGGAGGGCAGATTGAGGGAAGGGATAATCAGAATGCATGGTGTCTTGGGGTAAGGAAGGGAAGAGATAGGGAGAAAATTTGGAACTCAAAATTTGAAATACTATTGTTGAAAACTAAAAATAAATAAATATATAAAATTTAAAAAAATTAAAAAAACATTTTTAGCAGCAAAAAAAAAGGAAAAATTCTAAACTGAGTCATGAAGAGTCAGATATGACTGAAAAAACAACTCCATAACAACAACAAAGTGCCAGGCATTGTTCTAGGCCCTGGGACACAAACATAGACATGAAACAATCCCTGATCTCAAGGAGCTTACCTTCTAATAGCACATGTACACACATAGGTCTATACAAAATAAATTCTAGGCATTTGAGGGGTAGGCACAAACAGCTGGGGAGGTTAGGAAAGGCCTCATTCATGTAGAAGATGACTTTTGAGCTGAGCTTCAAAGTTGAATTGAAGTGAATTTAGTTGGCCAGGAACAAAACTGCCCTTGAAGTTGGGAGACCTTTATCTAAATCTTAGTGTAATAATTGACTGTGTAAGATCCTCATCACCAACTGTTGCTTCAGTTCCTTCATCTCCAAAGCAAGAGGATTAGATGGATCTTTCATGTTCTTTCCAGTGAGGGGGGAAAATGACAATTCCACAATTTGGGTCTATGAACAGGAAGGAAACTGTTGTTGTTATGTTTGTCCTTTGTTCTCAAAGAGGACCATGACATCAGGATGATGACATGACTTGCAGTTGACTTTGATTTGAGGGAGGGAGGGCTGTGCAGGTCACCAGCCTCACTTTTTCTCCAGCCATCAGGAGGGAGGGGAGAGCTTGGTAGAATCTATTTGCAGATCGTTGACTGACAAGCCCATAAATGTGTGCTAAGAAGGAAAGCTTTATCCAGGAAATCTGGCCCCCAAGGCCCAGCACTAGTGAAGTAGGAGAGAGATGGACTCACATTCATGTAGGCCATGGGTTCAAAGGCCACACTGAAACCTCTGAAATGATATTTCTTGGCAGGATCATAGTGGTGGGTCTTTAGGAACTCATCCAGAACACCCTTGTCCTTCCTGGTCTCTCAAATGGATTTGCTTTTCTTGAGGGGGATTCTGCAGAAAAAGCTGGCAAGTCAAGGGTAGAGTCATTCCCTTCTTCTCGATTCCTGGAACTTTCCTCTCTATATTTACCTATTCAATCAGTCAGTTAAGCAACAATCATTTGTTAAGTACTTACTGCATGCAACGTACTGTGCTAAGCACTGGGGTTAGAAATACAGTTATCCTTTTCACATCACAACTTTCCCCATCACAGTTTAAATATATCACAGGTAGGCATAAGAAATCAAATGAAAATATTTTGGGAGTTTTGCAGAAGGTGCAGACAATACACAAAGACCAGCAGATGACATTGAAAAAGTTTAGAAACTCAGAAATGGATAAAACACATGTACAGTATTGTATAACATCAGCATAATTTATCTTTTAATACCATAATAATTCAGACTTCTTCTGTGGACCAAAGGACAGGACCAAAACAATTTTATGTGGATTTTCCAGATCACAGAGTGGGGTGGGCACTGTGCCCCTAACTCACCCCACTCCCTACCCTCCCACCCAGATATGGAAGGGATAACTATGAGAAAAAAAAGACAATCCCTATTCTCAAGGAGTTTTCCTTCTAATGAGGGAAGACAACTCATAAAAAGGAAGCTGAAAAAGGGAGGAGGGGAAGACGCCCTGGCTGTAGGATGGTGACTAAGTCTAGAGAATCAGGGGTGACTGATATGAAGCCCTTCCCTAAAATGGAGGTTTGGGGAATAGTTCACCAAAAAATAGGTAAGTTCTTCCTCTCCTGGGAAACTTGACTCATGACTCACCTTCAAAGTGTCAAAGTGAACAGGCTCTGTTTTTGTGTGTTATTCCTTTCCCCTCTGAATTCCTTCTATACCTTACATCTGTTTCCCACCATCAGTAACCCTTTTAATTCTATTGCCTGGATCTCTCTTGACAGGGAGTGTGTGGTAATCTCTTTTCCACTAAGGAATAAGAAGGGACTTATGTTACCCTCCTCAGGGGTGTGTGTGTTCATCCTTCTTTGCCAAAGAAGACCATGCCATCAGAGAAATAATGACATGACTTGAACTTGACTTTGTTTTGAGTGAGGGAAGGCTGTGCAGGTTACCAGCCTCACTTCTCCAGAGCCATCTGAATCCAGTGACCAGATACTCATTAGGGTGACTGGAGATGACCCAGGATGAGGCAATTGGGGTTAAGTGACTTGCCCAAGGTCACACAGCTAGTGAGTGTCTAGTGTCTGAGGTGATATTTGAACTCAGGTCCTCCTGACTCATGCACTGGTGCTCTATCCACTACACTACCTAGCTGCCCCCCTTGTCAGGGATATTTGTATTTTAAAAGAGGCACTGGACTGGGTCTCCTGGCTCTACCATCAACCAGTTGTTTGACTTAGGTAAGTCATTTTCTCTGGGTTTCTGTTTCCTCTTTTGTAAGATGAGCCAGGATTGGACCATATATCTTCAAGGGTCCTCTCAGAAAGCAGTCTCTTGCTGTTGGTGGGCAGAAAAATCATTTTTTTCTAGGAAAGAGATCTTTTTATTTGCAAGTGGGATTGCTCCCCAAGACATACAGGGCAGGAGCTATTTGGATAGTAGCCCCACACATGTCTTCAACTTTCCTTCTCCCCAATGGGAACTTCATGAAGGCATATAATATGTATTCCCCATCAGAATGGAGGGACTGCATCTCTCCCACCAAACTGGGAGTTCAGGGATTATATTTTTTCCATTAGCTTAGATAGAAGCTGCCTGAGAAATAACACTGTGTCTCTCCAGTCAGATTGGGGACTTCCTAAAGGCAGTGACTGTGCTTTTTTCTATCAGACTTGGAACTTGCTAAGTACAGGGACCGTCTCTTCTACTAGACTGATAATGCCATAAGCATGAGGACTGTCTCACTCATCAGACTGGGGACAGAGACTATGAAGGTAGAGACCTTGTCTTGGTTCATATCTGGGAAATTGCACTAAATTTGGGGTTAGGAGACCTGGGTTTAAATTCCAGCTCTGACGTTTACTAGCTAGGACCATGAAGAGTTAGATCATTCATCTCTCTTTTCTTCTCTGTCAAATTGGCATAAGAATACTTACCGTACCTAACCTTGGAGAGTTCTGAGGAAAGAGTTTTGTAAACTTAGAGAATACTGTAATATAAAAATGTGAGATGTTGTTTCCCCTGTAGCACAGAGTGTTTCAGCCTAGAATGGTGCACTGTCTTCCTACCAAAAGAACACAAAGCTGAGGGGGAAAAGGCTTTCCCCCTTCTTTGCCAATGACTATGATCTCTTGACTTCGGGCTGCCTCTCTGAACCATTTAGGTTTCATCTCCCACCTGAAAACATTTCCCCCCTTCCCCCACCCAGAGGTGGGGGCAAACCAGAACTAAGACAAACAACTTCATGGTGCCAGTTTAAGAGACACCACAGTAGAGAAGCTACTCTGGTTACCACAGTCAAAATGAACTGAGGTAAAGAGCACCCACTTTCCTCTTTTATATGCTAAGGATCCACCCCTCTCTCTAACCCTACTACCCCACCTGCAGGCATGTGTACCCTCCCAACCCCTTTATCTCATTTCCCATATCAACTCTTTCTGTGTCATTTTCTTTTCTGCATGATTTCAGGAGAGGAATTTCCATTTTGTTGACTTTTCAATGCTAGCAATGAGGCCAAGGGACATGAATGATAACAGAGGACAAAGAAACTAACCGATTGGGAAACAAGACAGAGTCAAGGATGGACTTTTTCCTCCGGGAACTGGGGAGGTCAGACCATGGGCATCCTTGTATGTTTGGGGAAGAAAAGCTGGGCGATTTGGAGCAAAAAATATGATGTAAAGGTTCTCTGGGTGAAACATATCAGGACTTCCCTTGGTTCTGTGGGTCAAGTCTCCATGTTCCCTTGGGAAATGAGAAAGTGGTATGTGGATACTGATGGGGTAGGCAACTCTTTAAATATATTTTATTTATTTCATTAAATATTTCCCAGTTGTCTGTAAAATTTTTAACATTTAAAAAAAATTTTTGACTTCCAAATTCTCTTCCTCCCTCTCACCCCTCCCCTGCCCATTAAGAAGGCAAGTGATATGGTATCAATTATACATGTGAAGTCATACAAAGTATATTTTCATATTAGTCATGTTACTAAAGAAAACACACACACATACACACAAAAGAATATAAAGAAAATAAAAAAGTATGCTTCTACACTCAGAGTTTATCAATTTTCTCTGTAGGGATGGATGGCACTTTTCATCATGGATCCTTTGGAATTGTCTTGGATCATGTTATTGCTGAGAATAACTAGGTCATTCACAGTTGATCATAGTCACAATATTGCTATTACTGTGTACAATGTTCTCCCAGTTCTACTCACTTCGATTTGCATCAGTTGTATCAGTTCATGTAAGTCTTCTTTTTCTGAAAGCATCCTGTTTGTCATTTCTTACAATACATGCTATTGTAGTCTATCATAATCATACACCACAACTTGTTTAGCCATTCTCCTACTGATGGGGAGAGAGGGAGGGAAATATTGATGGGTAGGGACCAGATCTATGTCACACATTCTGTACCAGGGTCCCCCAAACTAATCTGACTTCAGAATGCTTTGAGGCTTGAAATGTATTGTTAGAACTCTACTACTACAGGTCTGGCCCTGCCATGGGCTAGTGCAATATGTCCTGTGGCACAAGTTAAGGCTTCCAAAGCTGGGGAACAAAGAAAAGCCGCTGTATCCAGAATTTTCGCTAAGAAATAATAGATCAGGAATGCCAGAGAAGTTCTGTATCAATTATGATCAGGGATAGGAACTGGGGTGTGCAGGAGCCAGCTTATACCACTAAAGAGACCGCTGATTGTTAGATTTTCAATGTGAGCATTTATACTTCAAAATCCACTACAAATTAGGGCTTGATATATTATTTTGTTGATCATCTAGGCTAATAAAGTGATGGAAAAAATGTAGATAATGGAGGTTAAATTTAAAAGTGTGTCCTTAAAAGTATATTCTTAGAGGTCCAGTTGTTAAACATTCACCAACACACCCCAGGACAGATGGTATTGAGTAGAATGGCCAAAAGCAGGAAGTTGTGTCCCAAATCAGAAGCATGAATCAATGCTCCTCAAATCAAAATGCTTACAGACATGAAAATCAGTTGTCTGGACCCAGCAAAAGTTTTGGATACTTGAGAGAATGAGAAGGCTTCAAGTTTCATTAAGAGCCCAAGAAATTTGAAGCATCCAGTGTCCTATATGTGTATAAATAGTTTTATGACTGAGTGGTAGATATGGGTTGCTGGTTCTGTAAATGAGTTTCAGGTGGATGGCTCCCACTGACATGTGGCAGCAGACAGAGTTACTCTGGGAATTTGAGAGGGATTCAGAGGCACTATAAAAACATGAAACTACAAATTGCCCAGAACTTCTGGATACAAAAAGCAAAGTACCAATCAAAAGAACCCATAAGAAAACACACAAGCAAATAAAATCCTATGCTTCAAACTCTTAAGTCACATGGTGGTGCAATTTCACAATTTCAATGACCAACAGCAAATTCTACAAGCTGCTGGAAGAAAGACCATAACATTCAAAGGAAAGGAAATGTTAATAACACATGATTGCACCTACCAGAAACTGCAGAAGGGACTGGAAGTTTATATTGCAAACTCATGCCTAATCACCAATGAAAAAAATATGGACATTTAAGGAAAGTGAAGCATTTGAAGCATTCATAGAAAAATTTCTTTTAAAAAGTGTAGCAGATTATTTGACTTGTAAATACCCCAAACAACAGAAGCAGCAAAAACACAACCAAATTTATTACCTAATCTCTAGACTATTAAAATATTAAAATAATATTTAAAAAAACAGAAAGAGGAAGATATATAAGGTTTGTTTATTTTTTAAAGAAAAACAGAGGAGGACCATTAGGATAGAGACAAGGAAATTTATTTTATTATTTTAATATAATACAAATACATTATATTTTATTCATATTTATGTAACAATTACATAGAATATAAATACATATATAGAATATATATCATAGAAGATAAATTTACATACCTCATAGCATTGATCTGATCTTATTTGCCAACTTTCCATGATAGAAGAAAAGGAGGACAAAGCAATTTGCTTCTATTCAAATTTTTGAGTGCCTACTATGTGTAAGGCACCCTGTTGGACATTGGGGATACAGAGATAGGTGCAACAAAGCCCTGATGTTCAAGGATTTTGTAGTCTAATGGAGGCAGAGAAGCACACACACACATAGTTACACTAAATAGCAAAATGGCCTCAGAGCAAAGGAAAAATCCAAGCAAAATATTATTTGAGATATGAGCAGTTTAGAGAGAAATAATCATTTTAACAAGGGGTGAAGGCAGAAAAGTCTTCATAGAGGAGATGGCACCTGAATTAGATCTTGAAGGAAAAGAAAGGTAGAGATTGGTAGGAAGAAGCAGGAAAAACTCATTCCAGGCATAAGGGATGTTGTACACAAAGTCATAGAGGTGGAAATGGGCAGAATAGAAGAGGGGGATAGAGATTTGTAGAGTTTGGCTAGAATAAAAAGTGCTTGAATTTTTGAACCTGGACTCAGGAAGATCTGAGTTTAAATCCAGCCTTAGAAACTTACTATCTATGTGACCCTAGGCAAGTAACAACTTGTGTCTGCTTCAGTTTCCTCAACTGTAAAATGAAACAATAAAAAACACCTACCTCCCAGGGTTGTAAGGATCAAATGAGATGATATTGTAAAGTGCTTAGCACAGGGCCTGGCACATGGTAGGTGTTTAATAAATGCATGTTCTCCCCTCAGTACCCAGTTCTTCTGACACACTGGACCCTATCCTGAGTATCCCATTTCCCTCTATTGCCTCCTTTACCCTTCTTTAGTTCCATTCCTGTTCCTGATGCATGCTTCCCTTACCCCCTGGTTTTGATCCCCCCATCCCACACATATACATCTAATACATGCATCCTATTAACCAGAATAATCTAGTAATGGCTTGAAGTTTGATTATGTGACACAGGAGAGTTCTCCTATCTGGGGTGATGGAGTGAGTGGAAAAACTACCTCCATGCCAACACCCTCCTCCTCACCCCTGAACCCAGGAAATCAGAGAGAGATTTGTCAGGATGTTGGGACCCAAGCCAGGGCCTGGACCGCCAGATAGGAGCATAAACAAGCCATCATGGATTTTCCATGTAGGCCATGGTAGTTGACTCCCAAACCATTGACATGGTGACTCTTTTGCTCTGAACCCTGGCCAGGGAATCAGAAGACCCAAGTTCTAATCCCAGCTCTAGCCATCAATTTCAAGGACCATACAGAACACAATATAGGAAACATGACTTCACACGCAAGGCAGAATAACAGGTCTAGAGGTTCATCTGGTCTTTGCCCAGTGTATTGATAATACATTTTTTGTTTTAGTATAATCAAGTGCCTCTGATTGAATAATGTAATCAAAGAAGATCTTCCCTACTCATTAATGAGCCTGGGAAGGTTTGTAGGAAGGCCCACACCTTTTGTTAATGAGGCACTGGTTCTCAAGGGTTATGATGCCCTCTGGCTCTAAAAAGTGTATAAAGATTCTGAAGTGAGGTTTTACATTGGGGCTTACTGATTGGAAGTGTTTGTTTGACCAGAAGTGACTCTGGATAGCCACTAAGGAGCTCCTCAGCTTTGAAAACCCATATGTTGGTGCTTCTCTCTCTGGTAACTATGTATGTATGTAATGGTCGGACAGTTGGATCTGTCTGTTGATCTATGATGTATGTATTGCTTATGTCAGACAGTTGGAAGTCATATCTGTTGATTATTATTTCTTTGTATTTTCTCTGAAGTTCAGGGTGTTAACTTTTTCCCCTGAACTAAGTGAATGATACATGTGCTTGATTAAAGTAGATTGTTGACTCCTTGAAAATTGCTTTACTTTTAGAAATGCAGATCTAAGAACTTGTACAGTGGGCCCTCCTGTGTATGTCAGGTTCCTGCTTGCTTTTACACCCAGTAGTCTATGGGGAAACAACTCTTTTAGATGAGGAAAAAGGAATTTTGGTGACCACCTCTAGAAAGCTTTGATTAGTTTCTTCCCCTCTTTGGGCCTCAGTTTTTTCATTTGTATCCATATAATAAATTCTCTACTGAAGATCATTCTATCTCTAATGTAGCTCTCAGAGGAAGTAAGCTGGGGAGAAGGAGGGAAACAGGGATATAATTAACAGGATGCAGGGACTGTGGAGATGAATGATTTTAAAAATACCTATACATTTTAAGAAATTAGGACTCACCATAGCAGTGTTCAATAAACTCAAGGATACCAACTACTGAAACAATGACTATTTCACAAAAAATTCTAGGAAAGCTGGAGATTGGCATAAATGAGGTTTAGATCAACACTTCATAACCTATACTACAGTAAACCCCAAATAGACACATGACCTAGATATAAAAGATCATATAAACAAATTAAAGAAGGAAAAGCAATATCTTTCACTATTGATTGGGGGAAAGTTCTTGTTCAAACAAAGATTAGAAATGGCTTTAAGAGATAAAACTAATTATTTTAAGTACATAAAAATCAAAAAAGATTTTGCAGAAAATCAATGCACTTATCATTGGAACTAGAAAAAATCTTAGCAGAAAATTTATCCAATAAAGATCTAAGATACATAGGGAACACACACACACACACACACAAATGAGAATATTCCCAGTAGATAAATGGTCAAAGGACATAAACAGTTCTCAAACGAAAAAAGTCAAGCTATCAACAACCACATGAAAAATTGCTCCAAATCACTAATAATAAGAGAAATTTATATTAAAACAACCCTAAGGTTTCACCTCAAAACTATCAATTGGCAATGATAAAAAACCAGAAATGACAATTTTTGCAAGAATTGTAGAAGAATAGGCACTCCAATACACTACTGACACAGCTGTGAAGTGGTCTTACCATTCCAGAAAGTAATTGAGGCCTTTACCCCCCAAAATTACTAAACTATGCATACTTTTTGACTCGGTGACACCATTATTAGTCATATACTTGCAATTACAAGAGCTAGCATTTATAGCAAACCCACTATGTGCTAGGCATTATCCTAAGTGCTTTACAAATATTATCTCATTTTACCTTTACAACAAACCTGGGAAGCAGATGTTGTTATTGTCGCTGTCCAGCCATTTCAATCATGTCCAACTCTTCATGACTCCATTTGGAGTTTTCCTCTCAAAGATGCTGGAGTGGTTTGCTACTTCCCTCTCAGTTGGATTAAGGCAAACAGATGCTAAATGACTTGCTCAGGGCTACCACAGCTAGTAAATGTCTGAGGTCAAATTTGATCCCTGGTCGGAGTCAGTCATTCTGACTTGCCACTGGACTCCTATGGCTCTGGAGGAGAGAGTGAGGCTGATGACTTTGCGCGGTGAATCCAATTCACTTGCAAGTTGAGACGTCACCCTCCTGATGTCACCGATCCTCTTCAAGAATGAAGGATAGCTTTCTTTCACAAAATGACTATTATGGAAATGTTTTACATAACTATACATGTATAACCTATATCAAATTGCTTGCCTTCTCAGTGGAGGTGGGAGTGGGGAGGGAGGAAGGCAGAGAATTTGGAACTCAAAGTTTTAAAAACAAATGTTAAAAATTATTTCTACATGTAACTGGGGAAAATAAAATGCTAAAAAAAAGAATGAAAAAGGAGCAGCAATTCACGTATACCTGCTGTCATTTTTCTGTCATTTCAGTTGTGTCTGGTTCTTAATGCCCCTTTTTGGGGTTTTCTTGTCAAAGATACTGGAATGTTTTACAATTTCCTTCTCCAGCTCCCTTTGCAGATGAGGAAACTGAGGCAAGTAGTGTTAAGTGACTTGCCCAGGGTCACACAGCTATTAAGTGTCTGAAGCCAGATTTGAACTCAGGAAGATAAGTCTTCCTGACTCTAAGCCCAGCACTCTATCCACTGCGCTACCTAGTTGCCCATATGTCTGCATATATACCCATAAAATTAAGGAAGCTTAGACACTCTCTAGGCCAAGATTCTTTAATTGTAGGCTGCAGCTCTGTTTGTCGCAAAATTCTTCCCCTCCACAAAAGTTTTGCTTCTAAAAGTCTTAACTTCTTAAATCCCATAATGGTCCAATCCTGTAATTCCATTGGTGTGGGAAACTGTAGTGTAGAAACTCCTTCCATTGAGGCACATAAGCAATGTACTTGCAATGCAAGAGTCACAGTGAATTATTGCCTGGGCCACTGAGTGGGTTGTAGAATCAGGGACCTCAGAGGCACCTGGTGGTACAGTAGATAGAATTGGAGTCAGGAAGATTGAGTTCATATCTGGCCTCAGATACTAATTAGCTATATGACTCTGGCAAGACACTTAATCTTTGTCAGCCTGTTTCCTCATCTGTCAAATGTGACAAATAACACCTAGCCTGGGAGGAGTATGGTAAGGATCCGATGAGATAACATTTGGAAAAAAAGGCACTTAGCATAGTGTCTGGTATACACTAAGTCTAATTCCTTCTCTCCTCTCCCTACTTCAGAGACCATCTAGTCTAGCTCTCTCATTTTAGATGAAGAAATAAAGTCTAAGTAATTTGCCCAGGGTGATCACACAATTTGCATGTGTAAGAAGAAAGGCTCAACCTTATCTTCTTGCCTTCAAGGATGGCCTTTGCTCTACTCCCCCACAGTGCTTCTAGCTAATGTAACTCAAAAGTATACAGAAATTCAACGTTTACAAGCCTCTTCTCTACAGCATATCTGTGAGATGGGCATAGGGTCAAAGATTCATAGGTTGAAACCTGGAAATAACTTCAGAGGCCATAATTTTGTCCATATTATAGATGAAAAGACTGAAACTTTGCGAGATCAGTTAACATTATGCTAACATTCCACAACTTGGTAAGTTACTGAGACAGGAGTCAATCCCACATCTCCTGAGCCTAGGCTAATGCTCCCCTCTCCATGCTACACCACCTGTAATGATCAGTGAAGGCTTGTGAACTAGGTTCCCGAATCCTTCAAACTCAGAACACCAAAGAAATGCTGATTACCAGCTTCTCACAAAGATCTTTCCATAGTAAATTTTCATACAGTAATTCAATGTGTTCAGTTAAGGATTTCCAGAAGTTATAATTAAATGTTCTGAAGTGAAAAATGGATGGCCTAATGCAAATACCAAATATTTTCTGCTAGGGAAAGGAGGGAGCACAAGAAGTTGCTTACAGTTTGAATGGACATATTTACACAAGTAGAAAAGGATATTAGCTTCTGAAAATATTAGGTTTTATTTACACCCTAGTAAACATTAAACTTAATAGGATGACTAAGTTTCTTTATAAATTACTATGTCACATTAAAATGCATAAACAATCAGACAGTTAATGAACATTAGATGTGGTCTTATTGAAAATTCTTATATTAGTATATTAGTCTCTTCTCAAATCAAATTTCAAAATGCTTTGTCAATACAAGTCACTACAATTTCTTTAACAAAATAAATACTAGTGCAAGCAGACTTAAACCCATTCAGCTACTGAGCTGGAAAAAATGCTTTCCTTGATTCTTCAGGAGGATTTCTTTTTTCTGAACCAATATTGGTCTCATATAACAGTTTGGATAATTTTTGCAGCTGCAGTCTAATAGCTACATGACAAAAGACTTCACAAGAACCAAATTATGTAGCAATGGACATACGTTAAGGATTCCCTGCATTCTACATATGCAGCAGAAATTATACTATTAAAATGCTAGATAGAATGAACTATAGTTTGAAATGGTTCTAAGATGTTCATTTTTTCTTTTTTTCCTTTTTTTAACAAAAATTGTTTACTTGATTCTACGAAGAAAACACAAAACATAAGCTGTAAGTAACTATGAATTGTGTTTAGGCTGTGATAGCGCAATGATTCTCAAAGCCACAGCATACACTGCTCACTGATGCTTGAACTCAGCTGGGTTTGGATCTTTCTTTGGATCATTTTCCTCATCAGTTTCTTTTTCCCCTTCCTCATCATCAGCCTCTTCACCTTCTTCATCATATTCATCATCATCATCTTCAACAGCTTCTCCTGTGAAGTATAATACTGATCTTGGTGCTTTATGCTCAAGTAAATAGTGACCAGTTTCAAAGTCTGCTGCAAGAATAGCCTTTGCATCATCATCCAGACCATCACTCTAAGGAACTTCAGGAGAAGAAAAGAAATTGAAGAAAGAATCTTTGGAAACTGTTTTTGTCACAGTTCGAACAGTCCCACATCCCCTGTGTTTTCAAAGTGACATTTTTCCCTTTTTTTCCAATCTACCTGACACCCTGTGCAACTCATAATTTCTGGTCTATCAAAGGAGAAGGGATCAGAATCATCTGGCCCTGGTCCAATATGATATGCCAACACCTCATCCGTGAAATATTCATTGAGTTCAAAGTGAAATCTAATGTAAAATGCATAGGTCGGCCAGCATCTCAGAATCTCACTTTACTATCTTTCAAGCGCTTCAGAATTGGGTCATACCAGGAAAACATTGTACGCTGTAACAACCCCAATGTGCAAGGAATTTTTCTGGTAGACTTAACCCTTCACAGCAATGCAAGAACCTGAAACAATCTCAAAGGACTCTTAAGGCAAAATGTCGTCCACATCCAGAGAAAGAACTATGGAACTGGAATTCAGAATGAAGCAGAATATGTTCTCTTGTGTTATGTTTTGGTTTGGTTTGTTTTTTTCTCGTGGTTTCCCCAATCCATTTTAATTTCTCTATGCAACATGACGAATGTGAAGATGTGCTTAATAAGAATGTGTGCATAGAAACCATATACAATTGCACGCCATATTGGGGAGGAGGAAGGGGGAGAAAATCTAAGACTTATGGAAATGATTATTGAAAACAAATAAATCAATAAAAAAAATAAGTTCATCACATTCCTGAACCATATCACTGAGCAAGTCAACATTAAAAAAAAAAAAGTCAGCCCAAATTCAGAAATTCCTTTAGAGTCTTCTTTCTCTTCATCTTTTTTCTCCTCTTTAAGCTTAGCTTTCTATTTCATTTCTGGAATCTTTTCATCATCATCTGGTTTCCATTCACATTCTTTCTCTGTAAGTTCATAAATTGCATCGATGATTTCACTTCTCTTATCAAAAAGCGACTGGTAAGGAAGAGCATACTTTCTTTCAGGAGCATGAACTTCACCACAAAATTTGGCTTCTATATATGCAATTTTATCTGAAGGGTTTTGAGACCATTCACATGTGGCTTAGTTCCTTTTGGCAAGCTTTCAATGTATGCAGTTGATGTTCCCATTAAATCATCCAATCTTTCTTGAAGAGCTGCAAGAATCTGAGAATTTGGCATCGTCTGAACAATCAACTGACAAACTTTGCTGTTTGTATCTTCACCAGTTTCTTCTTTCACTTTTTTAACATCTTCCATATCTTGTTGGTCAAATTCAGTTTCTCTGTTGTCAATGTCGGCCATGTTGTCAGACCTCTGAAGATTTGAGATCAGTGGTTGCTGTAGGGACCAAGGCACCAGAGCTGACCAGGCTGACTCAGGGATGCTGCAGTGGTAGCAGCAGTGGCTGGACTACGGGAGGAGAAGGGGGAGGGGGATGAGGAGGAAAAAGTGATTACCAGCTTCCCTAACAATGATTTGTACTTCCAGAAATCAAAACAGCCATTTTCATCCCCCATACTTCCTCTAAAACACACTCTCCCAATGCTTCATCCCCAACTTGGACATTCCAGGACTCCTCAGTCAAATATCTTCAAAATGAGCTCCAGCCTCTTGTTGGACTATGCCCAGAGGCCTCTGAAGCTCCAGAACCAGTAGTTTTACCTCAGTCCAAGGCTCAGGAGGGAGGAGGAAGAATCAGGTGCCAAGAACACGATCTTCTGTTCTATTCATCTGTGGTTCGTTTAGCAAGAGAATCGATGACTTCATGTCTCCTCTTGAGTATCTCTTTAGAGTGTGCTATGGAGCACCACATTCTTATTGATCCCTCTGGAACATCTGTAGAGTATTTTTGATAATTATCTCACACCACTAGACCTTGTTTCCTTCTCTGTCAAATGGAAGGGTTGTATTAGACAGCCTCTAGCTTTCTTTCTGCTCTAATATGAGCTCTATGAAGCTCTATGCAGTTCTATGAATCTCTAGCCTCCCTTGACTTTGGCCATCCCTTCACATGATTCTACCTGATATCTTGGGGATTCTTCTGGAGAACACAACCTCAGGGAGGACAAATTTAGGAAGAGCATTTGTCCCCTTATCTTCTATCATCCTCCTCACCAGTAAGTCCTTCTCAATATCAGACTATGTGTGAGAAGACTTTCTTTCTTCTTCTGAGGCTCATGACAAAAGGTTTAACCACCAGAATAAGAGGAAGAGCTTAAGTTCCATCAAGAGTTTTTACAGGGCCTATGTATTTTCATTCCCCATCTCATAAGGCCAGCCCTATCTCCCTTCATCACTCAAATGTAGTGCTGCTGGACAGTTCCCACCAGCTTTACTCTCTCATGTAATCCTGGGCTAAGCCTGGCAATCAAGATAGATAAAGGAACAGACTAAACAGGATGGTTGTAAGAAATTATCCTTCCTGGGTACTTTGGGGAGAATTATAGGAGATTATTGCATACTGATTATGTACATATTAGAGGTCAGATGACTTGTATTGAAGTCTTCCACTGTGGGACCCCAGGAAAGTCATTTAATACCTCTAAGATCCAGTTCTCCCAATTGTAAAATGGGGAGAATAATACTTTCTCATGCGGTCACAATTTGTGAGCCTCATAATAGGGGCAAAAATGCTTTAATTTTTTCTCTCAAACATTTGTTTTAAATCCAAAAGAAAACATGCAAATAAACTGTTTTGCAATTGTAAAATGAAGTATAAGGTTTGGGGAGGGGGAGCATCATGGTGGGAATAGTACTTGCAGACAAGAGATTAATTCCTAGCTCTGAGCTGCTAGCTGTATGCAAAAAAAATCCTGGGACTTGCATTGGCCCTGCCACTAAATGCTAAGGACCACTAGGTCTGTGACCTGCAGCTGAACTCTTCTATTAGTGTTGCTTCCTGGAATTAAAATGAGAACTCTTTGAGAGGAAGGACTATATGCAATTTTTTCACCATATTTTTAATAGCATTTTATTTTTTCCCAATGATATGTCAAGACAATTTTTACCGTACATTTTTACAAGATTTTAAGTTTCAATTTTTTCTCCCAGTCTCCACTCCTCTCTTACAAAAATGGTAGGCAATTAGATGTAGGTTATACTTGTACTGTCATGTAAAACCTGTTTCCATATTATAGTTATGAAAGAAGAAGCAGATCAAAAGAAAAAAAATAAATTAAGTGAAAACTGTATGCTTCAACCTGCATTCAGAGTCCATGAGTTCTTTGTCTAGATCTGGATGGTATTTTCCTTCATGAGTCCTTTGTACTTGGATCATTATACTGCTGAGAAGAGCAGAGACATTCACGGATGATGATCACATGATGTTGCTGATACTGTGTGCAATGATCTCCTTGTTCTGCTCATTTCATTTTGCATCATTGTACAAACATTTCCAAGTTTTTCTGAAACCTATTTCTTCATCATTTCCTATTGAATAATAGTATCACATCACATTCGCATACCACAACTTGTTGTCAATCCCTGATTGATGGTTATCTCCTCAATTGCCAATATTTTACATCAACAGGGTGCTATAAATATTTTTTTCACATATAGGTCTTTTTCCCTGTGCTAAGTGCTCCACTATTATTAAGTCATTTGATCCTCAAAACAACCCTGGGAGGTAGGGCTGTTATTATCCCTATTTTACAGATGAGGAAACTGAGGTAGACAGAGATTATGTGATGTGGTCAGGTTTACACAGCTAGTAAGTATCTGAGACTGATTTGAATTCAAGTCTTTCTGACTGCAGGCTGCTGTGTGTCACCTAGCTGCCAAACATGCAATATTCTGAACCCATCTCTACAAAGAATGTGCAGAGGATGCAAAGGAAAGAGGAGGAGGAAATGAGAGATCAAAGTACATGACCTCTCCCCTTCCTGAGAGGACCAGGGAAGTTCTTTGATTGGTCCTCAGTGTCTGGGGCTGCTTCATGATGATTTATTCATTAAGGATCAGAAAGGTAGACTTCTCAGGAAGAGTTGTTACCGAGGTGATCTACAAGAGAAAACAGTAGGATTGTCCATCCTTTTATTTTCTTTTCCATTGTACTTAATCTTTAATTCCTGGCTATCTTCTTAGACCTGTGGTCTCAGCTTTTCTGCATCTAAGTTACCCTTTGCAGCCTTGGGGTTACCTCCTGAGTAGTCTTGAGATTGAAAATGCCTGAGTTTAAAGTTCAGGCACTGCTTAGTAGAAGGAGATTTCCTCAGTAGCATGTGCTTTAGAGAAGGAAGAAGATTGTCTTGAGTTTGGAGGATCTAATGCATACTTTGTTAGCATAGGATATGAGGACCTTACCACTCTTCCATTTTGTTTCTGGGAGTTGCTTAACTTTCATAGTCCAAGGAGGCGGGGAAAGATTTCTTCAGCAGTCCCATAGAGACTTTTACCTTCAGTTTCAATCTAATGAGTACGTACGATCAGCTACATGTACGTTTTATGTTTCTGCATTTATTCATGGGGTCTTGCACATCCCTTGCATATTAAGTAATTTCTATGTTGAGTAGAATAAAGGATTTCCCATAACTGAAACCCATACTGTACACTGAGCGACTGGTCTAGAGTTGGGCAGCCTGTTTTCCACTTTGAGGTAGACTATAGACCAAAGTCATACCTAAGTTCATGCTTGGTGTATAGTAAGGGTTTGATAAATGTTGTTGACTTGATTTCATTTTTAAAACTGTTCAGTCAGAGAAAAATGGAGACTGTTCTGGAAAATCAACCACAGTGACCACCCAAGAAGAAACAAAAGTTTGGTTCAAATTTGTATTATTTGGTGTTGGAGATACTGAAAAAAGAAACTATATTTAAAAAATAATAATAATTTGTAAAAATATATTTGTAAATAAATAATATAAATAAATGTACATGTAAATAAATATCAATATTTGCAAATAAATTATAATTGTAAACAATTTTAAACAATTTGTAAACAAATAAATAAAACAAATATAATAAATACAAAATAAATTTGTAAAAAAATATGTTAAAAAAATCATTGATGAATTTGGAAAGCATTGTGTAGTCACCTTGAGCATTAATGTGCAAACTTGCCTGTTCCATATGATTAGAGGTTATACTAAATTTAAAATATGGGATATAGCTTGCCAGTAGAAATCTGATAGTCTAAGAGGTGGTCATTCTACCCAAGTTCAGGGAGCCATTACAATATATAATGTACTCACAAGAGTTATTTACAAGAATGGACTTAACCAGCATCTACATCTGATATGAGTATATGGAGACATCCTCATTATATTATGTGGTAATAAAATAGTTATTAAAGACAGAAAAGCCCAAGTCCTTCATCTTCCATAAGAAGACAATCTCCACTACTACTGCCTTTCATCCAACAGTGACTACACCTCTGAGAAACCCTTCCTTTGACTTCAAGGAAATGTATTAGGAATCCTAATTTGGAGTTGATTATCACATCTGTTCTCTTGATAGCAATTCCAGAGGCTGTCATGGATCCAGCACTGGCAGGACAGTCTGACTGCTTGGACAATTGGGGGAAAATGAAGCTAAAGGCCAGAGCCAGAGATTTATGTTTGCAAGGAACTATCTTGTGAGAGCAGTGGGGTAGAGTGCTCCCCTATATTCTGCACCTGAGCAGAACACATCTTTGGGATGCCCAAGAAAATGAATGACCTTCAGACTGAAAGCAGGGGTTCAAATGCGGTTCTTAAAAGGGACATATAGGGTGTTCCAAGAGCACTAGCACCTCTGGGGTGAGGGTTTGCTGAGCCCTACCCATCTTTGGGGTCCACCTTTCGTCCAACTCTCACCTGTGGTTCCAAGAAACTGTAACATGAGCAGCAGCCACACCCTGGTAAACCATCTGGGCAGACAGGCTAAACCAGGTTGAGGGTAACTGACAGGCTGACCTTGAATCTGTGGGTGAGTTAGGGGGATGTCTACCCCAAGCATGTGAAGACTTCCCCTGGTGGAATGGGTGGATAAGAACAATTTACTCCTGTGCCCATGAAGGAAGCTGAAGCAGGCACTGTGCAGTACTTAGATGTTGACCAAGGTCATCCACTGCCTCTTGGGCCATCACCAGTCATCTTGACTTTTGTCCTGCCACTGACTCAGGAAGACAGTGAGGCTGAAGACTTTGGGTAACTCTGCCTCACTTAAATCCAATTCACCAACAAGTCAAGACAATAACTGGGATGCCATTGGTCCTCTTGGATAAAGAGCAAACAACAACAAGCAGTTGGAGATATATAATTAATGTTTTGGAGCACATTATTTAGCTATTTGGGATGCTCAAGAATGGATATAACCAGCATCGACATCTGATATGAGTATATGGAAACATCCCTATTATATTGCAAGTTATCAAAGTGGTTATTAAAGACAGAAAAGTTGAAATCCATTGTCTTCTGTAAGAAGACAATCTCCGCTCCCCTACCCACATTCCTTCCCCACCATAATCTCTCTCCAGTTGTGAAGTCTAGTTTGGGTTTCCATTGTGATCATACAGTTGAGTGATGGCATGCCCTTGAGAGTCCCATCTTTTTCATTCCCATCCATTTTGGGGAATCACACCTGTTCATACTCTTACTATCTTTTCTTTTATATCCCCACCACTTTGTTGTGGTTTCTGATCATGAGTCTGTAATACCTAGGACTAGTGGAGGAAGAATAAAGGGAAGAATGTTCAGCTGGGAGAAAACATAAAAATGATTACTTGACTTTACTCCCTTGTATTCCTAACTCATGTTTTTAGAAAGTCTAGAGGTTTCATTCTATGCACAGTAGGGTTACTTAGGCGTGGAGCTGAAGATTGCATATCCTTGGGGCTCCTCACAAAGCAGAAATCATGTGTACCTGGGGCGAAGCGTTTTATGACCTTTGGGACCTGTGGTGTCCATTTTCATACCAAATCAGTTCTCATCTCTTCTTTAAGTGTCATGCCTGACTGGCGACTCTTCCCTGAATGCACTAATTTACTTTAATTTCCTCTTGGACTGACCAGAGTGTGAGAAGACTATTATTTAAAAAAGAACTCTCTATTTATTTGAACAAAAATCCAGTTAATATATTAATGTGAAATAAAACCTGCTGCACTAAGCAAAAAAAAATAAGACAATTTCCACCACTATCACCTTTCATTCAAAAGTGACTGCACCTCTAAGAAGTCCTTCCTTTGAATGCAAGAAAATATATTGGAAACTCTAATTTCAAATCTAGGATTGCTTCAGTTCAGACATAAAGTTCTGACAATGTTTTGTTTATAACTCTGTCACTCATTCCTTTTTCATTATGAGTTCTTAACCTGAAGTCTGAGAATTTTTTAAAAATTGGGTGACTATTGATACAATTGACTTTCTTGGTAATACTTTGGATTTTATTTTATATATTTACACCAATATTCTGAAAAGAGGTCTATAGGTTTCAGAAGACTGCCTGAGGGGTCAGTCATACAGATAATGTTAAGAGCACTTGGTAGTTAAGAAGAAAGTTCTATTTGAACTATCTAAAAAACCAAACTCTACAACAGAACAGATCCAAAACCAACCCACCTCCTGAAGCTTTCTATCCTTCCCCAACATCCCAGCTCCTCGAAGTCAGAATGGTGCATTGATCAGGAATTACCTTCCTTCCCATCCCACCTCAGACTTCATATAATATTTTCTTTGAAGTTTCTCTAATGGATTTATCATGTGATTACCAGTGTTGGTATTTCTATCTCTCTACAAGATTGTGAGCTCAGTAACAGCTGGGATCATATCATATCTAAACACCTAGAGCATGGTTTCCCATGCAGTAAAAGTTGGATAAATGTTGAATGAATAAACAAATGAGTGAAGGGTTAGAATGATGTGTATTTATAGATTCCCAGACCCCACAACGACAATGAAGAATCCATCAGGAGAAACAGAAAGGGAGGGAGGAGGACAAGAAGAGTTGAGGACAATCCCAAGAGGCAGGGAGATAAAACTAGGTTGGAAGAGGAGTTCAGGCCAGGCTGGCAAAGCCCACCCTGTTGTTGGCAAGGTCAAAGACAGAGTAGGAAAACATCCCCAAGGATCCAGAGGGGCTGACCACTCTCAGAATTCAGGTAAGTGGCCATAATCCCCATCTCACAATAGATGCTGTCAACCTGGAGGGGAGAAGAAGAGATTAGTCCAGCAAACATAAAAGCCCACTTCCTCTAGGAAACTGGCCCTGACTCTCTGGAAATGGGACTCATTGGGCAGGAGTTATTTGCCTTAGGCTTCAGCTTCTTTTGCTGGGCAGGAAAAGTTCTGAATCTTCTCTTGAAACCCTTCACTGATCACTCCATCTCATAAGGACCTGTCCCTTCTTTGGATTAATCCTGCCACTAAGAAGCTGGGAAAGTAGGGGCAGGGAATGAACACTCATTGCTTAGTATCATTGTTCATTCTCTTTGTTTAACCTCTCTTTCACTTATATTGGGAAATCCAAAAGAGCCCAAGTTATGTCTTCTATCTGTCCATAACCTGCCAAGACATGCTTACACTCTGTGCCTAGCACCAAGCTGAGCACATTATTTAGTATTTGTTATTGACTGAGCAGCATGTCACGAGTCCCACTGGACTTCATAGCCTAGTGCCTGGCACATAGTCAGCATTTAACAGAACTTCTATTTATTATTTATTGTCTATTTATTCATCTATCTAGCTCCCTACTTATCCATCTATCTACTTTTGCTCTGTGCCCCCACAATCCTCCAAGAGAATTTTCAAAATGGTGTACAAGAGCCAAGTCAGGGAAGTTGCCCTGAGGAAGGACTAATCCAGTAACTACAGAGAACTAAGTATTGACCCCAAACCATCTCTTTCTGCTCTTGGTCCTAAGTTTAGGACCTGCACAATGGAATGGGCTGCTCTATGAGACACTGAGCTCCCCATCCCTGAGAGTATTCAAGTTGAGGTTGAAGACTAATTCATGGAGATTTTGTAGCGGAGATGTTGTAGCAGAGGTGATGCGATTGTGTGGGAGTGGGACCAGATTATCACTGATATTCCTTCCAGTACTGAGAGTCTAGTATTCTATTACACTACATCTTGGAAGAGCTATGTCATAGGGGTGTATGTGTTTCCCCCAGTCCCCCAACCCTGTGCTCTTTCATCCTTTTCATCCCAAGGAACCTGAATTTGAGGGAGCAAGGTATTGCTGAGGGTGTGATATGATCCCTCCTCTAACCTACAGCTAAATTTTCACCTTCCACCCAAGATGAAGAGTAGTTCCTCCCTCCTTTTCCTTCCCTGCTCATAGGGACCACTCCTGAGAAGGCAAGAATGCCTATGCAGAGAAGTTAAGGGGACTTACTAGAAGGATGTAGGCAGAGGGAAGAGGGAAGGGGGAAGTCTTTTTGTTTTTAAGGAGCTATTTTCTCCAGTTAATTTTTGAACTTCCTTTTCCATTTGTTCAATTTTCCTTTTCAAAGAGATGTTCTCATCAATGAATTCTTTCTTAATAATTTTAAACTCATTGGCCAGTTTATCTTCTATTTCCTTCTTCAGGTGTTCCAGGAGAGCTGCTTGTGCTTGTGAGCAGTTCATAGTCCCTTCTGAAGGGACTTCTGATGGAAGTACAGTCTCAGCTCTGACCTCTTTGGTGTTTGTGTTTTGGTCCTTATCCCCATAGAAAGATTCTATGGTTCTTTCGGCCCTCTGCTTTTTCTTGTTCATGATGTTGACTGAATGTTGTGGCTTCTGGTTCTTTCAGTCAGAAGCTAGAGAACTTTTTGCTGAGCTGATGTGTGAAAAACCTAAAAGCAAGTTTTTGTTTGGTATTTCCCCATCAGCCCTGGGTTTAGCTTGTTAAGTGTGGGGAAGGAGTGGTCTGGTCACAAGAGAGCTCCTCAGCTGAACTGAGGGAAAGGCAAGCTCAGGGGCTGATAATCCCAGCTGCCCTATTGTCTTTCTGATTCCCCTGGACAGCTGAGGCACGCCTAGATGCTAATGCGTGTTCCCACCCCTCCTGGGGCTCCTCTCCTGCCAATGAGGCTTGCCTGGGTCCTAGTGTGAGTTTTCTCTGCCCTGGGTCCTCTGTCCTTCAGGTTTGCCTCTGCTACCATAGGAGGAATCCCCCTTAGCTATTTTCCTTGGCTCAGGTGTTATGAGACTATTGGCCTCCTTCTGCTGTTCCTGCTGATCTAGGATTTTTCTGGGGAGATATTTTATGGTTCTTTCACGGTCATCAAGGGGGGAAGAGAGAGCATTTACTGATCACTCTGCCATCCTGGCTCCCAGAAGTTCAAGTAGGTGACTTACCAAAGTTTGATCTTCAGGCTGAAGGTCTCAGGAGCTGCTGCACTGATATCTGGCGCTTGGCGGCTCTCACTGACTCGGTTCAGCTTGTCTCCCACCCTCGCTGCTGGTGCCGCTCCTCTGGTTCCGTCGGCCACTCAGGTTTCTCAGGTCCCTTCTGCTCCACTGCACTGGCCACGCTGCGCTATGCGCTGTGGGCTCACCCCCACGGAACAGATCCTTCCCATGGACCTTCCAGTCCAACCTGAGTTCCGAATCCTTCATAGTCTGTCTCCCACTGGATTCTGCACCTCCAAAATTTGGTCAGATTCCCCTTTCAGAGGTACCTGAAGGGGTTTGTCCGAGAGCTTAGGTGAGTCATCATTCTCACTCTGCCATCTTGACCCATACCATTGATGTTGAAGGTGAGGGTAGGGCAGGCTCTCAATATTGCTGCAACTGACCAAGTACTGGAGGACAGAGACACTGGAAGCAAGATATATTTATGGGGCAGGAACTTAAGAGCTGCATCCTCCCATAAGTCTCTAGAGCTTCTAGAATATATTCAGGAAACAGATTTCCTGGCCCAGTTTCTACCTTCCATGATTCACCCTCTCCATACCAGCCCTGCCCCAGAGCACTGATCAAACCATACCCCAACTAAAGGACTCTGAATGTAATCCTCATAAATGGAGACAGAGGTCAAAACTGCAGGGTTTTAAGGGGAGCCAATAATATTAATGGCAGCTTCAAGAAACTCAGCATTTAAAGGTTTACACAATGCTTTCCTCCCAGCAACCCAGTGAAATACTGAATCCAAGTATAATTATTCTCATTTTGTAGATAAGGAAACTGAGGCTTAGAGATGATCCCTTACATCTCCATCTTCATCCTCCTTAGCTCCAATGTACTGCATCAGCTCAAAAAACATATCCTGGGGAATAGTGAGGAGGGAAGTGCCAGTGTTCACAATAGCTTGGCATCCGTCAGAGCACCAGCCAATAGACTTTCCACCAATGGAGAACCTGAAAGAAGACAAGTAATGATGAGAGACAGGTCTTGGCTCCTCTTGCCTGCATTCAAGGATCTTTCTGCCATATCAACCTCAATTTGTCCTTTGCAGACAAAATACCACTCCTCTCATTTCAGAGACAAAACAGGTTGAAGAATGTCTAGCCTGGTAGTCCCCAAGTCAAAGCGGCTGAATCTAATGAATTTTTCCCCTCCACCCTGAGCCAGGATTTGAGACAATGGAAGTTTCAAGGGCATGGGTTTCATATGTGCATTCTCCTCACCCAACCTTCTTATTTAAAGACCCATCATAGAGCTGGTCCCTCTAGACTTGATCTCATCCATTCTTTGTAATATCTATATCATATAAAGACTCAGGATATCAACTCATGGCAGCCATGGGTTTTCTTCCTAGACTTTGGATCTCTCTCTTCTAGGCCCCCATTTTTTCACACCGAAGGAATAATCTTCATCAATATATCAATTCTGAGTCCCTCTCTCCCCTCCCTACCACACCTCACATACCCACTAATGCCAATCTGCCAGTAAGCTTCCTCAGTGACAGGAGTCCAGTAGATGTCTCCAGTGTACAGGCTGGTGTCCACACCTCCAAAAGTGACTTCACCACCATTGTCAGAATTCTCATCCTCAAGGACACACAAAAAATGTTGGCTTTAGGAAATAGACAGGAATGGGAAATGGAAAAAGGGTCAGTCCACAGCTCCTGATTACTCAACAGCAACCCCTCCCCCAGTGCTCTACTTCCCACAAGAAGGAGGAATAGGCCAAGCAAGATCGCTCCTAGCAAACAGGATCAAGTGGTCAGTGAACTTCAGAGCTGAGACCTGTGATGGTCATCCTAGGGCAGTAGTAAGATAGATTTCCTAAGCCTCTGAATCTTTGGAGGAGCAGCATGGCGGAGTGCATAGAGAAGTGGTTTCCCAGGGTCAGGAAGCTGGAATTCTAGTCCCACCTTGTCTAGAATGGTTGTGTGAAGGTTAAGCAAGTCACTTAACTTCTCATTGCAATTCCCAAGGCTATGAATTGCATTGAGGCGGCTAGGTAGTGCTGTAGGAGATAGAGTGCTGGGATTGGGGTTGAGAAGTCTCATCTTTCTGAGCTCAAAACCAGCCTCTGATGCTTAATAGTTGTGTGCCCTTGAGCAAGCCAATTCACCCTCTGTGTCTCAGTTTCCTTATCTGTAAAAGGAGTTGGAGAAGGAAATGGTAAACAACTCCAGTATATTTGCCAGGAAAACCCTGAAATTGGGTCACAAAGAGTAAGATACAACTGAATAGCCACAAAAATAAGTTTCATTGCTACGGAGTTTCTACCTGGGAACTCCCTATACCAAAGAAATCTCAGGTCCCTTCTCTTTCTCTATCCAGTTGCTTTATCTCTAAAGGGATGTTGGATTAGACAACCTCCAAGATCCTTTCCAATCCTAAACTGATGATAAGGACAATGCTATCTATACTGTCTCTTGGCTCTATATCCCTCAGAGTCTTTGATTACAGACAGGGAAAAGGGGAAGCACTATGTTTGCAAACCTCAGCATGGCCTTCCAGAGCTTCCCCAACCTCTCTATCTAACTCATGTCCTACTGTGTCCCACTGGTCCCCAACAGGCACCAGACTTGCCAGTCAGGTCAGTCTCCTCACTGACCCCCTCACCTGTTGTAGGCCTATCAAATCAATCCAGGTATTACCCCCTCTCTATCAGCTGATAGTAAGCCTCTTGAGGGCAAAGACCACCTCTCACCTTCCCTACGTTCACTCCCTTCCCTGATCCATCCCCATCCCCATTCCACCTTCATGGCAGGTATTCAATAAATACAAATGAATTCATCAATTTCCCTATTGGCAAGAGAGAGAAAAGAAAAGAGCCACAGAGAAGGGATTCTTACCCTTTTCTGGGTATATCACAGACCCCTTTGGAGGTCTGGTGAAACCTGTGACCCCTATCACAGAATCATATTAAATATATAAAATAAAATTCATAAAATTACAAAAGAAACTGATTACATTGAAAAACCATTTTATGTATATACATATATGAGTATATATATACTCATATATGTATATACATGTGTGTTTGTATGTGTATGTATATTCATAAAACCCAGGTTAAGAAACTCTTCCATAGAGAACTTCACGCTCTGGGACCAGGAGACCAGACAGAGTCAGGAGGTAAATGAGGGAGCAGAGGAAGTAAGCCAAGTCACCTACCCATTAAGGTAGAAGGCAAAGACAGCGGCAATGAGCAGGTCCTCCTGCAGGAAGCCCTGCATGACAGTGGTGGCCCCACCAGCAGGATAGGCCAGGCCCAGGATCCCATCAAAATTGGCATACAGAAAGTTGGTGCCAGGCTCAGTCTCGCTCAGGCCAAACTCCTGATTGGTGATGGAGATGCCATGGATCTGTGGAGGTGAGGGAGAAGCCCATCAGGAAGGCCTGGCTCAGTAAAAGGTCATGGAGACAACAACTTTTCCCTCAGGCCTACAAATGAGCTTAGTCTCCTCACCTTGGTGAAGTAAGTGGGGAGAGGGTTACAACCCACCCAGACTCTGTCCTGATGTAGCTCTTGTGGTGGGGAGGGGCTAGAGAAGAAAGGGTACCCATGGGGACTTGGGACCATCTCTGCACATGGGCAACATGATACATAGCTTTGATTCTCCTCCCCACGTGCCTCATGCTCCTTAAGTCAGACTAAGTTCACTGCAGAGGAAAAAGGAGGAAAAGCTAGGGAGGCAGAACTTCCTCTCATCTATGTCCAGTCTTTCCACAAACTTGAAGAGATAGTTAGATCTGAGCCTGCTGCCTCTGGCAGCTGGACTCCCACAGAGCCCTGCTCCCAAGTGTTCAAGCCCCATAGCTGGAACAGGACCCCAGTGGCCACTGGATGTCCACTCATGCGCTCCCCTTTATCACATTCCCCCCATTGCCACTAACTGTCACAGTGTCATAACCAAACACTCCAGTAATGCTCCCTGATCCATACTCAATAGAAAAAGTCTGTTCACTGCTGGAGAAGGTGAAAGAGTCACTGGGGTTGAACTGGGGATGAGTGGCTGTTCATACAAAAAGAGGATGTCAGTAGATCCAGATAACTCTGGATCTCATCACCACATTTCCCACTGCTCTGCATTGTAGTGCAATGGATAGAGCATTCATGGCATCAGAAGATTTGGGTTTGTTTTATCTTTGCTATTCAGTAGTCCCATGACCGTGGGAAATTCATACGACATTTTAAAGCCTCAGTTTCCTCATTTATAAAATGACAATAATATCTGTACTCCCCATCTTATGTAGTGGCTATAAGTCTGTCAGTAGCTAAAGCCTGATATCATGTGGCTCATCATTATTATCATTATCACTCTCTCTGATGGCCCTATAATGGAATCACCTATTCACCTCCCCCTCTCAGACTGGGACAGTGAAGGGCTGACTTACTGGAAGGAAGAGACAGGTCCCTCAGGGAGTGGGTTTTAAAGAACACTACCACCAATTTTTCCCTTTCATGTCTGTTCTTTGGCGAGTGGAATTCTAATGTTTTAGCCTTGTAGAATTGCCTTCTCTTCTCCATTTAACCTTTAAAGGTCTCTCCCAGCTCTATCTCCCAGGATTCAAATTGATCTTCAGGATCCAGTTCAAATGCTGATTCCCATATGAAAACTTCCCTAAGCATTGCTAGCCCATGCAGAGCTACTCTTTCCCCAGACTCCTTCAGCACTTACTCTTGGTACCTCCCAATCTGACATATAATGACATTCTGTCATTAGGGTGGGGGGTCCACATCTATAATTCTGTGTGTCACCCTCACTGTGTGCAAATTACCTGAAACTTACAATCTTATAAATGCAGCAATTAGCAAAGCACCTAGCACATAGTAGGCACTTAATTCATCCTAGCTGATTGAGAGTCTTAAAGAGTTCCTTTAGGTCAGCAAGAACAAACTTCTGGTGGTCACATAGTCAGAAAGGGACAGAAGCAGGATTTGAATTCCAAGATCTACACAGAAGGCTTGGGAATTGGGGTGAGTTACACTTTAATCCAAATGCACTGCCCCTGATGGGGGCACAGCGATTTCCACCTATTTATCTCCTCTACCCCTTCTCAGATGCCATCAGGACTGACCACACCATCCATTTCCATTTAGCTGGTTTTTTTATCCAGTGTCCTATTTCTGCCCAAAAACTAGATCTACAGGGACCCAAACCCAAGGATATTGACCAGAGTCAGAGTAAGTCAATGTATGTCCTGTCAACCTAAGAAGATAGCAGAGCCATTAACAAGGCTTCTATTTCCCTTGCCTTCCCCCCTATTGGTACACAGTAGGTGTATCATAAAAATATATAGGTTGGAGTGGAATACAATGAGATAAAAGTGGTTTTTCTCAGGTCTGCTTTGGGTATGTTATGTGACCCTGAAAAAAATGTTAGTCCATTCTGACACTCAAGTTCATCCAACAGTCCTTCCTTGTCTCCTTTGTGGTTGATGCCATATTTTCTATCATTGACCACGTTCCTCTTCCTTCCCCCCACAGGTTCTCACTGCAGGCCTCATTCTGGCAGTAGGTGGAGTTCACCCAGAGGTTGGAGGAGCCAGTGTCAAAGAGGACCAGGAAGTTCTGGTCTGGGGTCCCAATGCTGATCTCCCCATAGTAGGACATCTAGGGAGGAAGGTTGGGTCAGCATACTGCAGAGACCTGTCCTGTGCCTGACACATAGTAATTTCTTAAGAAATGCTAATTGTCCTGTCCACTCAGATCATCCCCTGCCCACCTAAGGTCTAGCAGCCTCTAGCAAGGCTGGGCTGTGGGAACAAGTGCACTCTATCCTTTAAACCTGCCATCTTCTTCAGTCCCCAACCACAGAGTCACAGAAACTCAGGGATGGAACAATCTTCAGAAACCATTTAGTCCAACCTATAGCTGAAAAATGCTTTCTGTAAAGTACTAGAATCATGGTCACCTAGTCTTAGCTTAAACAACTCTGAGGAGGTGAATTAATTGACTCAGGAGGCATTTTTAGATAGCTCGAATGATGAGTTGAGTTCTTTCAACCAAAGTTTAAGACTTTACATTTCTTCCTATTCAGTTTCATCATATTGGAGTTGGCTGAGTGCACTAGCCTGTCAAGAGGACTGTGACTCCTGATACTGTCATGCAACCTGTTCCTTAGCTATTGCCATCTATCTTCGTGTCACCTGCCAATGCAAGAACATGGCAGAGTCCATCTTGAGTCTCAGCATGGCCACCCCATTAAAAGGAAGGACCCTTCAAGTAAGGACTTTTTCCCTCTCTGTCAAATTGAGAGTTTCCTGAGGTTGGACATGTCTCCTTTTTTCTGTAATCCAGGATCCGCCCCTGTAGTTCATGCTCATGATAGCTCACTGGTACACTATGAGCTGTGCATCCCAAGGGCTCCAGGAGAGCTTGAGTCCACCTCCAGCCTGAAGAGAGAGAAGATGCTCACTCACATCTGTATAATTGATGAGGGGCTCACAGCCAACAGCAAACTGGTTGAAGTACTTGGTGGCAGGGTCCTGTTTGTGGTCCTTCAAAAAGTCATGCAGCACCCCCTTCTCCTTCATCACCTGCTTCATGGACATGAATCTCTTCAGAGGGACCCTGAGAGTGGGCAGGAGTGGATAGAGTCAAGCCTGAAATCATGACGATGTGCCAGGCACTAAGCTAAGTGCTTTATAATTATTATCTCTTTAGAGACTCATAACAACACTTGGAGGTAGGAGCTACTATTATCCCTATTTTACAGATGAGGAAACTGAGCTAGACAGAAGTTATGTGATGTGCCCAGGTTTACACAGCAATTAAGTAACTCAGACTGGACTTGAATTCAAGTCTTTCTGATGGCAGGCTGCTGTGTCCCCTAGCTGCCATACATGCAATGTTCTGAGCACATCTCTGCAAAAAAGCACTTACTTATACAAAATTATGTATACCACTTCTTTTCACGATGGCAAAATATTGAAAACAGAGGGTAAATTCATTAGTTGAGGAATGGCTGAACAAGTTGTGGTATATGAATATAATGGAATGCTATTGTGCAGTAACAAATGATGAACAGGCAAATTTCAGAAAAACCTGGAAAGATTTGTATGAACTGATGCAAAGTGAAATGAGCAGAACCAGAAAAACATTGTCCATAGTTATCAGCAGCCTTGGGTGATGACCAACTGTGAATGACTCAGCTGTTCTCAGTAACACAGTGATTCAGACAAGTACAGAAGAGTCATTAAGGTCAGCACTACCCACATCCAGATAAAGAACTGAGGGACTCTGAGAGCAGATCAAAGCACACAGTTTTCAATTACTTTATTGTGTTGTTATTGTTTCTTCTTTTGATCTGCTTCTTCTTTCACAACCATGAGTGATATGGTATGTTTTTATATGAGAGCACAAACATAACCTGTATAAAATTGTCTCCCATTTTTGGAGGATGGGAGGGGAGGGTGGGAGAAAAATTTGGAACTCAAAATCTTGTAAAAATGAATGTTAAAAATTGTCTTAACATGTAATTGAGAAAAAATAAAATATTACTGAAATACGATGAGAAAAATGCAGACAGTCCTTCTCAAAAAACCTCCAATTTTAATTAGGGGAAAAAACATATAGAAGAGTTCAGCTGCAGGAGAAAGACCCAGTGATCCTTAGCATTCAGTGGCAAGGCCAATGACAAGTCCCAGGATTTCTTTTGCCAAAGAGTTGTTGGAATCCAGAATGGTGCACTGATCAGGAATTACCTTCCCTCCCATCCCATCTCAGACTTCATATAACATTTCCTTTGAAGCTTCTCTAATGGATTTATCATGTGGTTACCACTGCTGGTGTTTCTATCTCTGTACAAGACTGTAAGCTCAGTAACAGCTGGGATCATGCCATAGCTAACCTCTGGAGGTACCAGCACCAACACCTACTACATGGTATCTCATGAAATAAAGGCTTGATAAATGTTGAATAAATGACCAAATGAATGAAGAAGGGTTAGAATGATTTTTATTTGTAGATTCCCAGGCCCTGCAATGAAGTTTCTGAATTCATCAGGAGAGAAAGAAATGGAGGGGGGAGGACAAGAAGAGTTGAGGACAATCTCAGGAGGCAGGGAGATAAAACTAGGCTGGAAGAGGAGCTTAGGCCAGGTTGGTGAAGCCCCCTCTGTTGTTGGCAAGGTGAAAGACAGAGTAATAATTCCTCTGGAAAACATCCCCAAGCATCCAGAGGGACTGGCCACTCTCAGAAGTCAGGGAAATGGTCATGATCCCCACCTCACAGTAGGTGCTGTTACCCTGGAAGGAAGAAGATGAGAAGAGGAGTCCATCAACCATGAAGGTCCACTTCCTCTAGGAAGCTGCCTTTGACTCTGGAAGTGGGACTCACTGAGCGGGAGATATTTGCTTTAGGCTTCAGCTTCTTACTCTGGGCAGGAAAAGTTCTAACTCTTCTTTAGAAAACCTTCAGTGACCACACCATCTCATAAGGACCTGTCCCTCCCTTGGATAAATCTTGCCACTAAGGATAGGGGAAGGTGGGGTGGGAAATGAAAATTCTCTCCTTGATACCATTATTTTCCCTCTTTGTTCAACCTCTTTTTCACATATATTGGAAAATCCAGAAAAGCCCAGATTATATTTTCTATATCCCCCCAACATACACACACACATACACACACATGTGCATGCACTTGTCCCTTGCACTGTGCTGAGCACATCATTTAATGTTTGTTATTGTGATTAGCATATCACATGAGCCACATTGAACTTCTTAGCACAGTGCCTGGCACATAGTAAGCATTTAACAGATGTTCTATTTATCATCTATCTATCTATCCATCTATCTAGCTCGCTACTTATTTGCCTAGCTATGTTTCCTCTTTCATCCTACAGTCCTCCAAGAGAATTTCCAAAATGGGATACAGGAGACAAGTCAGGAAAGTTGCCCTGAGGAAGGAACGATCCAGTAATTTGAGAGGGCTAAGTATTGACTCTAACCATCTCTCTCTGCTCTTGGCCCCAAGTCTACGATCTGCACAATGGAACAGACAGACCCATGAAACACTGAACTCCCCATCCCTGAGAGTATTCAAGCTGATGTGGAATACGACCTCATGGAGATATTGTAACTGAGATCACACTTTTGTGTGGGAGCTGGACCACATTATCACTGATGCCCCTTCCCATACTGAGAGTCCAGGATTCTATTAAATTACATCCTGGATGACTTATGTGATAAAGATGTATCTGTTCCCCCCAGTCCCCTAATCCTGTGTTTTCTCATCCTTTTCATCCCAAGGAACCTGGAGGAGAGGGAGCAAGGTATATGTGAGGGTGTGATCTGGTCCCTCCTTTAACCTACAGTTCAATTTTCACCTCCCACCCAAGATTCAGAGTAGTTCCTCTCTTCTTTGCTCTCTCTGCTCACAGAGACCACCCCTGAGAAGGCTAGAATGCCTATGTAAGGGAATGAGGGGGACTCAACAGAAGAATATAGGCAGAGGGAGGAAGGGGGAAGTCCACACCATTCATGTTGAAAGTGAGGGTAGGCAGGCTTTGGACATTGCTTCAACTGACAAAGTATTGGGGGACAGAGACATAGGAAGAAAGATATGTATGCAGGAGGAGGTAGTAAGAGCTCCATCCTATCATAAGTCCCCAGAACTTCTACAACATGTTCAGGATAGAGTTTCCTGGCCCATGTTCTACCTTCTATGATTCACCCTCTCCATACCAGTCCTGCCCCAGATCATTGATCAAGCCATACCCCAATCAAGGGGCTCCTAACTCTGAATGTAGTCCTCATGAATGGAGACAGTGGTCAGACCTGCGGGACTTTGAAGGGAGCCAGTGTTGATGATGATAGCTTCTATATATTTAGCACTTTAAAGTTTACTGAGTGCTTTCCTCCCAGCAACCCAATGAATGCCAAACCCAAGCATAACTAAGTATAATTATCTCCATTATGTAGATGAGGAAACTGAGGCTTCGAAATGATCCTTTTCAGCTCTATCTTCAGATTCCTCAGCTCCAATGTACTGCATCAGCTCAGAGAATATATCCTGGGGAACACTGGGGAGGGAAGTGCCAGTGTCCACAATAGCTTGGCAACCTTTAGAGCACCAGACAGTAGACTTACCACCCATGGAGAACCTGAAGGAAGACAATCAATGATGAGAAACAAGTCTTGGTCATGTGCCTTTGCTCCCCTCACCTGCATTCAAAGACCTTTCCCCCACATCAGTCTCAATTTGTCTTTTGCTAATACAGTAACACTCCTCTCATTTCAGAGAAAAATCCAGGTTGAGAAATCTCCAGTCTGGGTCATCTTGGTAGTAACCAAGCCAAAGCAGCTGAATCCACTGGACTTTACCCCTCCACCTTGAGCCAGGATTTGGGACAATTGAACCTCTATTATTTCAGTCCCCTTCCCAGATTAGGGGCATGGGTCCCACACCTCCATTCTCTTTACTCATCTTTCTTATTTAAAGACCAGTCATAGAGTTGGTCCCTCTAGACTTGATACCATTTTTTTTTTGTAAAATCTATTTTATATATAGATAAGGATACCAACCCACAGGAACCATGACTTTTCTCCCAAGACTTCAGATCTCTCCCCTCTAGAGCCCCCATTTTTCCACCCTGAAGTAATAATCTTCATTAATATATCCATTCTGAATCCCTCTCCCCTCTCCCTACCACACCTCACATACCCACTAATGCCAATCTGCCACTAAGCTTCCTCAGTGACAGGGGACCAGGAGATGTCTCCAGTGTACAGGCTGGTATCCACTCCACCAAAAGGGACTTCATCATCATTGTCAGAATTCTCATCCCTGAGGACACAGGGAAAATATTGGCTTTGGGGAATAGGCAGGAACTGGCAAGAGAAAAAGGGTCCTTGTCTTTCCCTACTTCCTCACACAACTGTTCTTACTCAGGCCACAGTCCCTGATTACTCATCAGCAAACCTTACCCCACTGCTCCACCTCTCACATGAAGGAAGAGCAGGCCAAGCAAAATCCTTCCTAGCAACCAGGGCCAAGTGGTCAGTGAGCCTGGGAGCTGAGACCTATGAGTCATCAAAGGGCAGTGGGAACATACATCTCCTAGGTCTCTGAAGATTTAGAGGAGTGGCATGGTTTTTGCGTTTGTCCTTTGTTCTTGAGGAGGACAGTGATGTCAGGGAGGACTGTATAACCAGCCTTGCTTTGTCCTCCAGAGACACCTGGGGCCAGTGGTCAAGTATTTATCAGAATGACAGGAGATTGCCCATGATTCCAGGATTAGAGGGGCAACTAGGTGCAGGGGATAAGTTACTGGTTCTAGAGTCAGGAGGACCTGAGTTCAAATATGACCTCAAATATTTCCTGGCTGTGTTACACTGGGTAAAGCACTTAACCTCAAATGCCTTTCAAAAAAAGGCTAATGTTGCTGGACTATAGAGCAGCATGGTAGAGAGAAAAGATAGGGGAATTCCCAGGGCCAGTAAGCCAAATTCTTGACCCAACTCTGAGTAGAATATTTGTGTGAAACTTAAATAAGTCACTTCTCATTGCAGTTACCAAAGGGTATAAATTGCATTGAGCCAGGTAGGTGGCACTGCAGTGGATAGAGTGCTGGGACTGGAGTTAAGAAAACTCATCTTTCTGAGTTCAAAATCAGCTTGAGACACTTAAAAGCTGTATGCCCTTGAGCAAGTCAATTCACCCTCTTTGCCTCAGTTTCCTTGTCTGTAAAATGACCTGGAGAAGAAAATGACAAACCAGTATCTTTACCAGGAAAAACTCCAAATGGGGTCTCCAAAGACTCAGACATGATTGAACAACGCCCAAAATACGTTTCACTGGCAGAGAGCTTCCTAACTGGGAACTCCCTATACCAATGAATCTCAGGTCCTTCCTCTTTCCCAATCTAGTTGCTTTATCTATAAAAGAAGGTTGGATTAGGCAACCTTCAAGATACTTTCCAAAACTAAACTGATGATAAGGGCAATGCTCTCTATAGTTTCCTTCATTCTATATCCCTCAGAGTTTGTGAATATAGATTGGAGAAAAGGAAAGAACTGTGACTGTAAATCTCTGCCTGGTCTTCCAAAGTTCCCTGACCTTGCTATCAAACTCATGATCATACACAAAGTTGATGCCAAGCTCAGTCTCACTCAGGCCAAACTCCTGGTTGTTGACAGAGATGCCCTGGATCTGTGGGGGTGGGGGAGAAGTCCATAAAGAATGGCTGGTTCAGAAGGTGGCCATAGGTAGATAGCTTTTTTAGAGGCCTAGGAAGGAGTTTAGTCTCCCCACCTTAATGAGACAAGTGATGAGAGGGTCCCATCCCCCTCAGACTCTGTCCTGATGTAGCTCTTGGGGTGGGGAGGAGTTAGAGTAGAAAGAGAACCTATGGAGACTTAGGACCTTTGCTACACAGTGCCAGCATGATCCATACTTTGATTCTCCTCCTCACATGCCTCATGTTCCTTAAGGGTCCTGAAATCAGGCTAAACTCACTACAGAAGGAAGAGGATGAAATCCAGGGAGGCAGAGCTTCCTCCCATCTACGGCCACTCTCTCCACAAACTTGAAAAGAATCTTAGGCTCCACCTGTTGCCTCTGGCAACTGGACTCCCTCATGTTCTTGCTCCCAGGTGTCCAAGCCCCATAGCTGTACCGGATTCCCCCGGTCCACTCATGCACTCCCCTTTACCACATGTCCCCCATTACCACTCACTGTCACAGTGTCATAGCCAAAGTCTCCAGTCAGGCTCCCTGTTCCATACTGAATAGAGAAGGTCTGTTCACTTCTGGAGATGGTGGAAGAGTCACTGGGGTTGAACTGGGGATGAGTGACTGTTCACACAAAAAGAGGATGTAGAGGATCAGTAGATGCCAATAACTCTGGATCTCATCACTATAGTTCCCACTTCTCCGCATTGTAATGCAATGGAAAGGGCATTCATGGCATCAGAAGATCTGGGTTCAAGTCTCATCTGTGGTACTCAGGAGTCACATGACTCTGGGAAAGTCATATAACCTTTTAAAGCTTCAGTTTCCCCATCCATAAAATGGTGATAATAATATGTGTTCTCTATTCCCCATCTCATGTAGTGGCTATAAGTCTTTCAGCAGTTAAAGTCTGATATCACATGGCTCATCATTATTACCATTATCACTCTCTCTGATGGCCCTTGCATGCAATCACCTATTCACTTCCAGCCCTCACCCCGGGACAGTGAAAATTTGACATACTGGAGGGGAGAGGCAGGTCCCTCAAGTGCGTCAGAGAGGGCCAGAGGGAGAGGGCAGAGGGACACACTGAGAAACACTGCCACAGGTTTTTCCCTTTTATGTCTGTTCTTTTCTGAGTGGAATTCTCATGTCTGTACCTTGAAGCATGCCCTTTATTCTCTTTTCCATTTAACCTCTACGGTCTTCCCCAACTGTGTCTCCAAGAATCCAAATCCATCTTCAGGACCCAGTTCAAGTGTTGATGCCCATATGAAAGCTTCCCTGAGTCCTGCTAGCCCATTGGGAGCTCCTTCTCCCCCAAATTCCTCCAGCACTTACTGTTTGTTGTTAACTCCCAATCTGACCCATAATGACATTGTTTTTGGGGGGCTCCACACCTGTGATTCTATGGGTTTGTCACCCTCACAGTGAAAATTTCCTGAAAATTACAGTCTTAGGTATGCAGCACTTAGAAAAGTGCCTAGCACATAGTAGGCACTTAGTGCATCCTAGCTGATCTACTGATTGAGAGTCTTAAAGAGATGCTTTGGGGCAGTAAGGACAACCTGCTGGTGGTCACATAGTCACAAAGGAGCAGAAGCAGAACTGGCATTGAGGCTTTCCAAGATCTATACAGAAACACTGGGAACTGGGGTGAGCTAAGGTGTACAAGTAGGGTGATCTAAGGTTTGATCCACTACCACCTCCCCTGATGGTGGACCATAGCTTGCAACTGTTTATGTCCTCTACCCCATCTCACTTGCCATCATGTCTCATCACACCTTTCCTTGATTCTCAACTGGTTTTTGTTCACTTTCCTATTTCTGCCCAGTAACCAGATCTCCAGTGACCTAAACCCAAGGATATTCACCAGAGCTAGAGCAGGTCTATGTATACCCTGTTTACCAAGGAAGATGGCAGAGCCATTACCAAGTTTTACACTTCCCCTGCATTCCCTCCCATAAGTACAGAGTAGTTGCATCATAAAAATGTGTAAGTTAGAGTGGAATAAAATGAGATAAAGGTTATTCTTCTCAGCTCTGCTTTGGGTGTCCCATGTGACTGAAAAAATTGCTAGTCCATTCTGACACTTAATTTCACCCAGCAGTCCTTCCTTGCCTCCTTTGAGATAGGTGTCATATTTTCTGTAATTGACCACTTTCCCCCTTCCTTTCTTTCCCATACCGCCACACTCCTCCTCCCACTGGGGTACTCACTGCAGGTCTCACTCTGGCAATAGATGGAGTTCACCCATACGTTGGAGGAACCAGTGTCAAAGAGGAAGTTTGGGGCTGGGGTCCCAATGCTGATCTCCCCATAGTAGGACACCTAGGGAGGAAGTTTGGGTCAACATACTGCAGAGACCTGTCCTGTGCCTGACATGTAGTAATTGTTTAAGAAATATTAATTGTCCTGCCTACTCAGATCATCCCCTGCCCACCTAAGGTCTAGCAGAATCTAGTAGGACTGGGCTGTGGGAACAAGTGCATTCTATCCTCTAAACCTTCCTTCTTCAGTCCCCAATCATGGAGTCACAGAAACTCAGGGATGGAAGCACCTTCAGGGACCATCTAGTCCAACCTATAGCTGAAAGATGCTTTCTATAAAGCACCTGACACATGATCATCTAGTCTTGGAACAAACAATTCTGGGGAGGGGAACCTGATTGACTCAGGAGGCATTTTGTGATAGCTCCAATGAAAGGTTGAATTTTTTTTTATCCTGTCTCAGACTTTCTGTTTCTCCCTATTGAGTTTCATTATATTGGATTTGACCAAGTGACCTAGCTTCCCAAGATCTTTGGTTCCTGATACTGTCATCCACACTCTTCCTTAGCTATTCGAATTTATCCTTGTGTTACCTGCCAATGCAAGGACATGGCAAGGCCCATCTTGTGTCTCAGCATGGTCAATCACTTTAAAATAGAAGGTCCTTCCAGGCAAGGACTTTGTCTCTCTCTGTCAAACTGAGAGTTTCTTGAAGGTGGACAGTATGTCCCCTTTCTTCTGTCATACAGGGCCCTCCCCCCAGGAGATGCTCATCATAGTTGATTGGCACACTGAGCTGAGGATCCCAAGGGCCCCAGGAGAGCAGAGAAAGCCTTTACCCTGAAGAGAGAAGATGCTCACTCACATCCATATAATTGGTGAGGGGCTCATAGCCAACAGCAAACTGGTTGAAGTACTTGGTGGCAGGGTCATGTTTGTGGTTCTTTAAGAAATCACTCAGCACTCCCTTTTTTTCATCACCTGCTTCATGGACTTGAACTTCTTCAGATGGACCTTAGGAGGGGGCAGGGGAAGGTGCTATCAGTGCAACTGTCCCAGAACTCACTTCCTCCCTGACTCAGTCAATCCCCCCCACAATCCAGTAGCAAAACCTCCACATACCAGGGGCAACAAGAGCTCAGAGACAGGAAGCATAACTCCCTCCTATCTTTGCTTTGTCTCTGACACATGGTTTCTTTCAGACCCACCTTTTCAGCAATGAGGTCTTACCCTTCTTACTTCAGCTACCATCTTTGACAGAAGACCTTCCAACATGGCCCCTAGCAGGTAGTATGCTCTTTCCTTACTCAGAAATTCCTTTATATTGACTTTATATGTTTTGTTCACTTGTTTTAGTCACGTTTGACTCTCTGTGACCACATTTAGGGTTTTCTTGGCAAAAAAAAACAACTGGAGTGGTTTGACATTTCCTTCTTCTGCTCATTTTGCATATAAGAAAACTGAAGAAAACACAGTCAATGACTTGCCCAGGGTCATACAGCTAGGAAGTGTCTGAGATCAGATTTGAATTCATGAAAATTAGTCTTCCTGATTTCAGGCTTGATACTCAGTATCCATTGCATACCACCTAGCTGTCTCTGTGTATATTTTCTTTTTACTTCTTTTGTCTACTTTTTTCTTTGCATGGTTTCTATTTCTTTCTTTATGTAACTTCTATTCTCCAAGAAGCTAGTTGACATAGTAGTATGAGTTCAAGACCTGGAGTAAGGAAGACATGAGTTCAAATCTGCCTCAAATAATAGCTGTTTGACTTCGGTCATATCACTTCACCTCTGTCTATCTCAGTCAACTCAGTTGCAAAATGGGAATAATGATGTAACCCCTCCCCCAAGCCCATAAGTAGATGACTCTCTTCTTATTAGTGAAGGTGAATGACCTGCCTTGAGTGAGGGGGAAGAGGGAAGTTGACAAGAGGTGGAACAGCTCCATTCCTTGGGAATCTCTTTTGGGACTCTCCATACAAGAGTTCCCTTTGAGGTCCTCTTTGGGACTCTTCAGGGCCAGTCCCATTTGAGATGCTTGGAACACCAGTTTTCTTTAGGACTCTTCAAGGACTGAATTGCATCAGGTGCTTTTGGCTTCCAACTTTAAGAGAGAAGATGGAAGAGACCAACACCACTGCAGGTTACTGAAGGAAAGGACTCTAGGAAGATGTGAGAGGAGCAAACATATCCCCAGCTATAAACTTCAGGGAGTTTTCTCTTAGGTTCAACCTAGGACATTCTCTAGGCTGGCTGCATTATTTCCCTCCCAGTGGGAGAACTTCTCTATATTGCTTGGTGTATATTCTCTGATGAATATCTTTTCTGATTTCTGTTTTGCTATGATTTGGATAAATGAGCTTCTTTGCTGTTCTCTTTTCTTGCTCATTATGGAATTGATATTTGATGAGAAAGGGGCCAAGTCTTGTATGTAGAGTTTGGGTTCCCCTTCTCCTCCAAGTGACACAGTAATCAGAAGTTAGATGGAGCCAAGTTTCATCTCCAAACTAAAGATATTAAAGGGAGCAGATGGGCATAATTTTGGTCCAGAGATTGACCTCTAGGCCTAATCTCCTGGCAGGAATGAAAGATTCCCTTGGAGAAAGATTGAAAGAGAAGAGCCCAGAGAGTTCTACTCTGCTTCCCTGAGTGCCCCCACAGCAACAGTCCTGCAAAATATATGCATCCCTCTCTACACATTGGCCTCAGCACCACTCATTTCCCTCCAAAAATAACATCTACCTCCCAGGCTGTTGTGAGGATCAAAAGAGATAATATTTGTAAAGCACATAGTGCATAGCACATAGTAGGTGCTTAGTAAGCACCAACTTCCACCATCCTGTCCCTCTGTCCTCATAGAACATAAATTTCTTCAAGAAGTATTTCATTTTTTTTTACGGGTCCTATGCCTGTCTTGTACACAGAAAGTGCTTAATGAATTTTTGTTGATTTTAATTGAACTGTCATGGACATTGAAAATTCTGGGTTGGAGGGTGAGGATGGCAAGAATGAGCAGCATTGAAGGCATTGAGTCAATACATTATTCTGGCCATTTCCTTGTGGTCCAACTTCTTTGAGATCCCTTTCTGCCTTTCAGAAATCTTGGCACTGCAGACTTACTTGACGATCACACAATGACTTACCTTTCCTGTTCCTCCTTCTTTCCTAGGATCATGGGAAAATAGACCTGAAACTGATAGAGACTTCAGAGGTCCTCTGGCTCAACTCCCTCATTCTGAACCTCAGAAAATTAAAATTAAGGCAGCTTAAGACAAGTACCCAAAGTCACCTGGTTTATAAGTGACAGATGCATGGATCCAGGGGCTGAACTGCTAAGTTGAGGCTTTTATACCTTTTGAAAATATCTCATGGGTCTTGTCTAACTTATTTTATAGCCAAGGGATCAGATGCATGGGTCAGTAGATCAAGATAAAGAACATGGAGCCAGGAAGGCTTCTATGTAAATCCTACCTTTGATGCTTACTAGATACAACTTAGTCCAGTTCCTTCACTCAGTAGATGAAGAAACTGAGGCCCAGAAAGAAGTGACTTACCCTAGCAGAAGAAGTGAGATTGGAATGTTGGTCTTTTGATTGCAAATGTCATTGTCTTTCCACTGCAGGAGAAAGAGGAGGATGGAGACCCTCCTGGAAAAGTAATCACCATGACCATTCAAGGAGAACAAAAAATTTGGTTCAACCTTGTATTACTTGGTGATGAGATACTGAAAAAAACACTATATTCGTAAAAAAAAATTGATTGGCAAATTTGGAAAACATTATAAAGGCACCTTGAGTGTTAAGGTCCAAACTCACCTGTCCCATATGATCAGAGGTCATACTAAATTTAAGATATGGGACACAGTTTGTCACTAGAAATCTGATAGTCTAAGAGTCCATTACAATGTATAATGTACTGCTGGGAGTTATTTACAACAATGGACCTTTAAATGGCATCTACATCTGATATGAGTATATGGAAACATCCCTATTGTATTGTGTGGTAACACAGTAGTTATTAAAGACAAATAGCCCAAGTCTCTCGTCTTCCATAACAAGACCATCTCCACTACTATCACCTTTCATCCAACAGTGACTACACCTTTGAGAAACCCTTCTTTTGGCTTCAAGGAAATGTATTGGGAACTCTAATTTGGAAGTTGTTGCCATGTCTGTCCTCTGATAGCACTTCCAGAGGTTGTCATGGATCCTGCACTGGCAGCACAGTCTGACTGCTCAGACAAATGGGATGGAAGTGAGGGCCTATGAGAAAATGAAGCTGAAGACCAGAACCAGAGATGCAGGTTTATAGCATTTATAGCCTTGTCATAACACTGGTGTAGAGTGCTCCCTTCTATTTTGTATCTGAGCAGAACAGATCTTTGGGATGCCAAGTAAATGAAGGACCTTAAAACAGAAAGCAGGAGTTTAGATGTGGTTTTAACAAGGGGTGTATAGAGTGTTCCCAGAGCACTGTACCTCTGGAGTGAGGACTTGCTGAGCTCTATTCAGCTTTGGTGTCCACTTTGCATCCAACTCTCACCTGTGGCTCCAAGAAGTTATAGCATGAGCAGCAGCCGCACCCTGGTAAACCACCTAGGCAGACAGAATAAACCAGGTTGGGGTAACTGACAGGCTGGCCTTGAACCTGTGGGTGAGTTAGGAGAATGTCTACCTCAAGCATGTGAAGGTTTCCCTTCGGGGAATGAGTGGATGAGAGCAATTTGTTCCCATGGCCATGAAGGAGGGTGAAGCAGGCACTGTGCAGCACTTAGAGCTGGGTCAAGTCACTCACTGCCTCCTGGCCCATCAGCAGTCATCTTGACTTTGGTGCTGTCCCTGACTCAGGAAAACAGTGAGGCTGAAGACTTTGAGCAATTCTGCCTCACTTAAATCCAATTCACCAACAAGTCAAGAAAGCACCAGGGATGGCATTGGTGCTCTTCAAAGCAGGACAAACAACAGCAAGCAGTTGAAAACATATAATTAATGTATTTTACCACATTATTTAGCAGTTTGGGATATAATTACTTACCCCTTGAGTTGCAAATCTAGGATTGAGTCAGTCCAGTCACAAAGTTCAGGGACAATATTCTGCTTGTTACTCTGATACTCATTCCTTCTGAAGTTGGAGTTTAAGACTTTGTGTTTAAAGTGAGTGACTGTATTTCAAAATAATTGGCTTCCTTGGTAATGCTATGGACTTTATTTTAAGCATGTAAGCTGGTATTCTGCAAATAGGTTCATAGGGTTTCACCAGACTGCCTGAAGGGTCCATGGTTCAGAAAATGTTAAGAACCCTTGGCAGATAAGAATGAAGTTGTGCTGAAAATATCTAAAAAAGGAAGAAATTTCCCTGGAATTTTACTCTAGGGTCAGAGCATAGTTATCCAAACAGACAAACTAATACACTTGAGGTCAAGTCTCCACAACAAAATTTGGTTCATATGAGCCCAGAGCCTTGGGGAGGGGAGGAATGGGAAGTTAATATTTTTTATAACAATGCCTGATTGTCAACCTTGTTATGATGCTGAGACTAAGAGTTGTGATGTGCTGGAGGGCAGAACCTTCCACGAGGAGGTAGGGAGAAATAAGAAGACTGAGATCTGGTTCTGACACTTGGGAGCTCCTGGTAAAATAGAGTAGATGTAGTCACAGTCCTTGTCCATGAAGACACCCCTAGTTGTGGAAATATTCCAGGCAAGGAGAGGAGACTTGCTCCCTATACTTGGGTTGGAGGAGACTTGCATTATTTTAAAAGGGTAAACACATTCTAAGATGGAGGAGGCAGAGATTAGAAAATGGGAAGATAAACAGTTAGTTGGGGGATCAAGCTCTGATGGAGCAGGGTATACAGTGAAAATGTAAAGAACTAAGGAGGCAGTGTGGCACAGAGGTAAGTGTGGAGCCCAGGAGTGATCACTAGAAATACTATTTGAGGAGACCCAGTGCCTGGCACATAGAGTAGGTGCTGAATTAATCCTTGTTAATCGATTGGTTGATATACATCCCAGAACAAACACCTTTGAGCTGACTAAAATAGTAGAGCATGATGGATAGAGCAGTCCCAGTTGGACACTTCACTTCAACCCCAAAAAGAGCATTTGGAAGCCAGAATGATCCACTGATCAGGAATGATCTTCCCTCCAATCCCATCTCATAAAACTCAGAGTTCACGTAACATTTTCATTGAAGCTTCTGTAATGGATTTATCATATGGTTACCAATGTTGGTATTTTTATCTCCCTACAAGACTGTGAGCTCAGTAACAGCTGGGATCTTGCCATATACAACCTCTGGAGGCACCATCTTCTACACCTAGTACATGGTTTCCCAGGCAGTAAAAGCTTGACACAGGTTGAATGAAAGGACAAATGCATGAAGTGTTAGAATAATTTTTATTTGTAGACTCCCAGGCCACACAGTGAAGATCCAGAATCCATCAAGAGAGACAAAAAGGGAGGTAGGAAGACAAAAGAGCTGAGAACAATCCCAAGAGCCAGCGAGTTAAAACAAGGTTGGAAGAGGAGCTTAGGCCAGGCTGGCAAAGCCCACCCTGTTGTTGGCAAGGTCAAAGACAGAGTAGTAGTTCCTCAGGAAAACATCCCCAAGGATCCAGAGGGGCTGGCCACTCTCAGAAGTCAGGTAAGTGGTCATGATCCCCACCTCACAGTAGGTGCTGTCACCCTGGAGAGGAGAAGAAGAGGAGTCCATCAACCATGAAGGTCTACTTCCTCTAGGAAGCTGGCCTTGACTCTGGCAGTGGGACTCATTGAGCAGGAGTTATTTGCCTGAGGCTTCAGATTCTATCTCTGGACAGGAAAAGTTTTAAATCTTCACTTGAAAACCTTCAGTGATCACCCCATCTCATAAGGACCTGTGCCTCCCTTGCATGAATCCTGCCACTAAGGAGCTGGGAAAGTAGGGGCAGGGAATGAACACTCATTGCTTAGTATCATTGTCCATTCCCTTTGTTTAACCTCTTTTTCACTTGTATCAGAAAATCCAAAAGAGCCAAATCATATTTTCTATCTGTCCATAACCCCTCAGCAGATGCACTTGCATGTACACTGTGCCTTAACACCATACTGAGCACATTATTTCATGTTTGCTATTGAGTGATGAGCAGTATCACATGAGCCACATTGGGCTTCATAGCACAGTGCCTGTCACATACTTAGCATTTAACAGAAGTTCTATTTATCATCTCTGTGTCCATCTTTCTATCTCCCTACTTATCTACCCATCTACCTTTGCTCTCTGTCCCTACAGTCAGTTCTCCAAGAGAATTTCCAAAATAGGGTGCAAGAGTCAAGTGGGGGAAGTTGTCCTGAAAGGACTAATCTAGTATCTAGGGAAGACTACCTATTGACCTGTAACCCTCCCTCTCTGCTGGTGACCCCACGTCTAGGACCTACACAATGGAACAGGCTGCCCTGTGAGACACTGAGCTCCCCATCCCTGAGAGTATTCAAACTGATGTTGAAGACTACCTCATGGAGATGTTGTAGCAGAGATGACTCTTTTGTGTGGAAGTTGGGTCAGATTGCCACTGATACCCCTTCCAGTGCTGAGAGTCTAGGATTCTATCACATTACATCCTGGAAGAACCATGTCAAAGGGGCGTATCTGTTTCCCTAGTTCCCCAACTCTGTCGTCTTTCTTCCTTTTCATCCCAAGGAACATTGAGGACAGGGAGCAAGGTATATCTGAAGGTTAATCTGGTCCCTCCTCAAACGTACAGCTCAATTTTTCCCCTCCTTCCCAAGAAGAAGAATAGTTGATCTCTCCTTTACCCTCCCTGCTCACAGGGACCACTCCTGAGAAGGCAAGAATGCATAGTAGGGAAATGAAGTGGACTCACCGGAAGGATGTAGGCAGAGGGAGGAAGGGGGAAGTCCACACCATTGATGTTGAAGGTGAGGGTAGGCAGGCTGTCAATATTGCTGCAACTGACCAAGTACTGCAGGACAGAGACACAGAAAGAAAGATATGTCTATGGGAGCAGGAACTTAAGAGCTCCACCCTCTCATGAGTCTCCAGAGCTTCTACAATATGTTCAGGACAGTCTTCCTGACCCAGTTTCTACCTCCCATGATTCCCCCTCTCCATACCAGTCCTGCCACAGATCACTAATCAAACCATATGCCAATCAAAGGACTACTAACCCTGATATCCTCATAAATAGAGATATGAGTCAGAGCTGCAGAGCTTTGAGGGGAGCCAGCAATGATAATGGTAGTACTTTAAGGTACTACTCCTAGCAACCTAGTGAAATACCAAGCCCAAGTATAATTATCCCTATTTTGTAGATGAGGAAACTGAGTCTTAGAGAGGATCCCTTACAAGTCCATCTTCATCCTCCTCAGCTCCAATGTACTGCATCAGCTCAGAGAACATATCCTGGGGAAGAGTGAGGAGGGAAGTGCCAGTGTCCACAATAGCTTGGCAACCATCAGAGCACCAGCCAGTAGACTCGCCACCAATGGAGAACCTAAAGGAAGACAGTTACTGATTAGAGACAGTTCTTGAGCATATACATTTGCTTCCCTCTCCTGCATTCAAGGCTCTTTCTGCCATATCAGTCTCAATTTGTCTTTTCCTGACAAAATTCTACTCCTCTCATTGTAGAGAAAGTCCAAGTTGAGGAATTCCCAGCCTGGGTCATCTTGGTAGTCCCCAAGTCAAAGCATTTGAATCTACTGGGTTTCTTCCCTCCACTTTGAGACAGCATTTGAGACAATGGCATTTATCTTACTTCGGTCCCCTTCCCAGAGAAGAGACATGGGTCCTACACCTCCATTCCCCCTACTCGTCTTTCTTATTTGTGGACCCATCATAGAGCTGGTCCCTCTAGACTTGATCTCATCCTTTCTTTGTAATACCTATTTTATATGAAGACTCAGGATATCAACCCATGTTAGCCATGACTTTTCTCCCTAGATTTTGGATCATTTCCCTTTGGCCCTCATTTTTCCACTCTGAAGGAATAATCTTCAGTCATATATCCATTCTGAGTCCCTCTCTCCCCTCCCTACCACACCTCACATACCCACTAATGCCAATCTGCCAGTAAGCTTCCTCAGTGACAGGGGTCCAGTGGATGTCTCCAGTGTACAGGCTGGTGTCCACTCCTCCAAAAGTGACTTCACCTCCATTGTCAGAGTTCTCATCCCTGAGGACCCAGGAAAAATGTTGCTTTGAGAAACAGGCAGGGACAGGCAAGGGGAAAAGTATTTTCCTATTTCTTTTTCCTATTTCCTGCCGCAACAGTTCTTGCTCAGCCCACAAGTCCTGATTACTCAGCAGCAACCCCTCCCCTACTGCTCTACTTCCCACAGGAAGGAGGCACAGGCCAGCCAAAGTCCTTCCTAGCAACCAGGGTCAAGTGGTAAGTGAGCCTTGGACCTGAGACCTGTGAGTTCATCCTGGAGCAGTAGGAAGATAGATTTCTTAGGCCTCAGAATCTTTTGAGGAGCAGCATGGCAGAGTGGTTAGAGAAGTGGTCTCCCAGGGTCAAGATGCTGGAATTCTAGACCCACCACCGTCTAGAATGGCTGAGTGAAGGTTAAGCAAGCCACTTAACTTCTCATTGCAATTTCCAAGGCTATGAATTGCATGGAAGCAGCTAGGTGGCGCTGTAGGGGATAGAGTGCTGAGTCAGGAAGTCTCATCTTCCTGAGTTCAAAACCAGACACTTAATAGCTGTGGGCCCCTGAGCATGTCAATTCACCCTCTTTGCCTCAGTTTTCCTATTTGTAGAATGAGCTGGAGAAGGAAATTGCAAATCACTCCAGTATCTTGCCCTGAAAAATCTGAAATGGGGTCACAAAGAGTCAGACACAATTGAATAACCACAAAAATACCTTTCACTGCTAGAGAGCTTCTATCTGGAAACTACCTTTACCAATGAAATCTCAGGTCCCCTCTCTTTCTCTATCCAGTTGCTTTATCTCTGATGGAAGATGGGATTAGACAACCTCCAAGAGCCTTTCCAGTCCTAAACTGATGATAAAGACACTGCTCTCTATAGTGTCTCCTGGCTCTCTATCCCTCAGACTCTGTGATTGCAGACTGGGAAAAAAGGAAGCACCATGATTGAAAACCTCAGCCTGCCTTCCACAGCTTCCCCAACCTCCCTATTCAGCTCATGTCCCACTGTTCACAAAAGGCACCAGACTTGCCAGTCAGGTCAGTCTCCTCACTGTTCTACTCACCTACTGTAAGCCTGTCAAGTCAATCCAGGCACTACCCCCTCTCCATCAACTAATCCCCAGTGAGCCTCTTGATGGAAGAGACCACCTTCCCTCCCTGACTCAGCCCCATCCCCATTCCACCTTCATGGCAGGTAATCAATAAATACAAATGAATTCATCAATTTCCCTATTGGCAGGGGAGAGAAAAGGAAAACCACAGTGAAGTGGCTCTTAACCTTTTTTTGGGTATGTCACAAACCCCTTTGGAGGTCTGGTGAAGTCTGTGACCCCTGTCAGAGAATCATATTATTAAATGCAGGAAATAAAATTCATAAAATTACCAAAGAAACTGCTCATATTGAAAAACAGTTCAATATATATTATATACATATATATATACACAAGTTTACATATGTGTATGTTTGTATGTGTATGAATAGATATTCATAAAACCCAGGTTTAAAAGTTCTGCCATACAAAATTTCATGCCCTGGAATCAGGAGACCAGACAGTCAGGAGGAAGAAGAGGGAACAGAGGAAGAAGTAAGCCCAGTCACCTACCCACTAAGGTAGAAGGCAAAGAGAGCAGCATTGAGCAGGTCTTCCTGCAGGAAGCCCTGCATGACAGTGGTGGCTCCACCAGCGCTGATGGCAGGATAGGCCAGGCCCAGGATCCCATCAAAATTGGCATACACAAAGTTGGTGCCAGGTTCTGTCTCGCTCAGGCCAAATTCTTGGTTGGTGATAGAGACGCCCTGGATCTGTGGGAGTCGGGGAGAAGTCCATCAGGAAGCACTGTCTCAGAAGGGGGCCATGGGGACAACAGCTTTCCCCCCAGGCCTACAGAAGGGCTTAGTCTCCCCACCTAAGTGAAGCAAGTGAGGAAAGGGTTATGACCCACCCAAACTCTGTCCTGATGTAACTCTTGTGGTGGGGAGGGGTTTGAGGAGCAAAGGCTATGGGGACTTAGGACCATCTCTGCATGGGGCAGCATGGTACATAGCTCTGATCCTCCTCCCCACATGTCCCATGGTCCTTAAGGCTCCTGAAGCCAGACTAAGCTCACTACAGAATGAAGAAGAAAAGCAGAGCTTTCCCTCATCTATGACCAGTCTCTCCACAAACATGAAGAGAACCTTAGAGCTCAACCTGCTGCCTCTGGCAGCTGGACTCCCACATATCCGTGCTCCCAGGTGTCCAAGTCCTGTACCTAGAATGGAGCCCCCAGTGGGCACTGAGTGTCCCCTCATTCACTCCTTTTAATCACTTCCCACCCATAAACACTCACTGTCACAGTGTCATAGCCAAAGACTCCAGTAAGACTCCCTGTTCCATATTCAATAGAGAAGGTCTGTTCACTGCTGGAGAAGGTGGAAGAGTCACTGGGGTTGAACTGGGGATGAGTGGCTGTTCATACAAGAAGAGGATATTAGTAGATGCCAATATGTCCAGATCTCATCATCCCATTTCCCACTTCTCTGCATTGTAGTGCAATGGAAAGAGCATTCATGGCATCAGAAAATTTGGGTTCAAGTCTCATCTGTGCTCCTCAGTAGCCACAAGCCTCTGGGAAAGTCATATAACCTTTTAAAGCCTCAGTTTCCTCATCTAGAAAATGGTGATAATAATATCTATACTCCCCATCTTATGTAGTGGCTATCAGTCCGTCAGCAGCGAAAGCCTGATATCATGTGGCTCATCATTATTACTATCATCACTCTCTCTGATGGCCCTTATATGGAATCACCTATTCACCTCCAGCCCTCAGCCTGGGACAGTGAAGGGCTGACCTAGTGGAGGAGAGGGGCAGGTTCCTCAGGGGTTGGGTTTACACAAAGATTGCCACAGATTTTTCCCTTTCATATCTGTTCTTTGCTAAGTGAAATTCTCATGTTTTAGCCTTGAAGACTGCCCCTTATTCTTATCTCCATTTAACCTCTCAGGTCTTTCTCAGCTCTAACTCCTAGGATCCAAATCCATCTTCAGCATACAGTTCAAGTGTTGATTCCATGAGCACTCCTAGTCCACTTGGTGCTCCCCCTCCACCAAATTCCTCCAGGGCTTACTGTTGGTACCTCCCAATCTGACACACAATGACATCCTATCTTAGGGAGCAGGGGGAGGGAGACTTATACCTGTGATTCTCTGGTTCTGTTGCCCTCACAGGGTGAAAGTTGCCTGAAACTTAGTCTTATAAATACAGCACTTAGCAAAGTGCCTAGCAAATAGCAGGCACTTAATTCATCCTAGCTGACCTACTGATTGACAGTCTTAAAGAGTTGCCTTGAGATAGTAAGGGCAAATTGCTGTTGGTCACTTGATCAGAAAGGAGCAGAAGCAGGATTTGAATCCATGCTTTAAGAGATTTACACAGAAGATTTGGGAAGTGAGGTGACTTAAGATTTCATCCACAACCACCTCGCCTGGTGGGGGTAGCCGTTTCCTCCTATTTATGTCCTCCATCCCTCTTCAGCTGCCATCACGCCTGACCACGACCTCCATTCCCACCGAACTGTTTTTTTTTTATACAATGTCCTATTTCTGCCCAATGGACAGATGTACTGTGGCCCAAACCCAAGGATATTCACCAGACCTAGAACAACTCTATGCATGTCCTGTCTACCTAGGAAGATGACTGAGCCAAGACCAAATTTCACAGTTCCCTTGCATTCTCCCACGCTGTAGGCACACAGTGGGTGCATCATGAGAATATGTAGGTTGGAGTGGAATAGAATAAGATAAATGTGATTCTGCTGAGCTCTCCTTTGGGTGTCCTATGTGATTGAAAATATTACTAGTCCATTCTGACTCTCAAGTGCACCCAGCAGTCCTTCCTTGCCTCCTTTGAGGTAGGTGCCATATTTTCTTCATGACTACTTTTCTTCTCCCTTTCTTTCCCAGCTACACCAGGGTACTCACTGCAGGCCTCGCTCTGGCAGTAAACGGAGTTCACCCACAGGTTGGAGGAGCCAGTGTCAAAGAGGACCAGGAAGTTCTGGGCTGGGGTCCCGATGCTGATCTCCCCATAGTAGGACATCTAGGGAGGAAGGCAGGGTGAGCATACTGCAGAAATCTATCCTGTGCCTGACACATAATAATGGCTTGAGGAATGCTAATTGTCCTGCACACTCAGATCATCCCCTGCCCACCTAAGATCTAGCAGCCTCTAGCAAGACTGGGCTGTGGGCCCCAGTGCATTTCGACATTTCAATCTGCCTCCTTCTTCAGTCACCAGCCATGGAGTCACAGAAACTCAAGGATGGAAGGTCCTTCAGGGACCATCCAATCCAACCTATGCCTCACAGATGCTTTCTATAAAGTACCAGACACATGATCAACTAGTCTTGGCTTAAACAGCTGTGAGGAGGGGAATTGACTGACTCAGGAGGCATTTTTAGATTGCTTGAATGACAGGTTGAGTTCTTCCAACCCAAGTTTAAGACTACATTTCCCCTTTTTCAGTTGCATCATGTTCAATTTCTCCAAGTGCTCTAGCCTCCCAAGGTCTCTGTGGCTCCTGATACTCTCATCCAACCTGTTCCTTAGCTATTCTCACTGATCTTTGTGTCACCTGCCAATGCAATAATATGGCGGATCCCATCTTGAGTCTCAGCATGGTCACCCCTATTAAAATTGCAGGTCCCTCTAGGCTAGAACTTTGTCCCTCTCTGTCAAACTGGGAGCTTCCTGAGGGTGGACAGCATGTCCCCTCTTTTGTGTCATGCAGGATCCTCCCCCTAGGACATGCTCATCGTAGCTCACTGGCACACTGTGAGCTGTGCATCCCAAGGGCCCCAGGAGAGCTGAGTCAGCCTTCAGTATGAAGAGAGAGAAGACGCTCACTCACATCCATATAATTGGTGAGGGGCTCATAGCCAACAGCAAACTGGTTGAAGTACTTGGTGGCAGGGTCTTGTTTGTGGTTCTTCAAGTAGTCATGCAGCACCCCCTTCTCCTTCATCACCTGCTTCATGGACTTGAACCTTTTCAGAGGAACCCTGAGGGGGGCAGGAGGAGGTGCTGTTAGTGCATCTGTCCCAGAACTCACTTCCTCCCTGACTCAGTCAATCCCACCCACAGTCCAGAAGCAAAGACTCCACAGACCCAGGGGCAACAAGAGCTCAGGGACAGGAGGTATAACTCCCTCCCACCTTTGCCTCTGTCTCTGCAATCTGGTCTCTTTCAGACCCAGCTTTTCAGCACTGAGATCTCAGCTACCATCTTTGACAGAAGACCTTCCAATATGGCCTCTAGCAGGTAGTATGCTATTTCCTTACTCAAAAAGTACCTTTATGTTGGCTTTGAATGTTGTTCAGGCTTTTCAATCAACTCTCCATAACCCCATTTGGTGTTTTCTCAGCAAACCTAATGGAGTGCTTTGACATTTCTTCTCCAGCTCATTTTATAGATGAAGAAATTGAGGCAAGTGTGGCCAATAGCATGCCCAGAGAACATCAGCAACTATGTAAGTGAGGCCACATTTGAAATCATGAAGCTGAATCTTCCTGACATTAAGCCTGGCACTCTATATCCATTGCAGTGCCACTTAGCTGCCTCTTTGTATACTTTTTATTTTTACTTCTTTTCTCTATTTTTCTCTGCAGGGGTTCTATTTCTCTCTACCTTACTCTCATCCCTCAGGCAGCTAGGAGACATAGTAGAAAGAGCTCAAGATCTAAAATCAGAAACACATGAGTTCAAGTTTGCCTCAGAAACTAGCTATTTGACCTTGGACAAATCACTTCACCACTGTCTGCTGCAGTGAACTCACTTGTAAAATGGGAATAATGATGTAACCTCTCTCCCAAGCCCAAAAGTAAAGGACTCTCTTCTAATTGGTGGAGACCAATGGACTGCCCTGAGTGAAGGGGAAGGTTGGAGTTGGCAAGTGATGAGAGATCTCTAATCTTTGCCAGTTCCTTTTGGGGCTGTCCCAGCATGAGCCTCCCTTGACAACCTCTTTGGATCTCTTCAGGGCCAGTCCTGTTTGGGATTCTGGTGCACCAGTCTTCTTTAGGGCTCTCAAAGGACTGAATTGCTTTATGTGCTTCTGACTTCCAGTTTCAAGACAGAAGATGGAAGAGGCCAACCCCTTCCTGGGTGGGGATGGCAGGGATGAGCCCAGGGGCATTGCTTCAGTCCTTTACTATGGTCAGCTCCCATGGTCCAGTTTCTTTGAGATTCCTCTTTGCCTTTCAGAAATCTTGGAGCTGCTGACTTACTTGATGCTCACACAATGACTTACCTTTCCTGTTCCTCCTCCATCGTTTCTAGCATCATAGGCTCACAGACCTGAGGCTGGTAGGGACTTCAGAGGTCCTCTCTCCCTCAACCTCCCCTCATTTGGACCCACAGAAAACTAACATCCAGGGAGCTTAAGAGGCTTGCCCAAAGTCACCTGGGTAATGAGTGACAGATCCCGGATATGAATCCTGTTGCTCTAATTGCAATGCCAGGGCTTTGATAGTTTTCCCAAAATGTCATTTGAGTCTCATCTAACTCATTTTGTAGCCAAGGGAGCAGAAAGATGGTTCAGTGGATAGAGAGGAAGAACACTGAGTCAGGAAGGCCTTTATGCAAATCCTACCTCTGATACATAGTAGCTATGAGACCCTGAGTAACTCACTTAACTTCTCTGTGCCTCAGTTTCCTCATGTATAAAAGGGGGGATAAAAATAATAATCCTTTTTTCCTGGAGTTGTTGTAAGGGTCATATGAGTTAACATATGTAAAAAGGAAATGGGGAAGTGAGGAGGATATAAACAAGCATTTCTGTGGTACGCACTATGTGCCAGGCACTGTGCTAAACACTTTACAAGTGTTGTAAGCATTTTGTGAATCTTTAGGCACTATACAATGGTAACCATCATTATCATCATCATTATTATAAGAAAACCTAGGCCCAGGGAGGTTAATTCACTTGTACATTATACGAGAGGTAATAATTCCAACCCAGCTTTTCTGACTCCCAGTCAGGGCTCTTCTAGTCCACTGTGCTTCCTCCTCCCTTCTCTCTCCTGTGCCCTGTTCCCTGCCATCACTTTCCTCCAAACCTCCCCTCTCCCAACCTCAGGACTTACTTGATGACCTTTGCCTCTGAAAAATGGAGGCAGACAAGGGCAATGATCAGCCACTTCAGCATGGTTGCTTTCCTCTTTCAGCAGCTCCTACAGACACCACCTGCTGAAGTTCTCCCTGAGCTGAAGGGAACCACTGGGGCCTCCCATATATATACTCCCAGAGGTGGGTATCTCCCCTCTTCCCCACTTCTCCCCTGCCAGCCCTCAGTTAATAGAATAATCAGTTGGCATAAATGGCAGGTCAGGGGCCAAAGAGGTCTGAGCTTCTGATCCAGAGCTTGGTGGCTTAATCTGCTCTTAGGTACCCAGAGCCTCTTGGTCCCAAACAAATAGCACCTATGCTAACATGATAACCAAGTGCAAATTAGCTGGGGGACCCCCTTCCTTCTCCTCAGGTCCCAGGCTATCTCCACTAGCTTGGGAGGGAGGAAGGGATGGATTGAAGTGCTGATGTTATTGCTCTCTAGCTTACAGGGAAGGACTGTGCAGAGGAAAGATTAGGCCTTCAGAAAGGAAGATAGAAAGACAATCACTTGGAAGAAAGAGTCTTTGAGGCCCTCTGTGTATAAAGCAAAGTTAGTCTGGGGTAGAGGTTTCTGTTAGTGGACTTACCCACTTACACAAAGGTTGAGGGATTGCTGAAATGCCTATAGGATCCAAACTAGGGCTAGTGGATCTTGCTTCTCCCATTTACCAGATATCAGGGACAATGGGCTTGAGACCAGAAGCCAGTACGTGAGGAAGACTGATTCTATTGAAATATCATTAAATTGAGCAGGAAGAGTGACAATGTTACACTCCATGAGGGCAGGGACCATGAGGGAAAGAAACTTAGGATTCATTTAGAGAATGTATTTTTTTCTCACCCCTTCCTTTGTTAAAAGAGGAAATGTAGGACCAGACGGATTAAATTTCTTCTACCCTCCAACCTCTTCTCCCTCTGCATTCTCATTCTTCATGAGCTCATGTACAGAACCCCACTGCTTCCACTGTCATTGGGCTAAATTTAACAAGAATTTCTAATGTATCAGAAAAACCTGAAAAGACTCACATGAAGTGATGCTGAGTCAAGTCAGCAGAACCAGGAGAAAAATTGTACACAGTAACAGCAATATTGTGAGATGACTAACTTTGATAGACTTAGCTCTTCTCAACAACACAGTGATCCAAGACGATCCAACAGCCTTACAACTGAAATTGCTGTCCACATCTGGAGAGAGAGCTAAGGAGTCTGAATGCAGACTGAAGCATTTTATTTTGGTTTTTGTTTTTTCTTTCTCATATTCTTTTTCCTTTTCTCTGATTCTTCTTTCACAACATAACTAATGTGGAAGAAAATATGTTTAACATTATTGTACATGTCTAACCTAAAAGAAAAAGCCAACAAATTATATCTGTTTTGCCAGGCACTTTACTATTGGCTAGAGATATAAAGCAAAAATCTAGGAGTGCATACCCTTAAGAAGTTTACATTCTTCTGGGGGTGAGGTTCAAGCCAGAAACAAAGATCTGTAATATCAGTGACAGGGGGTCATCCCCACCAGGACCAATGGCACCACTGCATAAATTCTATAGGTAAATTGCTTATGCCCAAAAAAACCTCATCGCTCAATGGTCAGTATTCTGGGGATGAGTTCTTCCACCCTTAGCTAGGGCTGGCCCTGTAACAATGAGCCCCAAGGACATAACAGGGCCTAGACTTCCTAGCTCAACAGAGTCATCTTAGAGTTTGGACTTCCCTGGCAGAGCCTTTGATAAATCAGTCACATTCAAACAATGATGAGATAAAAGAAAGGAAATTTAGTGAAGGCTTTTATATATGCACATTTAAGAATGACATGCAAAGTAGAATTAGGAAGGCTAATCTATACTACATGTACATCTGTTTTGAAGGTAAAGGTAAACAACGTGTATTTATCTGCACCAAAGATGCCAGAAAAGCCCTCTTCTAAGAAGTTACTCATGGGATGCTATTAATTAGGCTAACTAATTAATTTAGACCCTCTACTATTTCTCTACTTTCTTCGTGTTTTATCAGCATCCAAAAGGTTGATGATCAACTCTATGCACATGATTGCAGAGCCATACATCCAGCCTGAACCTCACTCCTGAGTTTCAGTACCACATCACTAACTCACTATGGAAAAGTGGTAACTGGATGTCCACAAAACATGTCACCTTCAATTTCACCCAAACAAAACTCATTATCTTTCCTCCCATACTCAACTCCTTTTCCTAATTTCCATGCATTCATCATGGACCCAGTGAGGTGAGATAATTATCAAAGTACTCCACAGATGTTCCAGAGAGATCAATAAGGATGTGCTCCATAGCACAGTCTGAAGAGATACTTAATAGGAGACACATGGATTCTCTTGCTAAACCAACCACAGATGAACAGGAAAGAAGATGGTGTTCTTTGCACCATATTCTTCCCTTACTGCCTGAGCTTTGAGTTTAGAGGAAATGACTGATACAAGAGGAACAGGGGCCACTGGATATAGTTAAAAAAACACTTGGGCTCATTTTGAATTTAACTGACTGTGGCATCCTAGAATGTCCATCTTGGAGATGAGGAGATGAGGCATTGGGAGAGTGTGTCTTTGAGGGGGGGACAAGGAATGGAAATTGCCCCTTTTACCTCTGGAAGTACAAAACATGTTTGGAAAAGCTGGTAACCAGTATCACAGAGGCTGGGGTTTTGATGAGCTTGGGAACCTAGTTCTCAATCCTTCATTGATCATTAGAGGCAGTGTACCATGGGGAGGAGAGGGCTTGCCACAGGGTCAGGAGACCTGGATTTGACTCCTCTCTCAGAAATTTACCAAGCCATGGTATGGAGGAAAATCACTTAATCTCTCGGAGTCTCTGTCTCCTTATCTGTAATCTGGGCAAAATAATGGCCTTTGATCTCCTTTCCAGATATCAATCTGTGATCCCTTGATCCTATGCCTGTACTGCCCACATCACAGATGTCTTGAAGAGAAGAGCATTGTAAACCTAGAATTTCTTTATTCTTTTAAGTTACATTGGCCAGCAACAGTGTTGTGTAGTACAGTGAAGACCAGTCCTTTCTGGGGCTCAGTTTCTTCAATAGTAAAATGAATGGATTAGAGTAGATAGTCTCTGAAGCAGGGAGTGGGGAGATGGGATTAGCACTTAGTGTATGCCAGGCACTGTGCTGAGGGCCTTCCCAAATGTTGTCTCACTGAATCCTTCTCACACCCCTCCCAGGGTAGGTGTTATTATTTGTACTATTTGACAGATGAGGAAAGAGAAGCTGACAGAGGTGAAATGATTTGCCCAGGGTCATATACCTAATTAGTGTCTGAGGCCAGATTTGAATTCCATTTTCCTGACTCCAAGCCTGTACCACCCATATTACCACTGGTACTGTACCACCAGTTGTCTCTTCCACAACTCGTTCAGTGGCCCAGGCAAAATTTCTCTAAGACTCCTAAATTGTAAGTGGAATGCTAATCTACCTCAGTAGAGGGAGTTTCCATGCCACAGTTCCCTACACCAGTGAAATCACAGATCTGCACCTTTATGAGCTTTAAGAAGATAATTTTAGAAGGAAAACTTTGGTGGAAGATCAGAAGTTTGCCCCAAATAGAGCTGCAACCTACAACTGAGGAATACTGACCCAGAAAATCTCTAGGTTTCCTTAATTTTATGGGTGTATACATATATATACAACTAGGTGGTAACTTTTGTTGAATGCAAATATTTAGCTTGAGAAGGATAAGTTTATGATCAGTCCACCACTCTGCGTCATGCATTCCCTTTGTCACATCCTATCTGTCTCTTCTCCTTATAATCATATTGTGTGTTAAATTCCAATGTTTGCTGCAAGAGTGCATCCATGAAGTTTTCTTGTGTTTAGGTAAATGGAAGACAGTGTCACTGATGAGAAGGTCATGAGATGCACAAGTCTTCAGTAGTATGTGACTATTGCTGTTGATGTTTCCAGTTCTATTCCTTCTGGCCAAATCTGGTAGTCTGAGCCTACCCTACCATTACATTCACCCAGAATTATAAGCTTGTCTTCTTTTGGCACATTGATGATAAGGTTCTCCAGGTCTTCATAAAATTTTTCTTTGATCTCATCAGGCTTCATCATGTTGAGAGTATAGGCATTGATGATGGTGGCATTACGTATTCCTGCAAGTAGCCATCATTTTGTCATGAGTCTGTCATTCACTTCTTTTGGCAGGCATACAAGCTTGGTGACAAGATTAGTTTTGATTGCAAAACCTCCACCTGCTTCTCAGCACTCCCCTTCACTGTGGCCACTGCAGGAAACTTGTATCCAGATCTGACTTCAGTTAGCTGACCTTCATTTACCAGCCTTGGTTCTCTCTGGGATGCTATTTGAATGTGATAGCTGCTGTGTTCTCTTGCAACAAGAGGTGTTCATCTTTTGGCTCTACTGGATTTTGTGTTTTCTATAAGTATGTTTACATTCCATGGACCAACTGAGTGGAATCATCTTTGCAGTCGTTTTTGTAAATTTTTTGTGTTTTGGCCACAAAATGGGATTCTCCCTATCTACCATGGTAATCAGGCCAGGCTTGTGTAAGTACAATTTTTATGGCATGTTTTCTAAACCCTTCCTCACACCAGGAGGTGAGCAGTGTGATCCTTACAAGGCTGCTCACACACACACACATGACTGCTCAATCCCCCAGGTGCTTCCGGGCTTAAACAGCCCTATGGCCTGGGTCACCTGTATGCAGGATTGTGACTAAGTTCCCAGTGTATCTGCCCCTCCTGCTTCATCACTTGCCTGTCACCACAGGACTTTGAGATAGGTGTAATGGTAAAATGGTACAGGTGTTGTCTTTTGATTCGTGCATAAGTTGGATTTCAGTGAGGCAGAGTTCCATGAAGTTGTCAACCTCACTCTCTCCTCCAAAACCATCAAAGTCTAGGCTGCGAACCAAAATCAAAGTGGAGGGAGTGTTGGTGCAAGATTTTCTGTTTTCTGATGATTGTGCACTCAATGCATCCTCTGAAGCTGAAATACAACGAAGTATGAATCAATTCTTTGCTGCTTATGCTAATTTTGGCCTAACAATTTACCTGAAGAAAAGGCAGGTGCTTCATCAGCCACCACCACACCATTGTTAAGGGAAACCATCAGTCACAGCAAATGAAGCCTTTGTGAACTTTTGGATAAGTTCACTTACCTTGATAGTGTACTTTCCAGGGATGTACGCATTGATAATGAGGTTGATGCATGCATTGCCAGAGCTAGCTCAGTGTTTGGGAGGCTCCAAAAAAAAGCAAGGAAGAGAAGAGGTATTAGACTGACTATCAAACTAAAGGTCTACAGAGCCGTTAATGCTGACCTCATTGTTTTAAGCCTGTGAAACCTGGACAATCTACCAGCACCAAGCCAGGAAACTGAATCACTTCCATTTGAATTGTCTTAGGAAGATTCTGAAGATCATCTGGCAGGATAAGGTCCCAGACACTGAGGTCCTTACTTGAACTAAACTGCCAAGCATTCAAACTATGCTTTAGAGAGCACAACTCTGATGGGCTGACCATGTTGTTCAAATGCAAAACGTACATTTGCCAAAATGATATTTAATGGAGAACTCACACTAGGCAAGTGTGCACTGGTGGTCAAAAGTGATACAAGGAACTCTCAACATCTCTCTCAGGAACTTCGAAATTGATCCCATGACCTGGGAGACACTGGCATAGGACCACTCAGCATGGCATGCTTACCTCAGAGAAGGTGCTGTGCTCTATGAGCAAAGCAGAATTGAAACAGCTCAAATGAAATGCAGGGTAAAGAAATTGAGAATACCCTCCCAAATTTGTTCACATAGACTATCTGTGCCTGACCTGTGGTAGAGCATTCTGAGCTTGGATTGGTCTGATCAGCCACAGTTAGGTGCATTGAAACTTGACTCTAGCACAGTGATGTCATTTTGATCCTTTTCAGGAATGGAGGACAACAGCCAAGCAGGGGGCAACTAGATGGTACAGAAGTTAATGTCAGGCCCTGAATCAACAAGACCTGACTACAAATCAGGTCTCTGTCACTTGTTAGGTGTGCAATCCTGTGCAAGTCACTTCCACTAAATTTATTTTCCAGGATAGCATCATTTCTCAAAGATTTGCCAGGAAAGCCCAAGGTCTAGCATGATCCTATCAAGCTAGGAAGTCAATGATCTGGGGCTCATTGTTACAGAACCAGCTCTTACTAGGAACAGAAGAGCTCATCACCAGAATATTGGCCTTTGGTGATGAGGTTTTTTGGGCATGGCCAATGAATTATGAAATCTTTGCGCTGGTAACTATTTGTACTCTACCTATGCCATTGAAATCACAGATATTTCGTGTTGTCCTCAACCCCATACTTTGGAGAAAGGAAATTCCTTGAGGGTACACACAGCTTCATTTTTCCCCCTTTTATCCCCAGCAAAATGCCTAAAACAACAGATACATTTGAAATTCTTTTTTAAGGTCATACATGTACAATTAAACATATTTTCACATTAAATTTGTTATGAAAGAACAATCAGAACAAAATAGGAAAACCAAAAGAATGAAAAGTACACAAAATAATCGTATGCTTTCATCAGCATTCAGACTCCACAGTTCTTTCTCTAGATGTGAATAGCTTTTTCAATCATGTGTCTTTTAGAATTGTCATGGATCACTGTACTGCTGAGAAGAGTCTATCTCAGGTGATCATCATATACGTCCCTGATACTTGGAACAGTGTTCTGCTGTTTCTGCTTACTTCACTCGGCCTCAGTTCAGGTAAGTCTTTCCAGGTTTTTCTGGTATATTAGAAATTCTTCGTAAATTTGGCTGAATGATTGTGGAAGCAATGGGTTATTGTAGATGAGCCCATGAACAATGAGAGTGTATTGAGGGAGGAGGGTGGAGGGCAGAAGAAAGTTAATCCCTCTGTTCCTTCTCTAGGGCCATTCTTTAGACCATTTCCTTCCCTAGCAAAGGAAGGGGTTGGACAAAATGCATTCTCTAAATGAGTTCTAAGATTCTTTCCCTCACGGTCCCTTCCCCTCATGGAGCTTATAGTCACCACCCCTATGCCTTTTAATGATTCTACAATATAATCAGTCTTCCTTAAGGACTGTCTCCTGGGCTCTAGCTCATTGGTCTTGATGTATGGAGTATAGGAGGAGCAGAATTCCACCACTTCCAGCTTGAATCTTGAGGGTATCCCACCAATCCCTCACCCATATGTAAGTGGGTCTCTCCCTAGCCCAGACTAACTTTTCCTTACACAGAGAGGGCCTCAAGGGCCTTTCTCCCAAACGATTGTTTTCCATCTTCCCTTCTCAAGGAAAATCCTTCCTAATCTCTTCTCAGTACAGTCCTTCCATGTACACTAGAGAGCAATAGCATCACCACTTCATTCCATCCCTTTCACCTTCTCAAGCCAGCAGTGATAGCCTGGGACTTGGGGAGAAGGGAGGGTGTCCCACAACTAATTTGCACTTGGTTATCTTGTTAGCATTGACTCTATTTGTTTGGGACCAAGAAGCTCTGGGTACTTAAGAGCAGATTAAACCTCCAAGCTCTGGATTGGAAGCTCAGACTCTATTGGCCTCTGACCTGTCATTTATGCCAACTGATTATTCTGTTTACTCAAGCTGGCAGTGGAAATTGGGGAGGAGGGGATATACCCCACATTAAGCAATCAAATGGCCCACTGAGCTTGACTGGAATGACCATCTCTTAGATTACCAGATTTCTGCTGGCAAGCTACTTCCATGTCTTAAATTTTGTATGACCTCTGATCATATGGAGTATTAATGTTTGGATCTTAATTCTCAAGGTGACATATATAAATCTTTTCAAATTCACCAATCACATGAATTTTGACATTCATGATTCCTTTTTTAGTATCTCCATCACCAATATTACAAGTCTGAAACAAATTTTTGTTAGCCTTGGGTGGTCTTAGTGATTGCTTTTCCAGAAGCATCTCCATCTTTCCCTGACTGAACAATGGAGATTTTTTTAAAAAGTGAAATAAAGTCAAGAAGCCTTTATCGAGCCCTTACTATATGCTAGGCATGAACTTAGGTAAGACTTTTGTCTATGTTCTCCCTCAAATTGGGAAACAGGCTCCTCAACTCTAGCCCAGTCACTCAGGATACAGTATGTTTCAGGTATGGGAAAGCCTTTGTTCTACTCAGCACAGAAATTACCTAATATTCAAGGTATGTGCAGGATGTTATGAATAAATACAGAAACATTCGACACACGTATGGTCAGTTATACTTGTTAGGTTTAAACGAAAGGCAAAAGTCCTTTATGTGGCTATTGAAGAAATCTTGTTCATTCTCCCTGGACTGTGAAAGTTAAGCAACTCCCAGTAATATCATGAATATTGGCAAGGTCCTCATATCCTACCCTAACGTGGTATGGACTAGATCAATGCAAGGCAATCTTCCTTCTCTCAATCACACACCGTTGAGGAAATCTCCTTCTGCTAATCTTGTGTCTAAACTTAAAACTCAGGAGTTTTCGATCTCAATATTATCCAGGAGGTAACCCTAATGGTACAAAGTAATAATGTAGAAAGAATAAAATATAAAATAAAATAAATATACAATAAAGTTAAAAAAGATAAAACTAGAAAGAATAATGCTTAGAAAAGCAGAGGACACAGCTCTAAGAAGATAGTTTGAATTAAGGATAAAGCCCAATGGAAAATGGAATAAAGGATAGAACATCCAGGGGATAGCTCTTCCTGAGAAGTCTACCCTCCTGATCCTTAATCAATAAAGCATCATGAAGCAGCCCCAGACACTGGTGACCAATCAAAGAACTTCCCTGATCCTCTCAGGAAAGGGAGAGGCCATGTACTTTGATCTCTCATTTCCTACGCCTTCCTTTGTACCCTCCCTGCATTCCCTGTAGAGATGGGTTCAAAACATTGCAAGTATGGCAGTTAGGAGAAGCAGTTGCCTGCAATCAGAAAGAATGGAATTCAAATCCAGTCTCAGATACTTATTAGTTGTGTAAAACTGGGCACATCCCACAACCTCTGTCTAGCTCAATTTCCTCATCTGTTAAACAGGGGTAATAAAAACCCCTAACACTTAGAGTAGTTATGAGGATCTAGTGAGATAATAATTGTAAAGCACTTAGCACAGTGGAAAGAGAATGAAGCCTGGTGGATCATAATGAATAGGAGATGTTTTGGAGACATCCAGTTAGCAATGACCAAAAGGGAGTTAGTGATGTAGGACTGAAACTTAGGGGCAAAGGTAGGACTGGATACATATGGATGTGGGAATCATCTGCATTGAGCTGATCATCAAATCTTTGCGAGTTGATAAAATACCAAGAGGGTAGAGTAAGAACAGAGGATTCCATTTAGAATGTCCGGCTAACTTCTTAGAACAGGTTTATCCTAGTATCTTTGGTACAAGTTCTTTACCTTTGCCCTCAAAACAGATGTACATGTGCTATAGGTTACCCTTCCTAATTCTTTTTATTTGCATGCCATTATTAAAGTGAGTGTATATTAAAGCCTCCACTAAATTTTCTTTCCATTATAGCATCACTCTGTGGAGGCGACAGGTTTCTCAAAGACTTTGAAAGGGAAGCTGAAATTCTTGCATGATCCTATTGAAATGGACGGAGTTAATAAATCACAGGCAAAATCAATTAGGAATTTCAAGAGCATCATTTATTAGCCATGCTGGTGGCTGCCTCATGTAGAGACCCAGAGGAGACAGCCCCAAACTGAGGTGGGTGAGTGCATTTTAAGTGTTTCAACACTTCTCGGTACAGTCTTACATTTTCCACCACAAACAGAGTTCTGACAGAGCAAGGGGAGCTTGCTGTTAGGCAAGAGCCCCCAAAACAGAGAGGGTTGTCAGGATACTGTTAGGCAGAGGACCCCAACAGAAAACAGGTGCCAGGAGAGGTCCCCAATCAAAGACTGGTTGTCATTCAACAAAGAAGTAGTTTTCAGGAAGGGGGGGCTCAGCAAAGGGTAGTTTCCTGGCAAGAGGGGTCTAATATTAGGTGGGGCACAGGAGGTTACCATGCAAATGGACTAAACAAAAATGACTGTTAACAATTCATCAGATATTTCAGAACCCAAAGGGAAATAACGTTTTGACAGGGGCTCAACAAAAACCTGTTACTAGGCAGGTTATCCAACCCTGCCCAGTAACCTAACAGATATCTCTCAGCCTAGGGGCCCAGGGAGGAATAATGTCCACTTCACAATCAAGCTAGGAAGCTCTGGCCCAGTTATGGACCTTGGGCTCATTGTTACAGAACCAGCTCTAACCAAGAGAAGAACTGCTCTTCATCAGAATATTGGCCATGAGGTGATGAGGTTTTTTGTCCATACAAAATTATTTATGAAATCTACCTAGTGGTGCTATTTGTCGCGGTGTGGGGACTACCCCAAGCCACTGACACCACAGATCTTTGTTGCTGTCCTCAACCCCATCCTCTGGAGAAAGTTAGCTCCTTGAGAGTACACATAGCTTGATTTTTTTCCCTTTTCTCTCTAGCCTGACACAGCAGCTACATTAGAAATTCTTCTTTTAAAGGCATACAAGTACAATTGTTTTAAAGATATTTCCATGTTAATCATATTGTGAAAGAAGAATCACAACAAAAGGGGGAAAACCATGAAAAAATCCCAAAAGCCAAAAAATGCTTCATTGCATTCAGACTCCATAGCTCTTTCTCTGGATGTGGATAGCATTTTCATTCATGAGTCTTTTGGAAATGTGTTGGATCACTGTATCACCGAAAGGAGCTAAGTCTATCATAGTTGATCATCACATAATGTTGCTGTTACTGGGAACAATGTTCCTTCTCTGCTCATTTAATTCTATGTCAGTTCATGTAACTCCAGGTTCTTCTGACATATTAGAAAGTTAGCTTAATGATAGTGGAAGCAGTGGGGTACTGTAGATGAGCTCATGAAGACTCAAAGTGCAATGAGAGAAGAGAATGGAGAGCCCAAAACGTTTAACCACTCTGGTCCTCCATTTCCTCTTTTAGACAAGGAAGGGGGTGGACAAAATGCATTCTCCAGAAGGATTCTAAGATTTTTTTTCCCTCATGGTGCGATCCCCTCCTGGAGGTTACAGTCACTGTCCTTGCCCAATTTAATGAATTTTTTTTTTTTTTACAGCAGAATCAGTGTTTCTCAAAGTCTGTCTCTTCGGCTCTACCCCTTTGACTTTGGTGTTTGGTAAAGAGGAGAAGTAGAGACCCAGTAGCCCCAGCTTGGATCCTGAGGGCATCCCACCAATCCCTCAAACTATGGGTAAGTGGGTCTCTCCCCTCCTCCAGACTAACCTTTCCTTACACAGAAAGTGACCACGGGGCCTCAAGGATTCTTTCTTCCAAATGATTGTCTTTCTGTCTTCCTTTCTCAGTTAAAGTCCTTCCTAATCTCTTCTCTGCTGTGTAAGTAGAGAACAATAACATCACCACTTTATTCCATCCCTTCCTCCTTCCCAAGCTAGGGGTGATAGCCTTGGACATGAGGAGAAGGGGGACCCACATCTCATTTGTACTTGGTTATCATGTCATCGTTGGTTCTATTTGTTTGGGACTAAGAGACTCTAGGTACTTAAGAGCAGATTAAGTAGCTTGGATAAGAACCTCAAATGCCTTTGGCTCCTGACCTGCCATTTATGGCAACTGATTATTCTGTTTACTGAAGCTGGCACTGGAAGTGGGGAGGAGGGGAGATATCCCACATTAGGTAATCTAATGGCTCACTGAGCTTAGATTGAAGGGACATCTCTTAGAGTACTAGATTTCTACTGTAAACTGTACCTCCTTAAATTTAATATGACCTCTGATCACATGGCACATGAGTGTTTGGACTTCAATTCTCAAGATTATTATAGAATTCTTCCCAAATTCAACAATTAAATGATATTTTTTTTACAAATATGGTTCCTTTTCTTAGTATTTCTATCACCAACAATACAAGTCTGAACCAAATTTTTCATTCTTCTAGGCTGGTCATAGTGATTTCTTTTCCAGAAGACCTTCCATCTTTCGCTGACTGAACAATGGAGATTTATAATATGAAATCCAATCAAGAAGCCTTTATCAATCTCTTACTATTGCCAGCCATGAGTTTAGGTAGGACTTTTGTCTATATTTTCCTTGAAAGTGGGAAACAGGCTCCCCAGCTCTAGCCCATCATTCAGTGTATAGGATAGGTGTCTGGTAGGGGAAAGCCTTTATTCTACTCAAAAGAGAACTTACCTAATATTCAAGGGATGTGCAGGAACCCATGAACAAATATAGAAACATCCAACATGCACATGATCAATTATACTCATTAGATTTAAACTGAAGGTAAAGAAATCTTTCCCATTCTCCTTGGACTGTCAAAGGTAAGCAACTCCCAGGAACATCATGGAAGATTGGCAAGCTCTTCATATCCAACCCTAACATGGTATTGATTAGATCCTCCAAATATAGACAATCTTCTTCCTTCTCTAAATCCCATGCTGTTGAGGAAATATCTCCCTGCTAAGCCAGTGCCTGAACTTCAAACTTAAGAATTTTCAATCTCAAGATAACTCAGGAGATAATTCCAAGTCTACAAGTGAAGTCTAAGGACAACTTAGCCTTAGAAAAGCAGATGATGCAAGTCTAAGAAGATAGCCTGAACTGGAGATAAAGCCTCATTGGCTTTTGAACCTCTTTTGCCAATTGAGTGAGCCTATTTTTCAAGGTGTTATGTTCTTCAGTATTTTTTTGGGTCTCCTTTACCAAGGTATTGACCCGTTTTTCATACTTTTCTTGCACCTCTCTCATTTCTCTTCCCAGTTTTTCCTCCACCTGTCTAACTTGCTTTTCAAAATCCTTTTTGAGCTCTTCCAAGGCCTGAGCCCAATCGACAGCCCCATGGGATGTCTGGGATACAGAGGCTCCGCCCTCCACGTCTTTCCTTGATGACAAGAATATGTCCTTGTTGTCGTCAGATCCGAAATTCGGCATCATTTGCATCTGTTCGAAAAAACTCTATAGTCTTATTTTTCTTCCCTTTTCTAGGCATTTTCCCAGCCAGTTACTTGACTTCTGAGATTCCTGTCCACCCCCGCCTAGATCCGCCCAGCTAGTGCTTGGGGTCTGAGATTCAAATGGGCTTTCCGTGCTGGTAATCAATGTGAGCTTTAGTTCTGGTGCTGGGGTGGGGGCAGGGCCGCCTCCCAGGCTCAGCTCCCTCAGGGGCTTTATGCAGAGACCTTCAGTAGTGGAGCATGGTGGGGCAGGGCCATCTCCCAGCCTCAGCTCCCTCAGGGGGTTTATGCAGAGACTTTCAGTAATGAAGATTCTGCCTGCTGCTGGGGGAGTCCCGGCCGCTGCAGCTGCTGCCTCCGCCGCCGCCCCCGCCTCTGCCGCCGCCGCTTCCTCCCAAGGGGGCCCGAGTCCCGGAGACACCCCGCTCGCTCCCCTCTCGGCCAGCCAGCCATCTCTCTCACTGACTCTGTGGGTGGAGGGACTTTCCTGGCCACTGGAGGTTCCGTCCCTGAAGCCTGCTCGGACCAGTTTCTCTGGGGCCGCGGCCAGGGCAGCGCTGGGGTGGGGTCCGCTTTCCAGGGAGCGACAGACTCTGGGGACAGGTCTCCAGGGCTCTCTGGAACGGAAATCTCTTCCACTCTGTTTCTGCACACCTTGAAGTGATCCAGAACTTATGGGGATCTCTTTTTACATTAAATCTATGGGCTGTGGGTTCAGAGCTCGTAAACGTGCATCTTTCTACTCCGTCATCTTGACTCTGCCCCTAAAGCCCAGTGGAAAATGAAAGAAAGGATGGACCCTCTCACAATTTGCTCTTGTAGATCACCTGGGGGAATGCTCTTCCTTTGAAGTCTACCTTCCTGGTCCTTATCAATGACATCATGAAGCATCTTCAGACACTGAGGACCAATCAAAGAACTTCCCTGGTCCTCTCATAGAAGAGAGAGGCCATATACTTTGATCTCTCTTTCCTCTCTTCCTTTCTTTGTATCCTCTGTGCCTTCTTTGCAGAGATGGGCTTAGAACATTGCATGTACGGCAGCTAAGAGACACAGCAGCCTGCAGTCAGAAAGACTTCAATTCAAATCCAGCCTCAGATACTAACTGTGTAAACTTGGGCATATCACATAACCTCTGTCTATCTCAGTTTCCTCACTCTAAAACAGAGATAATAATAGCTCCTACCTCCAAGGGTTGTTATAAGGTTCTAATGAGATAATAATTGTAAAGCACTTAGTTTAGTGCCTGGCACATAGTGGGCACTATCAAAATGCTAATGCTAATGATGATCTTATGATGATGACATGTTATTTGGTTGATTGATTGATAGAGCATTTATTAAGTACCTAGTATATGCCAAAGGGGCAGCTGCGTGGTGCAGTGGATAGAGCACCAGTACAGGAGTCAGGAGGACCTGAGTTCAAATCTCACCTCAGACATTTGACACTCACTAGCTGTGAGGCTGATGACCTGCACAAGTCCCTCACTCAAAACAAAGTCAAGTGCAAGTCATGTCATTATTTCTCTGATGGCATGGTCTTCTTTGGCAATGAAGGACGAACACACACACCTAGTATATGCCGAAGAGTGTATTAAGTTTTGGTGACACAAAAAGAAGAAAGCAAGACCTTCCTTACTTTCAAAGAGCTGACATTCTCATTGGGAAGATGATACATAAAGGGAGCTGGAAAGTAGGAGAAGGGTACCCTATATGCAAGGGGTGGGGGAGGGCAAGACAGCTTAGATGGACTAGTACACCATCCACTTAGATGGATTAGAGTACACCAGAGAATGAGTCAGAAGGAAGTGAGGATTAAGGAAGGGACTTCCGATGAGGTTATCTTTAAATTTTTTTGTATGCAAACCTTTTCTTTAAAAAAAAATCTTTTAAAACCTTTTTTTTTTGGGGGGGGGGGGTACAAACTATAGCTTCCTGGGGAGGAGAGGATGAGGTAATATTTAGACAAAAAAAGGAGACATAGTTGCCTGCGGGCAGAAAAACTTGAATTTAAATCCAGTCTCAGATACTTACTAGCTGTGTTAACCTGGGCATATCAATACCCTCTGTGTAGCTCAATTTTCTCATCTATAAAATAGAGATAATTATAACCTCTACCACCCAAGGTTGTTATAAGTCTCTAGAGATAATAGTTGTAACAAACTTAGCACAGTGTCTGGCACAGAATGGGCACTATCCAAATGTTGGTGATCATGGTGATGATGATGAGATGTTGCTTAGTTCATTGATGGGTAGAGCATTTATTAAGTACTTAGCATATGCTAAACTGTACTAAACTGGTGATACAGCAACAAGAAAGTAAGACATTCCTTTCTTTTAATGATTTTACATTCTCTTTGGAAGATGACACATAAGGGGAGCTAGAAAGCTGGAGAAGAGTATCCCATTGGGGGAAGGGTAAGGCAGCTGGGATGGAGGTAGAGGAGAATTGAGAATGAATTGAAAGTGAAGCAAGTATACAGGAAGGGTGTTGTGGTTACATTTTTTTATGCAAAGCAATTTTTTTGAATTCTTTAAAAATCTTTTTTTGGCATTGTTATTAAAAAGTTTCTTGGGAATGAGAGGATTAGTTACACATTTAGTCATAAAATCAATACAAAGACAAGAATTCATCAATAAAAGTAAAAATTTTAAAATGTAATGTCCTAAATTAAACACAATATTTCCAAAAATATGTGGTTTTGTGAAAGACAAAACATGTTTTCTTTCCCTACCTTGGTTTTTCAATGATAAAAGAAAAACATTGAAATTACCCAATCAAACAAGGTATGCAAGGATTTTTTTGCACCCTTCACTCATTCATTATTCATTCATTCATTTATTTTTTGTTAAACAGAGCAAAATAACTACTGGAGTATAAACATAAAAGTTGAATGAGCATGCCACTAAGGGAGAAAAGGGATATTTTCCCAGAACCAGTTTTTTCCCCCTTCCCTATCTTGATTTGATGTTGATCAAAACATACTATCAGTCACTTACTTAAAAAAAAAATACGCATTATTCCTGCGCACATACTTCAGTTACTTTATGTATAATACAGGAATGGGGGAAGGAAATCAAAGAAGAGAGAAAACTATACTGCAGTAGTCAGGGTGTGGATGAAACAAATCTTGGTTTTCTAATTGTGAATGTATTGTTTTCCTTAGGAGCACACTTTGGGAATACGGTTGTAGATTCTCTTTTTAGTAAGCACCTCCTGTCTGCTGCTGGAATTGTGTATCTTCATCTTCCATTTCCAACTGTGCAGCTGTGTCTGTTTCTTTGATTGGTTGCCCATCAAATCGGAATCTGATCTGCCTCACTGACAAACCCTGTCGTTCACAATAGGCTTTCATTAGTTTACTAAGTGGTGTGTGCCTCTTAATCTTAAATTGCGCCACCGAATCATCTAGCCCTGCCACCTTCAAATTAATGCGGTCGTTCTTTTCAGTCTTGACTGCTTCCTTCGGCTTCTCGTCGGCGAGTCCGGGCGTCTCCTCAACTGCTGCTTCCCAAAAGAGACGCCAGAACGGTCCGCTCCAAGGGAACGCGGGCATTATCCATAGCTAGTCCTCATGGGGTTAGATCCCTGAGAGAGTGTAGATAGATATTTAGGCAGATAGAGGGATAGATGGATTGATGGATGGATGGATGGATGGGTGGATGGACGGATAGTATTTGTGTAGTGCTTTAAGTGTTGAAAAGCATTTTACAAGTATTATTTCATTTCATGCTCACAGCAACCCTGGGAGGTAGACCCTATTATTACTCGCGTTTTACCGATGAGCAAATTGAAGCTGGAATGTTGCGCCTGAAACAATTCAGGGGAAAACGCTTCTTTGTGGAAAGGGGCACACTGGGGAATCTCGACTTCTCTGAATTCTCATCGTCATTTCTGTGTGAATCTTAATGGAGAAAAGATGTGATTAAGAACTTCTTGTAAATCCTCTCTCTCACAAGGAGAATCATAACCATCTAAGACTTGGAAGGAACTTCAGATGTCATGTAATCCAATCTTCCCCTGAACAGGAATCTCTCTCTAATATCCCTGATGAGAGATCACTCAGTCTGTGGTGGAAGATCTCCAGAGGTATGGACCTCACTGTCTCAGGAAGCCGCCCATTCCACTTTGGTACAGCCCCAGTTCTTAGGAAGATTCTCCTTACTTTGAGACTAAATCTGCCTTTTTGGACTTCTTACATAAGGTTCAAAGGTCTTCCCTGTGGGGTGAAGCAGAAGAAAACTTATTTCCTGGGAGAGTCCTTCAAATACTTGATGGCCACTATCATGTCTTCTTCAAATCTCTCCTCCCAACCAAAAACAACTGACTCCTAGCTAGCAGGTACAGAGCTCTTCAAGGTTGGCACAGTACTTCTTCGTATCATGTTGTTGATCCAATTAATCAAGTCTTCCCTACAGTTGGTGTTGTCTCTCATCCTCTTATCATTCTGAGATTACTCCTCTGCATAGACACTAGCTTCTCAATTTCCTTCCTCCCAAAACTGAGCACTGGATTCCAGATGTGCTGTACAGAAGGTTGAGCACTATGATCTTTCAGTCAGCCCTTTGGAGAATGGTAATAATCGACACCTACAGACATATTCATAAATAGGAATATTCATGATAGGCACTCCAAAAGACAGACTTATCAACACATTCCCCTATATATTAGGGGAGTTCTCTGCCAATACTAGAGCTTATTAGACCAAACACTTTAAAATGTGTGTACTCCAGCATGTAAGAAATTGAAGAAGGAATACAAAAGGAATGCTTTGGTTGAGAGAGTGCTAGAGTTGGATGATCAGCAGACACCTGCTGCCCAGAGACGTGATGTAACTTCACCTGAGAACTGAGAAATCAGAGCCAATGGGAGAAGCTCAGCTTGAGCACAAACAAAGCAGGCTGGAAGCCAGTAGAAAAGGGGGATGTCTAGGATAATCTGGGACAGGTAGAACTGGAAATATCCTGGGTGATTGGATTCAGATGTGAGAAATGAAGGAACACCTTACCTCATTCCACCTTATCTTATCTCACCATCTCATCTCCTAAAGTGGAGAAAGCTGTTCCTTATAACCACTCTGTGTATCTGTAACTGTCAGTTCAAGAATCCAGTCACTTAGTTCCAAGAAAGGAAGAGTACCCCAAACTTCATTCTATTTTGACCTGCCCTTGCAGCTTTTCTCTTGTGACTGAGATAAAGGCATCTGATACCTAGACAGCATTTAGAAATCTCCTCTTCTGTCTCTGCTTTTCCTGGAGTCAGTCTCTACCATGTCTGCACAGCCACATCTTCAATCCTTCATACAATCATAGATACAGTTGGAAGGGATAGCAATTTGGAATTATGCCAGAAAAATGGTGAAGCTTCCATACCTTTGACCCAACTATCCCCCCCTGTTCAGATGCCCCAGGGAAGTCAAAGACAGAAATAACAGCCCTATATAAAGACTAAAATATTTATAGTAGTACAGTTAGTGTAAGGCAGGAAGGGAATGGAAGCACAGTTAGATCCCCATCAAGTTGGAGGATGGATGACAATACCCATGGTATAAAAATCGGATGGAGTATTTTGACTCTAATAAAAAGAGGCGTTCAGAAAAACCATGCAAGGATCTGTTTTACATCATACACTGAAATATACTACAATTTACAAAGATCAATCTGCAAAGTGACTGCAATAACGCAAATGAAAAACATTACCAAAAAGAAGTCACCTTAAGAAACAGAAAAAAAATTGAAGATCCCAGAGAACTCCAGGAGAATCAAGTTAACAAGCATCTATTAGTTTTCTATTGGGTTTCAGGCATTCTACCAAGTTTAATGAAGAGACAGGGATATATCTCTTCCTCCTCATATCAGAGAGGCAGAATACGATACACCCTGTCAGAGGTTTTCCATGCATTGGTTGATTTTCCTTCTTTTCTTTGTCAGAAGGGCCAGACATCTAGATGGAGAAGAGGATTTGTTCACATAAGAAAAGACTGTGATGTAAAGACAAATGGCATTAGTAAAATGCATTTGGACAACCAAAGTGACATCAAATCAAAAAGCATTTATTAAACTCCTACATATTCTAGGCACTGTACTAAGTTCAGGGCATACCTAGAAAGGCAAAAACAAATCCTGACCATGGGATGGAATTGAATGGAAAAATTCCTCAGTGCTTACTAACAACCAAATTCTGTGCTGAGAATGTAAATAAAAAGTGCAGACAATTCTTGTTCTCAAAAAACTCTCATTTTAATTAGGGAAATGAAAATTTAGAGAAGGGTTTAGCAGCAGAACAGACCCTCAGTGGCCCTTAGCATTCAGTGGCCAGGCCAATGACAAGTCCCAGGATCTTTTGTTTGCAGCTAGCATGCTCAGAAATTAGGAATTAGTCTCTTGTCCCCAAGTACTTTGTCTATGATCTCTCTCTCAAAACTTTATACTTCAATTTATATGTCACAAAAGAATTTTTTTTGCATGTCTTCTTTTGGATTGAAGACAAACCTCGGAGAGAGGAAATTAAATGCTTTAAACCCCATTTTGAGACTCAGAAATGTTAAATGATCCCATCAGAAATGATTATTATTCCCTTTCTACAACTGAGAGAACAGAGTCTTGGAGGCCTTAAGTGACTTTTCTGAGGTCCTACAGTGGAAGACTTAATTACAAGGGATCTGACCACTAAGACACAATCAGAATGCAATAACCGTCTACAATTCTCCCCATAGTACCCCAGGAAGGATAATTTCTTTATAGTCATCCTTTTTAGTCTGTTCCTTTGTCAGTCCTGATTGCCAGACATAGCCCAGGATTACATGGAGAGTAATGCTGGTGGGAACTGTCCAGCAGCACCACATTTGAGTGAGCATGGAAGATGAGATTAGCCTTGTGGCATGGGGAATGAAAACACAAAGGATTGTAAAAACGCTTGATGGAACTCAAGCTCTTTCTCTTAATCTGGTGGCCAAAACCTTTGTCCTGAGCCTCAGAAGAAGAAAAAAAGCACTCTGCCATGTAGTTTGAACTCTTCTTGAATTGCACTATCAACCCCCTACTTCCTATTGTGACTCAACTTCCCACTTTGATTCAATCCCATATTCAAGGTCATTGACTCTAGCTTTGAAGAAGCAACCCAGTGTTTCTGGACCATTCTTGAACTGTCATCTTTCAGAATTTTCAGTCTGTGGGAAGAGCTGGAAGCAAATAGTTAAGACTAGGAGGAACTGTATATATTTAGATAAAACTCTATATACTTGTTGCCTTCAAGGTGACTGATCTGAAATTGTCAGGGACGTACTGGTCAGGAGGGGGATGGAAGATAAAGGAGGAAATGTCTTTCCTAAATTTGTCCCCACTAAGATTCTGGTCTCCAGAATGATCCCCAAGATCTCAGGTAGAGTCATGAGAAGGGATGACCAAAGCCTAGAACTTCACAGAACTTACAGCATGTCAGAGCTGGAAGGAAGTTAGAGTCCGTCTAGTCCAATCCTTCATTCTGACAGGGAAACAAACAAGACCTAGTGAGATGAGGTAATTATCAAAAGGATTCCACAGATGTTCCAGAGAGAGATCAATGAGCATGTGGTGTTCCACAGCACACTCTGAAGAGATACTCAATAGGGAGTATTAATTACAAGGGATCTGACCACTAAGACACAATCAGAATGCAATAACCGTCTACAATTCTCCCCATAGTACCCCAGGAAGGATAATTTCTTTATAGTCATCCTTTTTAGTCTGTTCCTTTGTCAGTCCTGATTTCCAGACATAGGGTTCTCCTGTTAAACAGATGACCAGAACAAAAGACAATGCTCATGACACCAGATTCTTCCTGTGACCCCCCGAGTTTAGCGCTGAGGGGAAATGATTGCTGCTGGAGATGCAGAGGTCTCTGTGTATAGTCCAAAAAGGCCAGAGCTTATTTGAAGGTAAGGTATTTGAAGGACTGAGGAGTCCACCTGGGGGACAAAGCATTGGAAGACTGAATTTATGAGGGGTCGCAAAGGATGGAAATGGTAACTTTAATCCCTGGAAGTACAAATCATGGTTGGAGAAATTGGGGGTTCTGCTTTTGAAGGGCTCAGGAACCTACTTCACAAAGCCAGGGCTTTTGTTATCCCTTTGGATCCTTACCACACCCCTCTCAGACTATTCATGTCCTGCTGGACTGATGAGCAAACTAAGGTTGAGAGAGATTAAGTGACTTGCCAGGGTCATACCGCTAATTAGTGTCTGAGGCCATATTTGAGCTCGGTCTTCCTGACTACTAGCCTGGTACTCTATCTACTGTCCCACCAGCTGCCTCTGAGGTCCCTGATTCTACAATCCATTCAGAGGTCCAGACTGCAATTCTCTAAGACTCTCAAATTTCAAGTGAGTTACTGATCTCCCTCAGTGGAGGAAGTTTCTACACCAGAATTCCCTACATGAATGAAATTACTTCTGTGGCTTTGTAGAAGGTAAGACTTTTAGAAGGAAAACTTTGGTAGTAGTCAAGAATTTTGCCCCAAACAGAGCTGCAGTCTACAACTGAGAAATATTCTCCTAGAGTGTTGCTAAGTTTTATTTGTTTGTATGTCTATATGCAGGCAACTAGGTGGCATAGTAGATAGTGTCAAGCCTGAAATCATGAAGAGCTGAGTTCACATCCAGCCTCAGATACTTGCTAGCTGTGTGACCCTGGAAAAGTCACTTCACCCTGTTTGTCTCAGTTTCCTTATCAGTAGAATGAACTGGAGAAGGAAATGGCAAACCAATACTATATTTTTGCCCAGAAAACCCCAAATGTGATAATCATGAGTCAGATACAACTGAAACAACTCACAACAACATGTTTTATATATATATATATGTGTCAATATGTGTGTATATATATATGTATATGTATATGTGTCTGTATGTATGGTATATTTAGGTGGTGCAGTGAATTAAGCTCTGGGTGTGCCGTCTGAAAGATTGGAGTTTCAATCTCACCGCAGAGATGTACCTCTTGTATAACCCTGAACAAGTCACTTAACTTCTGTCAGCCTTACTCCATTACAGAAGAAAATGGAAAACCACTTCAATATCTTTGCCAAGGAAAGTCTATGGGCAGTATTAAAATATTGAAAGACACAGTATCAGAAGATGACTCCCTCAGGTAAGAAAGGGTCCAACATGTGCTCCATGGAGTCAGCAGAGCAACAGCAGCAAAGTTAGATAGCAGGTGGTTAGGGAGGGAGGGCATTAGCAGCGGGAGTTATCAGGAAAAGCTTCATGTAGGAGAAGATGGTGCTTATGCTGCATCTTGATGGCAAAACAAGAACTGATGAGTTAGAGGCAATGGGAGAAGCATCTTAGGCATGGAGCATGAAAACAGGAGATGGAGTGCAATGTAGGAACAGGAGAAGACCAGTTTGACCGGATTGCCTTAAGTGGGAAAGAGAGTAATGCACAATGAGGCTTTCAAGATTGATTGGATTGTGAATAACTCTAAAAGGCAAACAAAAGAATTTACATTTTTATCCTAGAGGTAACAGGAAAACACTGGAGTTCATTAAATGGGAGAGTGATATAGTCAGATTTGAACTTTAAGGAAAATAACTTTAGCAGCTGGGGAAGATGGATTGGAGAAGGGAAGAGAAGTGAGGCAGAGGCACCAATCAGGAAATGGGTGCAATAATCTAGACAATAGATGATGAGACTAAGGTGGTGATTATGTGAGCAGAGACAAGGGGTCTGGTTCCACTGATTCTGCGAAAGGAGAAATGTCAAGATTTGCCCACACATTGGCTATGTGAGAGTGAGGAGGGAAGGAAAAAGCTGACTGAGAACCTTTGAGACTAGGAAGGATGATGAGTCCATGACCAAAACAAGGAAGTTGGGAAGAAGGGTGAGTTTGGGAGGAAAGATCAAGAGTTCTGTGTGGATCATATTGAAGATGAGATGTTTTGGGAACACCCAATTAGTCCAACAGGAAGATAGTAACCTGGGACTGAAACTCCGGAGTGAGGTTAAAACTGTATGTAAAGATCTGGGGATCTTCTTCATAGAGTTGATCATGAAACTTTTAGGAGGTGAAAAAACACCAAGAAAGTAGAGAAAGAGTAGAGGGTCTCATTTAGGTCCCAGACAGTAACTTCTTAGAACATATTTTTTCTGCTGTCTTTGGTGAAGATAAGGTACAAGTTCTTTACCTTTGCCCTCAAAACAGATGTACATATACTGTAGATTACTCTTTATAATTCTGTTTTGCATGTCATTATTAAAATGAGTATATATAAAAGGCTCCACTAAATTTCCTTCCTTGTGTATCATCATTGTGTGAATGTGTCTGCTTTATCAAAGGCTTTGCCAGGGTAGCCCAGGCTCTAGGATAGTTCTATTGACTTAGGAAATCTAGGCCCAGTTATAGACCTGAGGCTCATTGGACCCAGTTACAGAACTAGCCCTAGCTAAGGGCAGAGCTCATTAGCAGAATATTGGTCTTGGGTGCTGAAGGTTTTTGGCCATAGAACATTATCTATAGAATCCATGTCCTGCTGTGAGGATGACCTCATGTCACTGATATCACACATTCATGTTGCTTACCTCAATCCCACCCCAGAAGATTGTAAGCTCCTTGAGGATACATATAACTAGATCATTTTTTGCATTTCTACCTGCTAGCAAAGTGCCTGACACAACAGATACAATTCTTTTTTTAGGTTATGCACGTACAATCATGTGAAACATGTTTCCTTCTGTCTTGTTATGAAAGAATGATTCGAACCAAAGGCAAAAACTCTCAGAAAGAAATAACAAAAAGAAAAAAAAAACATGCTTCAATCTTCATTCAGACTCCATAGAGCTTTCTCTGGATGTGGAGAGCATTCTGAATCAGGAGGCTTTTGGATTTTCTTGGATCACTGTGTTGCTGAGAAGAGCTAAGTCAATCAGAGTTGATCATCACATAATGTTGTTATTGTTGGTATTGGGAACTCTTGCTTTGGTCACTTCACTCTGCATCAGTTCATGGAAGTCTTTCCAGGTTTTTCTGACATATTGGAAATTACCATTGAATTTAACTGAACGAGAGTGGAAGCAATGGAGTACTGTAGATGAGCTCACGATGAATAAGAGTGCAGAAAGAGAAGAGGGTGGTGAGTAGAAGAAATTTAACCCCTCTGTTCCTCTATTTCCTCTTTCAGTAAAGGAAGGGCTTGGACTAAATGCATTCTCTAAATGAGTTCTAAGATTCTTTCTCTCAAGGTCCCTCCTCTTAGGGAGGTTACAAGTCACTGTCCTTGCCCAATTTAATGATTCTACAATAGAATCAGTCTTCCTCAACGTCTTTCTTCTCTTCTCAAGCCCATGGTCCTTGATGACTGATATATAGGAGAAGCAAGACCCACCACTCCCAGCTTGGATCTTGAGGGCATCCCACCAATCCTTTAATCTATGTGTAAGTGGGCCTCTCCCGAGGCCAGATTAACTTTTCTTTACACAGAGAGGGGCTCAAGAATTCTTTCTTCCAAATGATTGCCTTTCCATCTTCCTTTCTCAAGGAAATTCCTTCCTAAACTTTCCTCTGTGCAGTCTTTCCCTGGAAGCCAGAGAGCAATAGCATCAGCACTTCAATCCATCCCTTCCTCCCTCCCAAGCTAGTGGTGATAGCCTGGGACCTGAGGAGAAGGGAGGGGGTCCCACAGCTAATTTGCACTTGGTTATCATGTTAGCATAGGCTCTGTTTGTTTGGGACCAAGAGGCTCTGGGTACTTAAGAGCAGATTAAGCCGCCAAGCCATGGGTCAGAAGCTCAGACCTCTTTGGCCCCAGACCTGCCATTTATGCCAACTGATTATTCTGTTGACTGAGGCTGGCAAGGAGAAGTGGGGAGGATGGGAGATAACCCACTCTGGGGGTATATATATGGGAGGCCCCAGTGGTTCCCTTCAGCTCAGAGAGGATCTCAACAGGTGGTGTCTGTAGGAGCTGCTGAAAGAGGAAAGCAACCATGATGAAGTGGCTGATCATTGCCCTTGTCTGCCTCCATTTTGCAGAGGCAAAGGTCATCAAGTAAGTCCTGAGGTTTGGAGGGGGGAGGTTTGGAGAAAAGTGATGGCAAGGAACAGGGCACAGGAGAGAGAAGGGATTAGGAAGCACAGTGTACTGGAAGAGCCCTGACTGGGAGTCAGAATAACTGGGTTGGAATCTGGTTGCTTATTGCCTATAGTATAAAGTGCAAGTCAATTATCCTCCCTGGGACTCAGTTCACTTATGATGATGATGATGATGATGATGATGATGATGAGGGTCGTTAACACTGTATTGTGCTTTAAGGTTCATAAAATGCTTACAATATTTGTAAAGTGTTTAGCATAGTGCCTGACACACAGTGTGCACTATAGAAATGCTTATTCCTATCGTCCTCACTCCTCCTATTTCCTTTTTGCATATGTTAACTCACATGATCCTTACAAGAACCCCAGGAAATAAGTATTATTTTTATTATCCCCTTTTTACACTTTAGGGAAACTGAGTCACCGAGAATTTAAGTGAGTTACCCAGGGTCTCATAGCTAGTAAGCATCAGAAGTGCTTGCATACAGGCCTTAATGACTCCATGTTCCTCCCATCTATCCACTGAGCCATCTATTTGCTTCCTTGGCTATAAAATGCGTTAGACGAGACTCATGAGATATTTTGGAAAGGTATAAAAGTCTTGATTTTGCAGTTAGAGCACCTGGATTCACATCCTGCATCTGTCACTTATAAACCAGGTGACTTTGGTCAAGTGTCAAGCTCTCTTGATTTTAGTTTTCTTTTCTTACTTTTTATTGGGAGGGCTAAATATCGGGCTAATTTTTCTTTTCTTTTCTCTTCTCTTCTTTTCTTTTCTTTTTTTTAACAATTTCACCATAGTCATGTTGAATAGAAGAATTGAAACAAGTGGGAGAAACGTTAAACAAAACAAAACATAACACAAAAGAAAATGGTCTGCTTAATTCTGTGATCCAGTTCCATAGTTCTTTCTCTGGATGTGGAACGTGTTTTGTCTCAAAAATTTACTGGGAATTTGTCAGGTCCTTGTATTGCTATGAAGGACTAAGTCTACCAGAAAAATTCCCCACACACTGTGGTTTTTGTTGTGCACAAAGTTCTCCTGGTTCTGCTCCTTTCACTCAGCATCAGTTCATATATGTCTTTCCAGATGTCTTTGAAATCTTCCTGCTCATCATTTCTTATAGCACAATAGTATTTCATTACATTCATGTACCACAACTTGTTTAGCCATTCCCCAATTGATGGGTATCCCCTTGATTTCCAGTTTTTGGCCACCACAAAGAGAGCTGCTATAAATATGTTTTGAACATGTAGGACCCTTTCCATTTTTATGATCTCTTTGGGATATAGTCCTAGAAGTGATATTGCTGGGTCAAAGAGTATGCTCGTTTTTGTAGCCTTTTGGGCATAGTTCCAAATTGCTCTCCAGAGTGGCTGATCAGCTCACAGCTCCACCAGCAATGAATTAGTGTTCCAACTCTCCTATGTCTTCTCCACCTGTTTTGTCATGTTAGCCAGTCTGATAGGTGTGATGTGGTACCTCAGAGTTGTTTTGATTTGCATTTCTCTAATCAGTAGTGATTTAGAACATTTTGTTCTTTTGACTATAGATAGCTTTAATTTCTTCCTCTCAACACTAACTGCCTGAGGATTTTAGTTTTCTGAAGGTCAAAATGAGAGGGTTGAGTTAGAGGAGCTCTGGAGTCCTGAGCAGCTTCAGCTCTAGGATCTTATGATTCTAGGAAAGATGGAGGATCATCACGTAAGTCTGTAGTAACAAGATTTCTGAAAGGCAAAGAGAGATCTCCAAGAAATTGAACCATGGGGGAAATGACCAGAGTAAAGTATGGACTCCATGCCCCTATGGCTCCTTGCCATTCCCAAACTCTAACTCAGAATTTTCAACACCCATGACAATTCAATTAAAACCCACAAGTATTTATTAAGCACTTACTGTGTATAAGATAAGCACATTTTTTTTTTAAAAAAGAAAGAGTTTCTGAAGAACTTTACTTTCCATTGAGAGGGAGGGACACAATGGTGGAAGGAAACAAATATTGATTAAGCATCTAATATGTGCCAGGAACTATGTTAAGTGTTTTACAAATATTATCACTTTTGTTCATCACAACAACCCTGGGAACTAGATGTTATTGTTGTAGGGATTGGGTGGTGCTGAGCCCCATGTGGAGAGAGGAATGCATGTATTTTGAAAGCTTCTTTTTGTGTCAGACTCTAAGGGAGGCAGAATAGAAATCTCTGGCCTCTTCTCATTCAACCATTCTCCAAGGGAGCCTTTCATTCCCACCAGGAGGCTGGGTCTAGTGACCACTCTCTGGACTGGCATAATACCCATCTGCTCCCTTAAATATATTTAGTTTAGGAGATATAACTAGGTTCCATATAATTTCTGATCACTGTGTCATTTTGAGGAGAAGAGGGGCCCCACTTTCTATATCTAAGACTTGGCCACTTTCTCATCAAATATCAGTTGCAAAATGAACAAGCAAAGAAAACTCATTTATCTAAATCACAGCAAAAGAGATATAAGAAAACGTATGCATAGGAGAACATATATCAGGCAATATAGTGAAGAAACTCTCCCATTGGTAGTGAAATAACCCAGCTCAACCAAGGTTGAACCTAAGAGATAATGCCCTCATCTCTCTAGAGTAGCAAGCTTGGGAGAGACATGATGGACAGTGCTTGCTCCTCTCATGTCTTCACAGAGTCCTTTCCATCAGTAACTTGCAGTGGGGTTGGCCTCTTCCATCTTCTCTCTTGAAGTCAGAAGCCAGAAATCCCTGAGGCAATTCAGTCCGTAAAGTGGTCTATAGAAGACTGGTGCTCCAAGAGTCTGAAATGTGTCTGGCCCTGAAGAGTCCCAAAGAGGGCCTCAAAGGAGACTCTTTCTTGGAGAGTCCCAAAAGGAACTGGCAAAGATTGGAGCTGTCTCACCTCTTGCCAACCCCACCTTTCCTCCTCACTCAAGGCAGGGTCATTCATCTCCACCAAAAAGAAAAGAGTTCCCTACTTATGGGCTTGGGGGAGGGGTTACATCATTATTCCCATTTTTGCAACTGAGTTAATTGAGGCAGACAGAGGTGAAGTGATTTTACCAAGGTCAAACAGCTAGTGTTTGAGGCAGCTTTAAACTCAGGTCTTCCCGCCTCCAGGTCTTCAGCTCTTTCTACTATGTCACCTAGCTGCCTGGGAGATAGGAGTAAAGTTGACAGAAAATAGAACCCATGCAGAGAAAAAAAAAGAAAAAAGAAGGAAAAAGAAAACATATGCAAAGAAGCAGCTAGGTGGTATAGCAATGGATGGAGAGTTCCAGGTTGGAAATCAGGAAGACATGAGTCTTTCTGAGATCAAATCTGGCCTCAGACACTTACTAGCTGTGTGACCCTGGGAAAGTCATTGAACATGTTTTCCTCAGTTTTCCTATCCACTAAATGAGCTGGAGAAGAAACAAGAAGACACTCCAGTGTCTTTGCCAAATGGGGATATGGAGAGTTGACTGAAAAGCCTGAATAGCAACATAGAAAATTAGTATAAGGGAACTTCTGAGTAAGGAAAGAGCATTCTACTGGCTGGAGGCCATTTTGGAAGGTCTTCTGTCAAAGATGGTAGCTGAAGTGAGAAGAGTAAGACCTCATTGCTGAAAAGCTGTGTCTGAAAGAGACATGGCCCAAAGTAGGAGGGAGTTATTCCTCGTGCCTCTGAGCTCTTTTTGCCCCTGGTGTGAGGAGCCTTTCCTGCTGGATTGTGAGTGGAATTGGTTGAGTCAGGGAGGAACTGAGTTCTGGGATAGTTCACTGATAGCACCTTTTCCTGCCCCCTGCCAGTGTCCCTCTGAAGAGGTTCAAGTCCATGAAGCAGGTGATGAAGGAGAAGGGGGTGCTGCATGACTTCTTGAAGAATCACAAATATGACCCTGCCACCAAGTACTTCAACCAGTTTGCTACTGACTATGAGCCCCTCACCAATTATATGGATGTGAGTGAGCATCTTCTCTCTCTTCAGGCTGAAGGCTGATCTAGCTCTCCTGGAGCTTTTGGGATCCATAGCTCAGAGTGTGCCAGTCAGCTATGATGAGTATCTCCTGGAGGGAGGATCCTGCATGACAGTAAAAGGGGGACATGGTCTCCTCCCTCAGAAAACTCCCAGCTTGACAGAGAGGGCAAAGCCCTTGCTTGGAGGGTCCTTCCATTTTAACGGGGGTGAAGATGGTGAGACTCAAGATGGCCCCTGCCATGTTGTTACATTGGAAAGTGACACAAAGATAGATGGGAATAACTAAAGAACAGGTTAGATGACAGTATCAGGAATCACAGAGATCTTGAAAGGCTAGAGCACTTGGCCCGATCCAATATGATGAAATTGAAGAGGGAGAAATGGAAAGTCTGAAACTTGGGATAAAAAATTCAAGCTCTCATTGGACCTATCTCAAAGTACCTCTCAAGTCAATCAGGTTTCCCCTCTCCAGAGTTGTTCAAGCTAAGACTAGATGACCATGTGTCAGGTGCTTTATAGAAAGTATTTTTCAGCTCTAGGTTGGACTGGATGGTTCCTGGAGGCCTTTCCATCCTTGAGTTTCTGTGACTCCATGGTTGGCCAATGAAGAAGGAGGCAGGTTTAAATGATGGAATGCACTTGGGCCCAGAGCCCAGGCTTGCTAGAGGCTGCTAGACCTTAGGTGGGCAGGGGATGATCTGAGTGGACAGGACAATTAGCATTTCTTAAGAAATTACTATGTGTCAGGCACAGGACAGGTCTCTGCAGTATGCTGACCCAACCTTCCTCCCTAGATGTCCTACTATGGGGAGATCAGCATTGGAACCCCAGCCCAGAACTTCATGGTCCTCTTTGACACTGGCTCCTCCAACCTCTGGGTGAACTCCGTCTATTGCCAGAGCGAGGCCTGCAGTGAGTACCCTGGTGATAGGGGAAGAAAGGGAGGGGAAAAGTGGTCAATTGCACAAAACATGGCACCTACCACAAAGAAGGAAAGAAAGGACTGCTCGCTGAAATTGAAAGTCAGTCCAAAAGTAGGACTAGCAGTTTGTTTCAGGGTCTCAGAACATAACCAAAGCAGAGCTTTTATCTCATTCTATTCTACTCCAACCTACATACTTTTATGATGCACCTGCTGTGTACCTATGCGAAGGAGCAAATTCAAGGGAAGTGTAGGACTTGGTCTTGACTCTGCCATCTTCCTTGGTAAACAGGACATACATAGACCTGCTCTAATTCTGGTGAATATCCTTGGTTTTGGGTCCCTGTGGATCTAGCCCTTGGACAAAAATAGGAAGGTGGTGAAAAATCAGTTTAGGGGGAAAAGGAGGCTTGGTCAGTCATGATGGCATCTGAGAAGGGATAGAGGACATAAAGATTTTGAAGCTGCTGCCCTCCATCAGGGGAAGTGGTTGTGGATTAAACCTTAGATCATCCAAATCTTAGCTCTCCCAAGTTCCCAAGCTCTCTGTGTAGATACTGGAAAGCCTGTACTCAAATCCTGGTTCTGCTCCTTTGGAAGTATGTGACCACCAGCAGGTTGTCCTTCCTGCCCCAAAGTATCTCTTTAAGACTCTCAATCAGTAGATCAACTAGGGTGCATTAAGTGCCTGCTATGTGCTAGGCACTTTGCTAAGTGCTGCATTTATAATACTGTAAGTTTCAGGTAATTTCCATACTGTAAGGTTCACAGAGACAGAGAATCATAGGTATGGACCCACTCCCAAAGACAGAATGTCATTATGTGTCAGATTGGGAGGTACCAGCAGTAAGTGCTGGAGGAGTTTGGGGGAGGAGGAGCTCCCCATGGGCTAGCAATGCTCAGGGAAGTTTCCATATGGGAATCAACACTTGAACTGGCTCCTGAAGGATGGATGTGGATCCCGGGAGATAGAGTTGGGGGAGACCTTAGAGGTTAAATGGAGAAGAGAAGAAAGGGAATTCTTCAAGACTGAAGCATGAGAATTCCACTCAAAAAAGAACAGACATGAAAGGAAAACATCTCTGGTAATCTTCTTTAAATTCCAACCCCTAAGGGACCTGCCTCTGCCCTGCAGCAGGTCAGTTGTTCACTGTCCTAGTCTGAGGGCTTGAGGTGAGTTGATGACTGCATGTAATGGCCTTCAGAGACAGTGGTAATAGTAATAAAAATGAGCCACACAATATCAGGTTTCAACTGCTTTCAGACTTACAGCCACTACATAATATATAATGAGTGTAGATATTATTATCCCTATTTTCCAGATGAGGAAACTGAGGCTTTAGAAGGTTACATGACTTTCCCAGAGTCATGTGGCTACTGAGTAGCACAGTTGAGACTTGAACCCAGATCTTCTGATGCCATGAATGCTCTTTCCATTGCACTATGATGCAGAGAAGTGGGAAATGGGGTGATGAAATCTGGATATATTGGCATCTACTGACATCTTCTTTTTGTGTGAACAGCCACTCATCCCCAGTTCAACCCCAGTGATTCTTCCACCTTCTCCAGCAGTGAACAGACCTTCTCTATTCAGTATGGAAGTGGGAGCCTTACTGGAGTTTTTGGCTATGACACTGTGACAGTGAGTGGTTATGGGGGGAATGTGGTTAAAGGGTAGTGCATGATTGGACGCCTGGTGGCTAGGACCCTGGTTCAGCTATGGGGCTTGGACACCTGGGAGCCTGGAAGTGTGGGAGTCCAGCTGCCAGAGGCAGTAGGCTGAAGGTTCTCTTCTAAAGTTCTCTTCGAGGTTGTGGAGAGACTGGGCAAAGATGAGAGGAAGCTCTGCCTTCTTGGCTTTTCCTCTTCTTTCTTTTGCAGTGAACTTATTCTGGCTTGAGGAGCTTTAAGGAACATGAGACAAGTGGGGAGGAGGATCAAAGTATGTATCATGCTGGCTCTGAGTAGCAAAGACTCGAAGTCTCCAGAGGTTCTCTTCCTACTCTAACATCTCCCCACTCCAAGAGCTATGTCAGGACAGAATCTGAGTGGGTGGTGCTCCTCTCCTCACTTGCTTCCCTAAGGAGGGGACACTGAGCTCACCTGTAGGCCTGGGAAAGAGCTGTTCTCGCTATGGTCTCCTTCTGAGCCAGTACTTCCTGATGGACTTCTCCCCCACCCCCACAGATCCAGGGCGTCTCTATCACCAACCAGGAGTTTGGCCTGAGTGAGACTGAGCCTGGCACCAACTTTCTGTATGCCAATTTTGAGGGGATCCTGGGCCTGGCCTATCCTGCCATCAGCTCTGGTGGAGCCACCACTGTCATGCAGGGCTTCCTGCAGGAGGACCTGCTCAATGCTGCTGTCTTTGCCTTCTACCTTAGTGGGTAGGTGACTGGGCTTACTTCTTCCTCTGCTCCCTCAGCCACCTCCTGACCCTGTCTCATCTCCTGGTCCCAGCTGGCCTTCTTAACCTGGACTTTATGAATATACATATATATGTACATACATGTATATAATTTATGTATGTACATATATAATTTATATATAGTATACACATATTTTATATATATGATTTATATATATAAACATGCATGTATACATATATACACACAGGCACACATAAATGTGTATGTATATAGCTGTTTTTCAATATAATTAGTTTCTTTGGTAATCTTATTCATTTTATTTTATGCATTTAAAAATATGATTCTGTGAAAGGGGTCACAGACTTCATCAGACCACCCAAGGGATCTGTGACACACACAATAAAAAGGTGAAGTACTCCTCCTCTGTGACTTTTTCCTTTCCTTTCCTCTCCCCTCCCAATAGGGACATTGATGGATTCTTTTGTATTTATTGAACACCAGCCATGTAGATTGTATGGAACTGGGGATGAGTCAGGGAAAGGAGTGGATCTAGGGAAACTAAGAGATTTCTACCCTCAAGAGGTTTATTTGGATTCACTGGTAGAGAATGGATACTTCCTGGATCAGTTTGATGAGTTTAGGCAAATGAGGGGGACAGTGAGGACACTGACCTGGGTGACAAGTCTGGTAGCTGTTGGGGAGTGGTGGGACATGAGTTTGTTAGGGAGGTTCAGGAACTCTGGAAGGGCAGGCAGAGATTTACAATCACAATTCTTCCCTTTTTTCCAGTCTATATTCACAGACTTTGAGGGATACAGAGCCAAGTGAAAGTATAGAGAGCATTGTCCTTATCATCAGTTTAGAATTGGAAAGGATCTTGGAGATTGTCTAATCCCACATCCCTTTACAGATAAAGCAACTGGATAGGGAAAGAGAAGGGACCTGAGATTTCATTGGCATAGGGAGTTCTCAGGTAGGAAACTCTGCTCCAGTGAAACTTATTTTTGTGGTTGTTCAATTTTTTTCTGACTTTCTGATCCCCTTTGACTCTTTGCTGGTAATGATACTGGAGTAGTTTGCCATTTTCTTCTCCAACTCATTTTTACACATGAGGAATCTGAGGCAAACAGGGTGAAGTGACTTGTTCAGGGGCACACACTCATTAAGTGTCTGAGGCTGGTTTTGAACTCAGGAAGATGAGTCTTCCTAATTCCAATCCCAGCACTCTATCCTCTGCAGTGCCACCTACCTGCCTCAATGCAATTTATACCCTTTGGGAATTACAATGAAAAGTTAAGTGACTTATTTAAATTTCACACAACTATTCTACTCAGAGGTGGGACTAGAATTCCAGCTTCGGGGCACTGAAAGACCACCTCTTTCTTCACTCTACCATGCTACTCTATAATCCAGCAATAATAGCCTTTTTTTTAAAAAGCAATTGGGGATAAGTGCCTTAGCCAGAGTAACATAGCTAGAAAGTATCTGAGGTCATATTTGAACTCAGGTCCTCCTGATTCTAGCCAGTACTCTATCCATTGCACCACCCAGCTGCCCCTCTAAGCCTGCAATCTTGGACCATCTCCAGTCATCCTGATGAATACTTGGTCACGGCACCCAGGTGACTCTGGAAGACAAACAAGGCTCATTACCTTGCACAGCCCTCCCTCACTCAAATCAAAGTCATATATCATCACCTCCCTAATATTATGGTCCTTTTCCAGAATGAAGGACAACCATGCTGCTCCTCTAAAGGTTCAGGAAGCTGGGAGATGTATCTTCCTACTCCCCTAGGATGCCCTCACAGGTCTCAGCTCCAAGGATTACTGACCACTTGCCCTGGTTGCTAGGAAGGACTTTGACTGGCTTGTGTCTCCTTCATGTGGGAAGTCGAGCAACTAGGTTGCTGATGAGTGATCAGGGCCTGTGGGCTCAGTAAGAATAGTTTGGGAGCAAGTAGGGAAAGACAAGGATCCTTTTTCCCTTGCCAGTCCCTGCCTATTCCCCAAAGCCAATGTTTTCCCTGTATCCTTAGGGATGAGAATTCTGACAATGGTGGTCAAGTCACTTTTGGTGGAGTGGACACCAGCCTGTACACTGGAGACATCAACTGGGCCCCTGTCACTGAGGAAGCTTACTGGCAGATTGGCATTAGTGGGTATGTGAAGTGTGGTGGGAAGAGGGGGAAAGGGATTCAGAATGGACATATTAATGAAGATTATTCCCTCATAGTAGAAAAATGGGGGCTTTAAAGGGGAAACATCTGAAGCCTTGGGAGAAAAGTCATGGCTAACATGGGTTGATATCCTGAGTCTTTATATCAAATAGATTTTACACAAAATATAGGATGAGATCAAGTCTACAGGGACCAATCCTATGATAGGTCCATAAATAAGAAAAATGAGTAAGGAGAATGGAGGTGTGGGACCCATACCCCTAATCTGGGAAGGGGACTGAAGTAAGAAAAGTTCCATTGTCCCAAATCCTGGCTTAAGGTGGAGGGGGGAAGCTCAGTAGATTCAGCTCTTTGGTTTGGAGACTACCAAGATGACCTAGGCTGGGAATTCCTCAACCTGAATTTTCTCTGAAATGAGAGGAGTGGTATTTTGTCTGCAAAGGACAAATTGAGACTGATGTGGGAAAGAATGCAGGTGAGAGGAGCCAAGACCGGTATCTCATCATTGATTGTCTTCCTTCAGGTTCTCTATTGGTGGTGAGTCTACTGGCTGGTGTTCTGATGGTTGCCAAGCTATTGTGGACACTGGTACTTCCCTCCTCAGCGTTCCCCAGGATATGTTCTCTGACCTGATGCAGTACATTGGAGCTGAGGAGGATGAAGATGGAGATGTAAGGGATCATCTCTAAGCTTTTGGGTTCTCATTAAATAATGGGAATAATTATACTTGGGTTCAGTATTTCACTGGGTTACTGGGAGGAAAGGACTCAGTAAGCCTTAAAGTGCTAAGTGTATAGAAGCTGTCGTCATCATTATTGGCTCCCCTAAAAACCCTGTAGTTTGGACCCCTATCTCTACTTGTGAGGAATTCATTCCTCATTAGGAGTGTTAGGACTCCCTTGGTTGGGGTATGCTTTGATCCACGTTCTGGGGCAGGACTGGTTTGGAGAAGGTGGATCATGGAAGGTAGAAACTGGGCCAGGAAGTCTCTATCCTGAGCATATTCTAGAAGATTTGGGGACTCATGATAGGATGGAGCTCTTAGGACCTCCTCCCATAAACATATCTTTCTTCCTGTGTCTCTGTCTTCCAGTACTTGGTCAGTTGCAGCAATATTGACAGCCTGCCTACCCTCACCTTCAACATCAATGGTGTGGACTTCCCCCTTCCTCCCTCTGCCTACATCCTTCAGGTGAGTCCCCTTCATTCCCCTACTAGGCGTTCTAGTTTTCTCAGGGGCAGTCCCTGTGAAACTCATCTTTCTTCTTCTTCATCTTGGGCAGGAGGTGAAAAGTGAGCTGTTGTTTAGATGAGGGACCAGATCACACCTTCAGAAATACCTTGCTCATAGAAAGTGATAGAATCGTAGACTCGCAGTACTGCAAGGGGTAGTAGTGAAATTATGGTCCAGCTCCCACACAAAAGTGTCATCTCAGTTACAATATCTCCATGAGATAGTCTTGCACATCAGCTTGAATACTCTCAGGGAAGGGGAGGTCAGTGTCTCATGGGGCAGCCGGTTCCATTGTGCAGATCTTAGATCTGGGACCAGGAAAAGAGAGAGGGATTTAGAGGTGAATACTTAGTCCTCTCTAATCACTGGATTGGTCCTTTCTCAGGGTAACTTCTCTGACTTGGCTTCTGTATCCCATTTTGGAAATTCTCTTAGAGGACTGTAGGCGCAAAGAGCAAATGTAGATAGGCAAATAAGTAGGGATATAGATAGATAGGTAGATGGACAGATAGATAGATAGATAGATAGATAGATAGATAGATAGATAGATAGATAGATAGATAGATAGATAGATAGATAGATAGATAGATAGATGGATGGATAGACAGATAGACAGACAGACAGATAGACAGATACATTATAAATAGAATATCTGTTAAATGCTTACTATATTCCACACACTGTGCTAGGAAGTTCAATGTGACTCATGTGACATGCCAGTCAATCACTCATTAGCAAACATTAAATGATTTGCCAAGCACAGTGAGAGGTACAGAGTGCATGTCCATGTACGTATGTATGACAGGGGGGATATGAAGAGTGAGAAAATATAATGTGGGATTTTATGGATTTTCCAATACCTGTGAAAAAGAAGTTGAACAAGAGAGAAAACAACAGTACCAAGCACAGAGTTTTCATTTTATGCCCCTACCTTCCCATCTCTTTAGTGGTAAGATTTATCCAAGAGAGGGACAGGTCCTTATGAGACAGGGTGATCACTGAATGCTTTCTAGAGAAGATTTAGAACTTTTCCTGCCCAGAGATAGAATCTGAAGCCTAAGCCAAATATCTCCTCCTCAATGAGTCCCACTTCCTGAGTCAAGGCCAACATCCTAGAGGAAGTGGACTTTCATGGTTGATGGACTCTTCTTCTCCCCTCCAGGGCGACAGCACCTACTGTGAGGTGGGGATCATGACCATTTCCCTGACTTCTGAGAGTGGCCAGCCCCTCTGGATCCTTGGGGATGTTTTCCTGAGGAACTACTACTCTGTCTTTGACCTTGCCAACAACAGAGTGGGCTTTGCCAGCCTGGCCTAAGCTCCTCTTCAAGCCTAGTTTTATCTCCCTCCCTCTTGGGATTGTCCTCAACTCTTCTTGTCTTCTTCCCTTCCTTTCTTTCTCTCCTGATGGATTTTGGAACTTCATTATGGGGCCTGGGAATCTAGAAATAAAATTCATTCTAATGCTTCATTCATTTGTCCATTCATTCAGCATTGATCAAGCCTTTACTGCATGGAAACCATGTGGTATGTGTTCATGCTTGTACCTCCAGAGGTTAGCTGTGATATGATCCCAGCTGTTATTGAGTTTAAAGTCTTGTAGGGAGATAGAAATGCCAGCATTGGTGAGGACATGATAAATCCATTGGAGAAGCTTCAATGAAAATGTTATATGAAATCTGAGGTGGGATAGGAGGGAAGGTAATTCCTGATCAGTGCAGCATTCTGGCTTCCAACAGCAATTTGTGTGATTGGAGCTGGGATGTTGGGGAAGGCCTATTCTGTGGTAGAGTTTTAGCAGCAAATGTCAAATTGGGATTGTTTATCCTGAACAGCTCCATCTACCCATCATGCTCTCCTCTTTTAGTAAGTCCAAAGTGTTTGTTTGCAATGTCTATCAATCAATCACTTAACAAGAAATTATTGAACACCTACCCTATGTGCCAGGCACTGGTGTCCTCAAACTGGACTTTTGTTGATCTCTCCCAGGTCCCACGCTCCCTGTGTGCCACACTGCCTCCTTAGTTCTTTATATTTCCCCTGTGTACTCTGCTCCATCAGCCAAGCTTGATCCCCCAACTAACTCCTTATCTTCCCACGATCCAATCTCCTTCTCCTCCATCTTAGAATGTGTCTACCCTTTTTAAATAATCCAAGTCCCTTCCATCCCAAATATAGGGACCATGCCTCTTCTATTTGCCTGGAAGATTCTCATGGACAAAAATTGTTCATACATCTAGGAGATCTCCAAGGACAGGGACCATGACCATATCTACTCTATTTTACTAGGAGTTCCCAAGTGTATGAACCAGATTTCTACCTTCTTAATTCTCTCCAGCTCTTAGTGGAAGGTTCTGCCCTTAGCACCCCACAACTCTTAGTTTAAGGATCAAAACAGGGATGGCAATCAGGCATTCTTATAAAAAATTGACCTCCCAGGGCTCCCCAAGGCTCTGGGCTCAAACAAACCAGATTCTTTCTTAGAATCTTGACCTCAAGTGCATTAGTTTCTCTTTTCTGGATGATTATGCTCTAGCCCCACAGCAAAATTCCAGGGAAATTTCTTTCTTTTTTAAATATTTCAAACACAACTTTATTCTTATCTACTGAGGGTTCTTAACATTTTCTGTACCATAGACCCTTCAGGCAATGTGGTGAAATCTATAACCTTTTTGCAGAATACCAGCTTACATTCTTAAAATCAAATCTATAGCTTTACCAAGGAAGCTAATTATATCGAAATATAATCACCCAACTAAAAAAATTCTTAAACCCCAGCTTAAGAACTCATAATGAAAAAGGAATGAATGGCAGAGTAATGAACAAAGCATCATCCCTGAACTTTGTGACTAGACTGCAGTAATCTTGGATTTGCAACTCAAGGGGTTGTATCCCAGACTGCTAAACGATGTGGTCCAAAGCATTGTTTATGTATCTGAAAGTGCTCGCTGTTGTTTGTTCTTCTTTCCAAGAGGATCAATGGCATCCCCGCTATTGTCTCGACTTGTTGGTGAATTGGATTTAAGTGAGGCAGAGTTACCCAAAGTCTTCAGCCTCACTGTCTTCCTGAGTCAGTGGCAGGACAAAAGTCAAGATGACTGGTGATGGCCCAGGAGGCAGTGGATGACCTTGGTCTAGATCTAAGTACTGCACAGTGCCTGCTTCAGCTTCCTTCATGGCCACAGGAATAAATTGTTCTTATCCTCCCATTCCTCCAGGGGAAGTCTTCACATGCTTGGGGCAAACATCTCCCTAACTCACCCACAGGTTCAAGGCCAACCTGTCAGTTACCCTTAACCTAGTTTAGCCTGTCTGCCCAAATGGTTTACCAGGGTGTGGCTGCCGCTCATGCTACAGTTTCTTAGGACCACAGTGAACCTCAAAGAAGGATAGGGCTCAGCAAGCCATCAACCCAGAGGTGCTAGTGATCTTGGGAAATTCCATATGCCCCTTTTTAAAGCCATGTTTAAACTTCTGCTTTCAGGCTGAAGGTCATTCATTTCTTTGAGTATCACAAAGATTTGTTCTGCTCGGGCTCATAATAGACAGAAGCACTCTACCCACCCATCCCCACCCCCCCACACACACACTATCAAAAAACAGTTCTCTGCAAACTTAAATCTCTGGCTCTAGCCTTCAGCATCATTTCCCCACAGGCCCTCACTTCCATCCCAGCTGTCTGAGCAGTCAGACTGTCCTGCCAGTGCTGGATCCATGACAACGTCTGGAAGTGCTATCCCAGAGCAGGCATGGTAACTGACTCCAAATTAAGATTTCCAATACATTTTCTCATAGCCAAAGGAAGGGCTCCTCAGAAGTGAAATCACTGATGGATTAAAGGGGATAGTAGTGGAGATGGCAGACAAGGATGTGGCCTTTTCTGTCTTTAATAGCTACTTGGCTACCACACAATATAATAAGAATGTTTCCATATTCTCATATCAGATGTAGATGCCAGTTAAGTCCATACTTGTAAGTAACTCTCAGCAGCACACTATGCATTCTAATGGACCCCTGAGCTTTAGTGGAATGACCATCTCTTAGATTATGAGATTTCTAGTGGCAAGTTGTACCTCATATCTGAAATTTAGTATGCCCTTTGATTATATGGAACAGAAAAGTTTGGACTATAACACTGAAGGTGACTACATAATTTTCCCCAAATTCACCAATCAAATTTTTGTTTTACAAATATGGTTTCTATTTTTAGTATTTCTACAAGCAAGTAATACAAATTTGAAACAAATCTTTTGTTCTCTTTGGGTGATCATAGTGATTACTTTTCTAGAAGGGTCTGCAATTCTCCTCTTCCTCCTTGCAGTGGACAGAGTCAGAAGATCTAAGTTCCAACCTCACTTCTGCTCCTAGGGCCATTCACTTCCTTCTGGGCAGTTTCTTCATTCCTCGAGTGAAGGGATTGGACTAGGGTATATCTAGATTTTCTTTCAACTTTAAAATACCATAATTCAATGATCGTTCTATGGACCATCCATGACTAGAGGTCTGTGTGGTAAGGTTCCAGACAGCAAGAAGATAGATAATAGACAGACAGATTGAGAATTTAAAAGATAGCATTTATATAATGCTTTAAGGTTTTCAAAACCCTTTGCAAGTATTATTTAATTTCATCCTCACAGTGACCCTAGGAAGTAGGTGCTATTATCATTCTTGTTTTAACGGATGAGCAAACTGATACAGGGGAGTTCTCTATCAGTGTTAGAGCTATTAGATCAAACAAATTAAAAGGGGAGGACTCCAGGTGGGAAAGAGGAGAAGAAGGAATAAAAGGAAGGAGAGTCCTGGAGTTGGAGGAAGATCAGCAGAAACATACTGCCCACAGACAAGATGTAGCTTGGTCTGAGAACCAAGTAATCAGACTAAATGGGTGCAACTCAGCATAGACTAGGCACAAGGCAGGATGGAGGCACATAGAAAAGTGTGATGTCTAGTATAATCTGGAGGATGTAGAGCTGGATGGGAATGGAAACTAAATTCTTTTAAATTAAAAAGCTTTTGTACAAAGGAAAACAATGCACCCAACATTAGAAGGGAAGCAAAAAGCTGGGAAACACCCCTTGCAGCAAGTGTCTCTATAAAGGCCTCCTTTCTCAAATATTTAGAGAACTGTGTCAAATTTATAAAAATACAAGCCTCTCTCCAATTGATAAACAGTCAAAGGAGATTAATAGGCAGTTTTCAGATGAAGACATGAAAGCTATCTATAGGCACATAAAGAAGTGCTTGATGAGAGAAATGCCAGTTTAAAAACTCTGAGGTCCCACCACGCATCTAACAGATTGGCTGATATGATAGAAAAGCAAAATGATAAATATTGGAGAAGAAATATTGGGAAAATCGGGACACCAATATCCTGTTGGCAGAGTTGTGATAGATCTAACAGTTTTGGAGAGCAATATGGAACTATGCCCAAAAGTGTAAAAAACTATGCGTATCCTTTGTTTCAGCAATACCAATACTTATTCTGTATCCCAAAGAGATCACAAAAAAGGAAAAGGGCCTACTTATGTAAAATTACTTATAGAACCTTTATTCATGGTAGCAAAATATTGAAAACTGAGGAAATGCACATCAATTGGGAAATGACTATGGTATATAAATGTAATATAAATATATGTAATATAAATGTGGTATATAAATGTCATATAAATGTAACGGAATGCTGTTGTGCTGATGATGAACAGGCAGATTTCAGAAAAACCTGGAAAGATTTGTACAAACTGATGCAAAGTGAAATGAACAGAATCAGTAAAACATTGTACATAGTATCAGCAGCATTGGGTGATGACCAGCTATAAATGACTCTGGTCTTCTCAGAAACACAATGATCCAAGACAAGTACAAAGGAGTCATTAAATTAAATATTAGCCACATCCACATAAAGAGTTGGTGGACTCTGAATACAGATCAAAGTATACAATTTGCACTTCATTCTTTTTGTTTTTTTTTCTTTTGCTCTGTTTCTTGTTTTACAACTATGAATAATATGATACGGTTTTCATGCTAGCACAAGTATAACCTATATCAAATTGCCTACCATTTTTTGAAGAGAGGAGAGAAGGGTAGGTGTAATTTTTGGAACTCACAATATCATGAAAATGGATGCTAAAGATCTTCTTGTCATGTGAGCTTAGGTAGGACTTTTGTCTATAGTCTCCCTCAAAGTAAGAAACAGGCTCCCCAAATCTAGCCCAGGCACAGAGTACACAATGGGTTTCAGTTATGGAAAAACTCTTATTCTACCCAATACACAAAATGCCTAATGGATGTGTAAGACCCCATGAACAATTACACAACGATAAAACATAGACAGAGTTGATTATACTCATTAAACTGAAGATAAAGGTCCATATGGGGCTACTGAAGAAATCTTTCCGATTCTCCTTGGAATGTGAAAGTTAAACATCTCCCAGCAATATCACGGATACTGGCAAGGTCCTCATTTCCAACCCTAACATGGTATGGATTAGATACTCCAAATGCAAGACAATCTTTTTCCTTCAAACTTAAGGATTTTCAATTTCAAGATGAGTTATGAGGTAACTCCAAGGTTAGAAACTGAAGTCTAAAGATAACTTATACTTAGCAAAGCAGAGAACACAGTCTAAGAAGACAGCTTGAATTAGAGATAAAGCACAATGGAAAAGAGAGAAAAGGATAAACCTTCCCACCATTTGTTCTTGGAGATCATCTGGGGGAAAGCTCTTGCTGAGAAGTCTACCTTCCTGGTCCTTAATCAAAATCATCATGAACCAACTCCAGACACTGAGGACCAATCAAACAACTCCCCTGGTCCTCTCACAAAAGGGAGAGGCCATGTACTTTGATCTCTCTTTCCTCTCTTTCTTCCTTTGTACCCTCCCTGCCTTCTTTGCAGAAATGGGTTCAGAACATTGCATGTATGGCAGCTAGGGGACACAATAGCCTGTAGTCAGAATGACTTGAATTCAAATTCAGCCTCAGATTCTAACTGTGTAAAAATGGGCACATCATATAACCTCTATCTAGCTCAGTTTCCACATATGTATCACATATGTATCCCAAAGAGATTATAAAAAAGGGAAAAGGACCTACATATACCAAAATAGATATAGTAGCCCTATTCATGCGGCACAACATTGAAAACTGATGGGATGCCCTTCAATTAGGGAATGGATGAACAAGTTGTGGCATATGAATGTAAGGGAATGCTATTTTGCAGTAAGAAATGATGAACAGACAGATTTCAGAAAAACCTGGAAAGATTTGTGCAAACTGATGCAAAGTGGAACCAACCAGTAAAATATTGTACATATTATCAGTAGCATTGGGTGATGACCTGATCCAAGGCAAGTAAGAAGGACTCAGGGATAAAATTCTATCCACACCCAGATAAAGAACTGATGGACTCTGAATGCAGATTAAATCATACAACTTTCACTTACTTTATTCTTTTTCTTGTTATTTTTCCTTTTGGTCTGTTTCTTCTTTCTCGACCTTGACTAATATGATATGTTTTACATGATAGTACAAGTATAACTTATATCAAATTCCCTACCACTTTTGGAAGAGGGAAGGGGAGGGAAGGAGAAAAATTTTGAACTCAAAATCTTGTAAAAATAAATGCCAATAATCATCTTGTCATGCAATAGAGAAAAAGCATTATTAAAAATATGGTGAGAAAATGCATATAATTCTTGCTCTCAAAGAATTTTCATTTTAATTAGGGGAAACAGCACTTAAAGAAGAGTTCAGGTGCAGGACAGAGACCCAGTGGTCCTTCACATTCAGTGGCAGGGCCAATGAGAAGTCCCAGAATTTTTTTGTATAGAGCTACCATGTTCAGAGTTAGGAATAAATTTCTTGTCCCCAAGTACATTTCCCACCATGATGACCCGTCCCTCTCAAGACCATTAAAGAACAGTTTATGTGTATTTTCTTTTGTATTCAAAACAAAATTGTGAAAGAGAAAATGAAAACATTTGGACACAATTGAAAAGCAGCAACAAAGTTCAGAGGGTATTAGCAGCTGGAGGAATTAAGAAAAGCTTCATGTAGAAGAAGATGGTGCTTAAGCTGCAACTTTAGGGAAAAGAAAGATTTAACAAGATGGAGATGAAGAGGGAAAACATTTAGGCATGGAGCTTGTAAACAGGAGATGGAGTGCCCTGTGTAAGGAAGAGAGAGAAGACCAGTTTGACTGAATTACCTTAAGTACAAAGGAGATTAATGCACAAAGAGACATGAAAGATTCATTGGATTGTGAAGGACTTTAAAAGTCAAACAAAAGAGTTTGTGTTTCTATCCTAGATGTAAAAGAAAGACATCAGAATTTATTAAATGGAAGAGTAACATAGTCAGATTTGAACCTTAAGGAAAATGACCTTAGCAGCTGGGGAAGGTGGATTGGAGATGGGAAGAGAAGTGAGGCAGAGGGACCAGTTAGGTAGTGGTTGCAATAATCTAGGCAAGAGATGAAGGGATTCAGGTGGTGGCTGTGTGAGCAGGGACAAGGGGCCTGATTCCACTGATTCTGTGAAAGGAGAAATGTCAAGATTTGTCTCCTGATTAGCTATGTGAGAATGAGGAATGAAGGGTAAAACTGAGTGAGAGCCTTTGAGACTTGGAAGGATGATGATGTCCATGAAGAAAGCAGGGAAGTTGGGAAGAGGGGTGAATTTGAGAGAAATGATAATTAGCTCTGTTTGCCTCATATTGAATACGAGATGTTGTGGGGAATTAGCAATGTCCAATAGAGAGTTAGTAATGTGGGACTGAAACTCAGGAGTGAGGTTAGGGCTGGATATATAGATCTGGGAATCATCAGCACAGAGTAGGTAATTAACTGCTTGGAAGATGATAAAATCCTAAGAAAGCAGAGAAAGAGTGGAAGGTCTAATTGAGGTCCCATTTAGCATATCAGGGATAACTTCTAAGAACAGGGTTAACTTGGTATCTTTGGTAAAGGTAAGGCACAACTTGTTTATTTTTGCCCTCAAAACAGGTGTACACAAACTATAGATTGCCTTTCCTAATTTTTTTTTCATGTCATCATTAAAATGAGTATGCATAAAAGCCTCCACTACATTTCCTTTCCAGTATATCACCATTGTGTGGATGTTTCTCAAAGGCTTTGCAAGGGAAGCCCAGGCTCTTAGCATTACCCTATCAATCTAAGAAGTCCAGGCCCAGTTATAGAGCTCATTGTTACAGAACCAGCCCTAGCTAAGAGCAGAAGAGCTTGTCATCATATATTGGCCATTGGGTGATGAGGTTGTTTTGGCCATAGTAGCTTATTTTTGGAATCTATGCATTTGTAACTGTTTGTACTGATTTGGGGGCTACTCCATACCATTGAAATCACAGAACTTTTTTGCTGGCCTCACCCTTACCCTCTGGAGATTGTAAGCTCCTTGAGAGTATATAAAGCTAGATTTTTTTTCTTTGTATCCCTAGCAAAATGCCTTATATAACAGCTTTATTCGAAATACTCTTTTTTAGGTCATTCATGTACAATTGTATTAAACACATTTCCACATTAATCATGTTCTGCAAGAAAAATCAGAATGAAAGGGAAAAACTTCAAGAAAGAAAAAGCAAAAAAAATATAAGCCTTATCTACATTTAGACTTCACAGTTCCTTCTCTGGATGCAGATGGCATTTTCAATCATTAGACTTTTGGAATTTTCTTGGATCATTGTATTTCTGAGAAGAGCTAAGTGTATCATAGTTGATCATTGTGCAATGTTGCTCTTACTAGGAATAATGTTTTCCTGGTTCTCACTTTACTCAGCATCAGTTCATGAAAGTCTTTCCATGTTTCTCTGATATATTAGAAGTTCTTGTCAAGTTTAGTTGAGTGATTGTGGAAGCAAGAGACTGTTGTAGATGAGTTCATAAAGAATGAGTGCAATAAAAGAGGGTGAAGCACAGAAGAAATTTAACCCCTCTAGTCCTCCATTTCCTTCTTTAGCAAAGGAAGGAGTTGGGCAAAAGGCATTCTCCCAATGAATTGCAAATTTCTTTCCCTCATGGTGCATTGATAATACCTTCTTTGTTTTAGTATTACCAAGTGTGTCTGATTGAATAATGTGATTAAAAAGGATCTTCCCCACCTATTAATGGGCCTGGGAAGATTTGTAGGAAGGCTTACACCTTTTGTTAAGTTTCTAATGAGGCACTGGTTCTCAAGGGTTGTGATGCCCTCTGACTCTAAAAATGTATAAATACTCTGAGGGTGAGGTTTTACTTTGGGGTTTAATGACTGAAAGTGTTTTATTTGGCCAGATAAGACTCTAGGAAGCTCCTAAGGAGCCCCCTGGCTTTGAAAACCCTGATGTTGGTGCTTCCCTCTCTGATAAGTAAGTATGTCTGGTCAAGCAGTTGCATCTGTCTGTTGATTTGTGATATATGTATTGCTTATTGTCAGACAGTTTGGAAGCTTTGTCTGTTGATTTAGATGTCTCTGTATTTTCTCTGAAGTTCAGAATGCTGACATTTCCCCCCATGTAAGTGAGTGATCCATGTGCTTGATTACAGTGATTGCTGACCCCTCAAAAGTTGCTTTTCCTTTTAGAAATGCAGATCTAAGAACCTGTGATAGTGGACCTCTTGTGTGTCAGGTGCTTGTGTTTGCACATGGTCCCTCCTATTACAGAGCTCACAGTCACCAACCCTATGCAATTTAATGATTCTACAATAGAATAAGTTTTCCTCAAGGTCTGTCTCCTGGGCTCTAGCCCAATACTTTGGTGTCTGTTACATAAGAGAAACAGAGGCCCATCAACCTGCAGCTTGGATCCTGAGGGCATTAAACCAATCTCTCAAACCTAAGTGGGTCTCTCCCCTAGTCCAGACTGACTTTTCCTTACACAGAGAGGGCCCCAAAGATTCTTTCTTCCAAATTATTGTCTTTCCCTCTTCCTTTCTCAAGGAAAGTCCTTCCTAACATTTCCTCTGCATAGTCCTTCCCTAATCTAGAGAGCATTAATATCATCACTTCACTCCATCCCTTTCTCCCTCCCAAGCTAGGAGTGATAGCCTTGGATATAAGGAGAAAGGAAGGGGTCCCACAGTTAATTTGCTCTTGGTTATCATGTTAGCATTGGCCCTGTTTGCTTGGGACCAAGAGGCTCTGGGTACTAAATAGGAGATTAAACAGCCAAACTCTGGGTCAGAAGCAA
>JAJHZJ010000089.1:2367064-2482287 GCA_023548195.1 Bettongia penicillata ogilbyi
GCCTCAGTGAAGTCAAAGACAGAAGTAACACTCCAATAAAATACTTACAATAGTATAGTTTGTGGGAGGAAGGAACTGGAAACAAAGTTAAATTCCCAATCAAGTTTGAGAATGACTGAAAAAAAAATATGATCTATGAATGTGATTAAATATTATTGCACAGTAACAAACAAGGAATGACAGGCATTCAGAAAAAAATTGCAAAGATTTGTGTTGCTTCATACAATCAAATAAACCACCATCTACAAGATCAGTCTACAAAATGACTGCCACAATGCAATGGAAACATCACCAAAAGGAAGGCACATTGAGAAAAAGAAAAAAAAGTAAAGATTCCAGAGAACTCGAGAGTTAATTTAACAAATGTCTGCTAATTGCCTACTGGATTCCAGGCACTGTGCTAAGTTCAATGAAACATCAGGGAAATAGCACTTGCTCATCATGTCAGAGAGGCAGAATGTGGTATACATTGCCAGGGGTTTTTCCATTTGTCAGGTGCTTTTGTTTCATCACTTTTTCTTTGTCACAAGGGACAGTTACTTCTGGATGGAGAGGAGGAAAAGACTATTATGTAAAAACAAACGGCATCAGTAAAATGCTTTTTAAACAAGAAAAGTAAAATCAAATCAAAAAGCATTTATTAAACTCCTACCATATGCTAGGTACTGTACTAAGTTCAGGGCTTACCAAGAAAGACAAAAACAAGCCCTGGTCATGGGGTGAAGTTGAATGAAAAAAATATTTCCTAAATGCTTCCTGTGTGCCAAATATTGTGCTGAGAATGCACAATATTTCTCTCTCAAAGAACTAAGGGAATTAAAACTTACGGAAGAGTTCAGTTGTAGGAGACAGCATCAGTGATCCTAATGATTCAGTGGCAGGGCCAATGGTAAGTCTCAGAATTTTTTGCATGTAGCTAGAATGCTTAGGGCTAGCAATTAATCTCTTGTCCCCAAGTACTTTTTCCACTATGATGCTCCTGTCTCTTAAAGCCTTATACATTATTTTATAATTACAAAACAATTTATTTGCATGTCTTCTTTTGGATCTAAAACAACCCTCTGAGAGAGGAAAATAAAACATTTTTATCCCCTTTTCACAGCTCAGAAATATTGAGTGATCCCAAATGACAGTATTACTATTTCCATTTTACAATTGTGAGAACTGAGGTTCAGAGGCATTATGTACTTTTCTTGAGGTCCTACAACAGAAAACTTAAATACAGGTAATCCAAACTCTAGTATACAGACAATAAATATACAATAACCTCTTATAATTCTCTCCCCCAAACCCAGGAAGGATCCTTTCTTTATAGCCATCTTGTTTAGTCTGCTCCTTTGTCAGTCCTGATTGCCAGACTTAGCCCAGGATTATATGAGAGAGTAATGCTGGTAGGAACTATCCAGCAAGAAGTCATTTGAGTGAGGATGGAAGGTAGGACTGGCCTTATGAGATGGGGAATGAAAATACATAGGCCCTGTAAAAATTCTTGATGGAACTCAAGCTCTTTCTCTTGTTCTAGTGTCCAAATCCTTTGTCCTGAGCCTCAGAAGAAGAAAAAAAGGCCTTCTCACTGCTTGGATTGCACTACCAACACCTACTTCCTTTGTGACCTAGCTTTCTACTTTGGTTCAACCCCATATTCCAGGTTATTGACTTTAGCTTTGTAGATCAATCTAATCCTTCTGGACCATTATTGAGGGTAAACCTTCGAACTTCTATCGTTCAGAGTTTTCAGCCTGTGGGAAGAACCCAAAGCAAGTGGTTAAGACTAGGAGGAACTGTATATATTTGGATTAAAGTGCATATACTTGTTGCTTTCAAGATGCCTGTCCTGAGATTTTTAGGGACTTACTGTCAAAGAGGGAATGAAAGATAAGGGAGCAAATGCCCTTCCTAAATTCGTCCTCCCTGACACTGTGTTCTCCAAAAGGATCCCCTAGATCTCAGATAGAGTCATGTGAGGAGATGGCCAAGGCCAAGGAAGGCTGGGGTTTTATGAAACTACAGCAAGTCAGAGTTGGAAGAAAGTTAGAGGCTATCTAGTCCAGTTCTTCCATTTGACAGGGAAGGAAACAAGACTCAGTGAGATGGGTAATTATCAAAAATATTCCACAGATGTTGCAGAGAGATCAGCAAGGATGTGGTGCTCCATAGCATACTCTGAAGAGATACTCAGTAGGAGATATGAAGTCATGAATTCTCTTGCTAAAGATGACCAGGAGAGAAGATAGAAATCCTGGCACCAGATTCCTTCCCTGACCTCCTGAGTGTTGGGTTGAGGGAAAATTACTGGTGCTGAAGAAGTGGAGGCCTCTTGGCATAGTTCAAAAAAGTCAAGTTTCATTTTAAAGGTAATTGACTGAGGAGTTCTCAAATGTATAGTTGGGGAATGAGATGAGGCATTGGAAGAATGTGATTTTCAGGGGGCCCGGGGATAGAAATTACCCGTTTATCCTGAAGTACAAATCATGGTTGGAGAAGCTGGTAACCAGTATTCATTGGGGATTCTGCTTTTGAAGGGTTCAAGAATCTAGTTCAAAAGCCTTCACTGATCATTAGAGGCAGTGTAGCACTGGAAGGAGAGCACTAGCTAGGGGTCAGGAGACCTGGATTTGAATCCTGTCTCAGAATCTTCCCATACAGTGGGATAGGGGGAAATAATGCATCTCTGATATGGGCAAAATAATGTTCTCTGAAATCCCTTCAGCTCCCTATCTACGATCATATGATCTTATGCTAGTACTGCCCATCTCCCATGTGATGTAGACAAGAGATTTCTGCAGCTTACATTTCTATATTCTTTTGAGTTATATTAGCCAGAGGCAGTGTGGTATAGTACAGTGAAGGAGGCGGGAAGACTTGGTTTCCAGTCCTGCTTCGTACACATAAAAATGGTATGATCATTCTGGGCAAGACACAGTCTTTCTGGGATTCAGTTTCTTCATCTGTAAAACGAGAGAGCCAGACTAGATGGTCTCTGAAGCAGGGGATGGAGGGTAGGTGAGGGGTGTCCAAATGTTATCTCACTGGATCCTAGGCACACACCTCCAGGGCTAGGTGTTACTATTTATCTCACCTGACTGATGTGCAAACCAAGGCTGAGAGAGATTAATTGACTTGCCCTGGGTCGTACAGATAATTAGTGTCTGAGACCAGATTTGAGTTCAGTCTTCCTCATTCCAAGGTTGGTGCTTTTTCCACTGACCCAGCAGCTATCTCTGAGGTCCCTGATTCTACAATACACTCAGTGGCTGAGGCAATGATTCTTTAAGACTCCGGAGTTGCAAGTGGGTTGCTGATCTACCTCAGTGGAGGGAGTTTCCACACCAGAGTTCACTACACCAATGAAACCATAGACCTGGACCTTTATGGGCTTTAAGAAGGTAAGACTTTTAGAAGCAAAACTTTGATGGAAGGGAAGAATTTTGCTCCAAATAGAAGTGCAGTTTAAAACTGCAGAATATTGACCTAGAGATTCTTTAATTTGATGGATGTTTATGTAGATATACTACTAGGTTGTAACTGGGTGGCACAGTGGATTGAGTGTCAGGTTTGGAATCAAGAAGACCTCAGTTCAAATCTGGCCTTTTCAATTGCTTGCTATGGGACCCTGGACAAGTCACTTCAGTCTATTTATCTCACTTCCTCATTTGTAAAGAGTAGCTGGAGAAGGAAATGACAAAGCACTCCATTATGTCTGCCAAGTCCCAAAGTGGGTCATGAAGACCCAAAGGGGGTCATGAAGAGAGAGACACAATGATAATGACTGAAACACAACAAAGTGTTTATGGATGTATATGTGGGTGTATGTGACATCTAAGTGGTACAGTGGATAGATCACTGGGACTGCAATCTGAAAGACTGAGGAGTTCAAATCCGACTGAAGACGCTTACTAGCTATGAAACCTGAACAAGTCACTTAACTTCTGTTTGCTTTGATCCACTATAGAAGGAAATAGCAAAGCACTCCACTATCTTTGCCAAGAAAATCCCAGGGACAGTATCAAAATGCTAAAAGATATAACATCAGAAGATGAACTTCTCAAGTTGGAAAGGGCCTGCCTGATCTGGTCCATGGGATATGAAAATTTTGACACACCTGACCACCACCAACAACAGCAAAGTTAGGCACCAGGTAGTTAGGGAGAGAGGGCATTAGCAGCTGGAGTAATTAGGAAATGTTTCATGTAGAAGAAGATGGTACTTAAGCTGAAACTTGATGCAAAAGCAAGATGTAATGAGATAGAGATGAAGAGGGGAAATATCTTGGGCATGGAGCCTGTAAACAGGAGATAGAGTGCTCTGTGTAAGGAAGAGAGGGAAGACCAGCTTGACTGGATTGCCTTAAGTGAGGAGAGTAATGTACAAAGAGGCTTGAAAGATTCATTGGATTGTGGAGGATGCTGAAAACCAAATAAAAGAATTTTTATTTGTATCTTAGAGGTAAGAGGAAGACACTGGAGTTTATTAAATGGAAGAGTGACATAGATTTGAACCTTAAGGAAAATGACCTTAGCATCTGGGGAAGATGGATTGGAGAAGGGAAGAGAAGTGAGGCAGAGGCACCAATTAGGTAGTGGTTGCAATAATCTAGGCAAGAGATGAAGGGATTCAGGTGGTGGCTATGTGAGCAGAGACAAGGGGTCTGATTCCACTGATTCTGTGAAAGGAGAAATGTCAAGATCTGTCTCCTGATTGGCTATGTGAGAGTGAGAAGTGAAGGGTAAAACTGACTTGGAAGGATGATGATGTCCATGATGAAAGCAGGGAAGTTGGGAAGAGGGGTGAATTTGGGAGAAATGATAATTAGTTCTGTTTGCCTCATATTGAATATGAGATGTTGTGGGGAATTAGCAATGTCCAATAGAGAATTAGAAATGTGGGATTGAAACTCAGGAGTGAGGTTAGGGCTATAGATCTGGGAATCATCAGCAAAGAGTAGGTCATTAACTGCATGGAAGATGATAAAATCCTAAGAACCTTTGGGACTTGGAAGGATGATGTGTCCATGACCAAAACAGGGAAGTTAGGAAGAGGGCTGAGTTTGGGAGGAATGATAATTAGTTTTGTTTTGATCATATTGAATATGAGATGTTTTAGGGACAACAAGTTAGTAATGTCCCATGAGGAGTTTGTGATGTGGGGCTGAAACTCAGGAGCAAGGTTCAGGATGGATATATAGTTCTGAGAATAACCAGCACAGAGTTGGTCATTAAATCCTCGTGAGATGATAAAATCCTAAGAAAGTGCAGAAAGAGTAGAGGGTCTAATTTAGGTCCCAGTTAGACTATCAGGGCTAACTTCTTAGAATAGGGAAATCCTGGGATTTTTGGGACAAGTTCTTCACTTCTGCCCTCCAAACAGATGTATGTGCGCTATAGATTATCCTAACTAATTCTATTTTGCATTTCATCATTAAAATGCATGTACATAAAAGCCTCTACTGAATTTTCTTTCCATTATATCATCATTGTTTGAAGGTGACTAGTTTCTCTAAGACAGGGAAGCTCAAGCTCTTGCATGATCCTATGAACCTAGGAAATTCAGGTCCACTTATGGACCTGGAGCTCATGGTTACAGAACCAGCCTTAGCTAAGAGCAGAAGGACTCATCACCAGAATATTGGCCATTGGATGATGAGGATTTTGTCCATAGTAACTTATCTATGAAATCTATGCAGTGGTCTTATTTGTCCTGGTGTGAGGACTGCCTCAACTCATTGACATCACAGATCTTTGTTGCTGGTCTCAACCCCACCTTCTGGAGAAAGTAAACTCTTGGATGGTATGCACAGCTTGATTTTTCTTCTTTGTATCCATAGCAAAATGCCTGACACAAAAGATACATTGAGAATTCTTTTTTTTAGGTCATACCTGTAGAATTGTATTAAACATATTTCCACATTAATCATGTTGTGAAAGAAGAATCAGAAAAAAGGGAAAAAAGCATGAAAAAAACCCCAAAAAACAAATGCTTCACTCTGTGTTCAGACTTCATAGTTCTTTCTCTAGATATGGATGGCATTATTAATCATGTTTCTTTTGGAATTGTCTTGGATCACTCTATTGGTGAAAAGAGGTAAGTTTATCATAGTTGATCATCACATAAGGTTGCTGTTACTGGGAACAATGTTCTGCTGTTTCTGCTCGCTTCACTCTGAATTAGTTCATGTAAATCTTTCCAGGATTTTCTGATATATTAGAAAATTTTGTTAAATTTAGCTGAATTATAGTAGAAGTAATAGGGAATTGTAGATGTGTTCATGAAGAATGGGAGTGTAGTGAGGGAAGAGAGTGGAAAACAGAAAAAAAATTAACACCTCTGGTTTTCTCTTTTAGCAAAGGAAAAGGTTGCACAAAATGCATTCTCTCAAAGAATTCTAAGATTCTTTACCTCATGGTCCCTTCCCTCATGGAGTTTACACGGTCACTGTCCTTTCCCAATTTTATGATTCTACATAGAATCAGATTTCCTAAAGATCTGTCTCCTGGGCTCTAGCCCATTGAGTTTGGTGTCTGGTATATAGGAGAAGCAGAGATCCACCACCTCCAGCTTGGATCCTGAGGGCATCCCACCTATCCCTCAAGGTGTAAGTAGATGTGTAAGTAGGTCTCTCCCCTAGTCCAAACTGACTTCTCCTTACACAGAGTGGATCTCAAGGACTCTTTCTTCCAAATGATTGTCTTTCCATCTTCCTTTCTCAAGGAAAAAATCCTTCCTAATCTTTCCTCAACACAATCTTTCCCCGTAAGTCAGAGAGCAATAACATCACTATTTCATTCCCTTCCTCCCTCCCAAGCTGGGATTGATAGCCTTGGACATGAGAAGAAGGGAGGGGGTCCCACAGCTAATTTGTACTTGGTTATCATGTTAGCATTGGGACCAAGAGGCTCTGGGTACTTAAGAGCAGATTAAGCCTCCAAGCTCTGGATCAGAAGCTCAGACCCCTTTGGCTCCTGACCTGCCATTAATGCCAACTGATTATTCTGTTGACTGAGGCTGGCAGGGGGAAGTGGGAACAAGGGGCAGATACCCCACATTAAGTAATCTAATGGCCCACTGAGTTTGGATGGAATGACCATCTCTTAGATTGCCAGATTTCTACTGGCAAGCTATATCCCATATCTTAAATTTTATATGACCTTTGATCATATTGAGGATGAGTGTTTGGACCTTAATTTTCAAGGTGACTATATAATTCTTTCCAGTTTCACCAATGAAGTGATTTTTTTACAAATATGGTTCCTTTTTTTCCTCAAAGTGGGAAACAGCCTCCCCAACTCTAGCTCAGTCACTCAGTGCATGCACAGACTTTATTCTTCCCAATACAGAAAATACCTAATATTCAAGGGATGTGCAGGACCCCATGAATAAATACAGAAACACACAACATAAATATGAGTAATTACAATTATGATTTAAACTGAAGGTAAATGTCCTTTATGTGGCTGCTGAAAAATTTTCCCATTCTCCTTGGACTGTCAAAGTGAAGCACCTCCCAGCAATATCACAAATACTGGCAAGGTCCTCATATCCTACCCTAACATGGTATGGATTTGATCCCCTAAATGCAAGACAATCTACTTCCTTCTGTAAATCACACACTGTTGAGGCAATCTCCTTCTGCTAAAACAGTGCCTGAACTTCAACCTTAGGAATTTTCAATCTCACAATTACTGATGAGGTAATTCCAAGGCTGCAAAGTGAAGTATAAGGACAATTTAGGGTTAGAAAAGCAGAGGAAACAGATCTAAAAAGATAGCTTGAATAAGAGATAAAACATAATGGAAAAGGGAAAACAGGATGGATACTCCCATCATTTGCTGTTGTAGATCACCTGGGGGACAGCTCTTCTTGAGAAGTCTACCTGCCTGATCCTTATTCAATAAATCATCATGAAACAGTCCTAGACACTGAGGATCAATCAAAGAACTTCCCTGATTTTCTCAGGAAGGGGAGAGGCCAGGCACTTTAATCTCTTGCTTTCTACTTCTTCCTTTGTACCTTCCCTGCTTTCTCTGCAGAGATGAGTTCAGAATATTGCATGTTATGGGGTAGGAGAAAGAGTGGCCTGTAGGCAGAAAGACTTGAATTCAAATTCTGCCTCTGAATTAACAGCTAGTGAATACACTAGCTGTATTAACCTGGGCACATCATGTATCTTCTGTCCAGCACAGTTTTCTCATCTATAAAATAGGGATAATAATAGTCCACACCTCCCAGGGTTGTTATGAGTCTCTAATGAGATAATAATAGCAAAGACTTAGCACAGTGCCTGACACACAGCGAGCATTATAAAAATGTTAGTGATGCTGCTGCTGCTGCTAATGTGTTGTTTGATTCATTGACTGATAGAGCATTTTGAAAATACTTAGTATATGTCAAACAGCGTACTGTTTGGGTGATACAAAAATAAGAAAGTAAGGCATTCCTTACTTTCAGAGAACTTATATTCCAATTGGGAAGATGGCATAAAAGGGGAACTTGAAAGCAGGGGAAGGGTTCCCTATTTGGGGGGTAAAGCAAGGCAGCTGGAATGGAGATAGAGTGGATCAGAGAATGAGGCAGGAGGAAGGGAAGAATAAAGAAGGGGCTTCTGGTGATGCTGAGGTCAAATTTTTTAAGCAAACTATTTTTTTGAATTTTTAAAAAATCCTTTTTTTCATTATTGTCACAAAACAAAATAGCCTGCTGGGAAAGAGAGGACAAGATATATATTTAGATAAGAAAGGGACATGAAAACTAAAATCCATTAATAAAAGGAAATTTTTAAATGTACTGTCCAATTTGATAAGCTTAGGCAGGTGAGGGGGACAGTGAGAAGACTGAGCTAGCTGGCAAGTCTAGTGTCTGTTGGGGGACAGTGGATCATGAGTTTGATAGCAAGGTCAGGGAACTTTGGAAGACCAGGCAGAGATTTGCAGTCACAATTCTTCCTTTTTCTCGAGTCTATATTCACAAACTCTGAGGGATATAGAGTGAAGGGAACCTGTAGAGAGCATTGTCCTTATCATCAGTTTAGTATTGGAAAGAATCTTGGAGGTTGCCGAATCCAACCTTCTAGCACTAGATAAAGCAACTAAAAGAGGAAGGACCTGAGATTTCATTGGTATAGGGAGTTCCCAGTTAGGAAGCTCTCTGCCAGTGAAACGTATTTTGGGGGTTGTTCAATCATGTCTGAGTCTTTGGAGACCCCATTTGGAGTTTTTCCTGGTAAAGATACTGGAGTGGTTTGTCATTTCTTTCTCCAGATCATTTTACAGATAAGGAAATTGAGGCAAAAGGGTGAATTGACTTGCTCAAGGGCATACAGCTTTTAAGTATCTCAGGCTGATTTTGAACTCAGAAAGATGAGTCTTCCTAACTCCAGTCCCAGCACTCTATCCCCTGCAGTGCCACCTATCTGCCTCAATGCAATTTATACCCTTTGGGAATTGCAATGAGAAGTGACTTATTTAAGCTTCACACAAATATTCTACTCAGAGGTGGGTCTAGAATTCCAGCTTGCTGGCCCTGGGAAACCACCTGCCTTTTCTCTCTACCATGCTGCTCTATAGACCAGCAATATTAGCCTTTTTTTAAAGGCAATTGGGGTTAAGGGCCTTACCCAGGGTAACACAGCTAGGAAGTGTCTGAGGTTGTATTTGAACTCAGGTCTTCCTGACTCACTGCAACTAGTTGCCCCTCTAATCCTGGAATCATGGGCAATCTCCAGTCATTCTGAAGAATACTTGACCACTGGCCCCAAGTGTCTCTGGAGGACAAAGCAAGGCTGGCTACACAGCCCTCCTTCACTCAAATCCAAGCCATATCATCATCTGCCTGACATCACTGTCCTCTTCAAGAACAAAGGACAAACACAAACCATGCCACTCCTCCAAATCTTCAGAGTCCTAGGAGATGTATCTTCCTACTGACCTTTGGTGATCCCATAGGTCTTAGCTCCAAGGCTCACTGACCACTTGGCCCTGGTTGCTAGGAAGGACTTTGGTTGGCCTACTCTTCTTTCATGTGAGAAGTAGAGCAGTGGAGTAAGGTTTCCTGATGAGTAATCAGGGACTGTGGCCTGAGTAAGAACAGTTGTGGGAGGAAGCAGGGAAAGACAAGGACCCTTTTTCTCTTGCCAGTCCCTGCCTATTCCCCAAAGCCAATATTTTCCCTGTGTCCTCAGGGATGAGAATTCTGACAATGGTGATGAAGTCCCTTTTGGTGAAGTGGACACCAGCCTGTACTCTGGAGACATCTACTGGGCCCCTGTCACTGAGGAAGCTTACTGGTAGATTGGCATTAGTGGGTATGTGAGGTGTGGTAGAGAGAGGGGAGAGGGATTCAGAATGGATACATTAATGAAGATTATTACTTCAGGGTGGAAAAATGGGGGCTGTAGAGGGGAGAGACCTGAAGTCTTGGGACAAAAGTCATGGTCCCTGTGGGTTGATATCCTGAGTCTTTATATAAAATAGATTTTACCAAAAAGAGAATGAGATCAAGTCTAGAGGGACCAGCTCTATGACTGGTCTTTAAATAAGAAAGATGAGTAAAGAGAATGGAGGTGTGGGACCCATGCCCCTAATCTGGGAAGGGAACTGAAATAAGAAAGATTCCATTGTCCAGATCCTGGCTCAAGGTGGAGGGGTGAAGTCCAGTAGATTCAGCTGCTTTGGCTTGGTTACTACCAAGATGACCCAGACTGGAGATTTCTCAACCTGGATTTTTCTCTGAAATGAGAGGAGAGTTACTTCATTAGCAAAAGACAAATTGAGACTGATGTGGGGAAAAGGTCTTTGAATGCAGGTGAGGGGAGCAAAGGCACATGACCAAGACTTGTTTCTCATCATTGATTGTCTTCCTTCAGGTTCTCCATGGGTGGTGAGTCTACTGGCTAGTGCTCTAAAGGTTGCCAAGCTATTGTAGACACTGGCACTTCCCTCCCCAGTGTTCCCCAGGATATGTTCTCTGAGCTGGTGCAGTACATTAGAGCTGAGGAGTCTGAAGATAGAGCTGAAAAGGATCATTTCTAAGCCTCAGTTTCCTCCATCTACATAATGGAGATAATTATACTTAATTATGCTTGAGTTTGGCATTCACTGGGTTGCTGGGAGGAAAGCACTCAGTAAACAGTAAAGCTAAAATATAGAAGCTATCATCATCAACACTGGCTCCCTTCAAAACCCCACAGCTCTGACCACTGTCTCCCTTCATGAGGATTACATTCAGAGTTAGGAGCCCCTTGGTTGAGGTATGGTTTGACCAATGATCTGGGGCAGGACTGGTATGGAGAGGGTGAATCATAGAAGGTAGAACATGGGCCAGGAAACTCTATCCTGAATATGTTCTAGAAGCTCTGGGGACTTATGATAGGATGGAGCTCTTAGTACCTCCTCCTGCATACATATATTTCTTCCTGTGTCTCTGTCCCCCAGTACTTGGTCAATTGCAGCAATGTCCAAAGCCTGCCAACCCTCACCTTCAACATGAATGGTGTGGACTTCCCCCTTCTTCCGTCTGCCTACATCCTTCCAGTGAGTCCCCTTCATTCCCTTACATAAGCATTCTATCCTTCTCAGGAGTGGTCTCTGTGAGCAGGGAGAGTAAAGGAGGGAGGAACTACTCTACATCTTGGGTGGGAGGTGAAAATTGAACTATAGGTTAAAGGAGGGACCAGATCACATTCTCATATTTACCTTAATCCTTCTCCTCCAAGTTCCTTGGGATAAAAAGGATGAAAAAACACAAGATTAGGGGACTGGGGGAAACAGATACATCTTTATTACATAACTCATACAAGATGTAGTTTGATAGAATCCTGGACTCTCAGTATGGAAAGGGGCATCAGTGATAATATGGTCCAGCTCCCACACAAAAATGTTATCTCAGTTACAATATCTCTATGAGGTAGTCTTCTACATCAGCTTGAATACTCTCAGGGATGGGGAGTTCAATGTTTCATGGGGCTGTCTATTCCATTCTGCAGGTCCTAGACTTGGGGCCAAGAGCAGAGAGAGATGGTTAGAGTCAATACTCAGCTCTCTCAAATTACTGGATTGGTCCTTCCTCCGGGCAACTTTCCTGACTTGTCTCTTGTATCCCATTTTGGAAATTCTCTTGAACTGTAGGGTCAAAAAGTAAACATAGACAGGCAAATAAGTACAGAGATAGATAGATAGATAGATAGATAGATAGATAGATAGATAGATAGATAGATAGATAGATAGATAGATAGATAGATGATAAATAGAACATCTGTTAAATGCTTACTATGTTCCAGGCACTGTGCTAAGAAGTTCAATGTGGCACATGTGATATGCTAATCACTCAGTCAATAACAAACATTAAATGATGTGCTCAGCACAGTGCAAGGCACAAGTGCATGCACATATGTGTGTGTGTGTGTGTGTGTGTGTGCGTGTGTTGGGGGGATATGAAGAGTTAGAAAATATAATCTGGGCTTTTCTGGATTTTCCAATATATGTGAAAAAGAGGTTGAACAAGGAGAGAAAATAATGGTACCAAGCAGACAATTTTCATTTCCCACCCCACCTTCCCCTCTCCTTAGGGGCAAGATTTATCCAAGGGAGGGACAGGTTCTTATGAGATGGTGTGGTCACTGAAGGCTTTCTAGTGACAATTCAAAACTTTTCCTGCCCAGAGAAAGAAGTTGAAGACTAAAGCAAATATCTCTTGCTCAGTGAGTCCCACTTCCAGAGTCAAAGGCAGTTTCCTAGAGGAAGTGGACCTTCATGGTTGATGGACTCTTCTTCTCCCCTCCAGGGCGACAGCACCTACTGTGAGGTGGGGCTCATGACCATTTCCCTGACTTCTGAGAGTGGCCAGTCCCTCTGGATCCTTGGGGATATTTTCATGAGGAATTATTACTCTGTCTTTGACTTTGCCAACAACAGAGTAGGCTTCACCAACCTGGCCTAAGCTCCTCTTCCAGCCTAGTTTTATCTCCCTGCCTCTTCAGATTGTCCTCAACTCTTCTTGTCCTCCCCCCTCCATTTCTTTCTCTCCTGATGAATTCAGAAACTTCATTGCAGGGCCTGGGGATCTACAAATAAAAATCTTCCTAACCCTTCTTCATTCATTTGGTCATTTATTCAGCATTTATCAAGCCTTTATTTCATGAGATACCATGTAGTAGGTGTTGGTGCTGGTACCTCCAGAGGTTAGCTATGGCATGATCCCAGCTGTTACTGAGCTTACAGAGATAGAAACACCAGCATTGGTAACCACATGATAAATCCATTAGAGAAGCTTCAAAGGAAATGTTATATGAAGTCTGAGGTGGGATGGGAGGGAAGGTAATTCCTGATCAGTGCACCATTCTGGATTCCAACAACTCTTTGGAAAAAAAAAATCCTGGGACTTGTCATTGGCCTTGCCACTCAATGCTAAGGATCATTGGGTCTTTGTCTTGCAGCTGAACTCTTCTATATGTTGTTTCCCCTAATTAAAATTGGAGGTTTTTTGAAAAGGACTGTCTGCATTTTTCTCATCATATTTCAGTAATATTTTATTTTTTCTCAATTGCATGTGAAGACACTTTTTAACATTCAGTTTTACAACATTTTGAATTCCAAATTTTTCTCCAACCCTCACCTCCCATCCTCCAAAAATGGGAGACAATTTTATACAGGTTATATTTGTGCTCTCATATAAAAATATACTATATCACTCATGGTTGTGAAAGAAGAAGCAAGTCAAAAAAAGAAACAATAACAACACAATAAAGTAAGTGAAAACTGTGTGCTTTGATCTGCTCTCAGAGTCCCTCAGTTCTTTATCTGGATGTGGGTAGTGCTGACCTTAATGACTCTGCTGTACTTGTCTGAATCACTGTGTTACTGAGAAGAGCTGAGTCCTTCACAGCTGGTCATCACCCAAGGCTGCTGATAACTATGGACAATGTTTTTCTGGTTCTGCTCATTTCACTTTGCATCAGTTCATAAACATCTTTCCAGGTTTTTCAGAAATTTGCCTGTTCATCATTTGTTACTGCACAATAGCATTCCATTATATTCATATACCACAACTTGTTCAGCCATTCCTCAACTAATGAACTTACCCTCTGTTTTCAATATTTTGCCATCGTGAAAAGAAGTGGTATACATAATTTTGTATAAGTAAGTCCTTTTTTGCAGAGATGTGCTCAGAACATTGCATGTATGGCAGCTAGGGGACACAGCAGCCTGCCATCAGAAAGACTTGAATTCCAATCCAGTGTCAGATACTTAATTGCTGTGTAAACCTGGGCACATCACATAACTTCTGTCTAGCTCAGTTTCCTCATCTGTAAAATAGGGATAATAGTAGCTCCTACCTCTAAGTGTTGTTATGAGTCTCTAAAGAGAAAATAATTATAAAGCACTTAGCTTAGTGCCTGGAACATTGTCATGATTTCAGGCTTGACACTCTATCCACTGTGCCACTTAGTTGCCTACATACAAACAAATAAAACTTAGGGACTCTCTAGGCCAATATTCCTCAGTTGTGGGCTGCAGCTCTGTTTGGGGCAAAATGCTTGAGTTCTACCAAAGTTTTCTCTCTATATTTGAGAAAGGAGGCCTTTATCAGACACACTTGCTGCAGCGGGTGTTTCCCAGCTTTTTGCTTCCCTTCTAATGTTGGGTGCATTGTTTTCCTTTGTACAAAAGCTTTTTAATTTAAAAGAATTTAGTTTCCATTCCCATCCGGCTCTACATCCTCCAGATTATACTAGACATCACACTTTTCTATGTGCCTCCATCCTGCCTTGTGCCTAGTCTATGCTGAGTTGCACCCATTTAGTCTGATTACTTGGTTCTCAGACCAAGCTACATCATGTCTGTGGGCAGTATGTTTCTGCTGATCTTCCTCCAACTCCAGGACTCTCCTTCATTTTATTCCTTCTTCTCCTCTTTCCCACCCGGAGTCCTCCCTTTTTAATTTGTTTGATCTAATAGCTCTAACACTGATAGAGAACTCTCCTGTCTCAGTTTGCTCATCTGTTAAAACAGGAATGATAATAGCACCTACTTCCTAGGGTCACTGTGAGGATGAAATTAAACATTTGGAAATGGTTTTGCAAATCTTAAAGCATTATATAAATGCTATCTTTTAAATTCTGAATCTATCATCTCTCTTCTCCTCTTTGGGATCTTACCACTCAGACCTCTAGTCATGGATGGTCCATAGAATGATCATTGAATTATGGTATTTTAAAGTTGAAAGAAAATCTAGATATACCCTAGTCCAATCCCTTCACTCAAGGAATGAAGAAACTGCCCAGAAGGAAGTGAATGGCCCTAGGAGCAGAAGTGAGGTTGGAACTTAGATCTTCTGACTCTGTCCACTGCAAGGAGGAAGAGGAGAATTGCAGACCCTTCTAGAAAAGTAATCACTACGATCACCCAAAGAGAACAAAAGATTTGTTTCAAATTTGTATTACTTGCTTGTAGAAATACTAAAAATAAAAACCATATTTGTAAAACAAAAATTTGATTGGTGAATTTGGGGAAAATTATGTAGTCACCTTCAGTTTTATAATTCAAACTTTTCTGTTCCATATAATCAAAGGGCATACTAAATTTCAGATATGAGGTACAACTTGCCACTAGAAATTTCATAATCTAAGAGATGGTCATTCCACTAAAGCTCAGGGGTCCATTAGAATGCATAGTGTGCTGCTGAGAGTTACTTACAAGTATGGACTTAACTGGCATCTACATCTGATATGAGAGTATGGAAACATTCTTATTATATTGTGTGGTAGCCAAGTAGCTATTAAAGACAGAAAAGGCCACATCCTTTGTCTACCATCTCCACTACTATCCCCTTTAATCCATCAGTGATTTCACCTCTGAGGAGCCCTTCCTTTGGCTATGAGAAAATGTATTGGAAATCTTAATTTGGAGTCAGTTACCATGCCTGCTGTGGGATAGCACTTCCAGAGGCTGTCATGGATCCAGCACTGGCAGGACAGTCTGACTGCTCAGACAGCTGGGATGGAAGTGAGGGCCTGTGGGGAAATGATGCTGAAGGCTAGAGCCAGAGATTTAAGTTTGCAGAGAACTGTTTTTTGATAGTGGGGGGGGGGGGGGGATGGGTGGGTAGAGTACTTCTGTCTATTATGAGCCTGAGCAGAACAAATCTTTGTGATACTCAAAGAAATGAATGACCTTCAGCCTGAAAGCAGAAGTTTAAACATGGCTTTAAAAAGGGGCATATGGAATTTCCCAAGATCACTAGCACCTCTGGGTTGATGACTTGCTGAGCCCTATCCTTCTTTGGGGTTCACTGCGGTCCCAAGAAACTGTAGCATGAGCTGCAGCCACACCCTGGTAAACCATTTGGGCAGACAGGCTAAACTAGGTTGAGGGTAACTGACAGGTTGGTCTTGAACCTGTGGGTGAGTTAGGGAGATGTTTGCCCCAAGCATGTGAAGACTTCCCCTGGAGGAATGGGAGGATAAGAACAATTTATTCCTGTGGCCATGAAGGAAGCTGAAGCAGGCACTGTGCAGTACTTAGATCTAGACCAAGGTCATCCACTGCCTCCTGGGCCATCACCAGTCATCTTGACTTTTGTCCTGCCACTGACTCAGGAAGACAGTGAGGCTGAAGACTTTGGGTAACTCTGCCTCACTTAAATCCAATTCACCAACAAGTCAAGACAATAGCGGGGATGGCATTGATCCTCTTGGAAAGAAGAACAAACAACAGCGAGCACTTTCAGATACATAAACAACACTTTGGACCACATCGTTTAGCAGTCTGGGATACAACCCCTTGAGTTGCAAATCCAAGATTACTGCAGTCTAGTCACAAAGTTCAGGGATGATGGTTTGTTTATTACTCTGCCATTCATTCCTTTTTCATTATGAGTTCTTAAGCTGGGGTTTAAGAATTTTTTTAGTTGGGTGATTATATTTTGATATAATTAGCTTCCTTGGTAAAGCTATAGATTTGATTTTAAGAATGTAAGCTGGTATTCTGCAAAAAGGTTATAGATTTCCCCACACTGCCTGATGGGTCTATGGTACATAAAATGTTAAGAACCCTCAGTAGATAAGAATAAAGTTGTGTTTGAAATATTTAAAAAAGAAAGAAATTTCCCTGGAATTTTGCTGTGGGGCTAGAGCATAATCACCCAGAAAAGAGAAACTAATGCACTTGAGGTCAAGATTCTAAGAAAGAATCTGGTTTGTCTGAGCCCAGAGCCTTGGGGAGCCCTGGGAGGTCAATTTTTTAGAAGAATGTCTGATTGCCATCCCTGTTTTGATCCTTAAACTAAGAGTTGTGGGGTGCTAGGGTCAGAACCTTCCACTAAGAGCTGGAGAGAATTAAGAAGGTAGAAATCTGGTTCATACACTTGGGAACTCCTAGTAAAATAGAGTAGATATGGTCATGGTCCCTGTCCTTGGAGATCTCCTAGATGTATGAACAATTTTTGTCCATGAGAATCTTCCAGGCAAATAGAAGAGGCATGGTCCCTATATTTGGGATGGAAGGGACTTGGATTATTTAAAAAGGGTAGACACATTCTAAGATGGAGGAGAAGGAGATTGGATTGTGGGAAGATAAGGAGTTAGTTGGGGGATCAAGCTTGGCTGATGGAGCAGAGTACACAGGGGAAATATAAAGAACTAAGGAGGCAGTGTGGCACACAGGGAGCGTGGGACCTGGGAGTGATCAACAAAAGTCCAGTTTGAGGACACCAGTGCCTGGCACATAGGGTAGGTGTTCAATAATTTCTTGTTAAGTGATTGATTGATAGACATTGCAAACAAACACTTTGGACTTACTAAAAGAGGAGAGCTGATGGGTAGATGGAGCTGTTCAGGATAAACAATCCCAATTTGACATTTGCTGCTAAAACTCTGCAACAGAATAGGCCTTCCCCAACATCCCAGCTCCAATCACACAAATTGCTGTTGGAAGCCAGAATGCTGCACTGATCAGGAATTACCTTCCCTCCTATCCCACCTCAGATTTCATATAACATTTTCATTGAAGCCTCTCCAATGGATTTATCATGTCCTTACCAATGCTAGCATTTCTATCTCCCTACAAGACTTTAAACTCAATAACAGCTGGGATCATATCACAGCTAACCTCTGGAGGTACAAGTATGAACACATACCACATGGTTTCCATGCAATAAAGGCTTGATCAATGCTGAATGAATGGACAAATGAATGAAGCATTAGAATGAATTTTATTTCTAGATTCCCAGGCCCCATAATGAAGTTCCAAAATTCATCAGGAGAGAAAGAAAGGAAGGGAAGAAGACAAGAAGAGTTGAGGACAATCCCAAGAGGGAGGGAGATAAAACTAGGCTTGAAGAGGAGCTTAGGCCAGGCTGGCAAAGCCCACTCTGTTGTTGGCAAGGTCAAAGACAGAGTAGTAGTTCCTCAGGAAAACATCCCCAAGGATCCAGAGGGGCTGGCCACTCTCAGAAGTCAGGGAAATGGTCATGATCCCCACCTCACAGTAGGTGCTGTCGCCCTGGAGGGGAGAAGAAGAGTCCATCAACCATGAAAGTCCACTTCCTCTAGGACGTTGGCCTTAACTCAGGAAGTGGCACTCATTGAGCAGGAGATATTTGGCTTAGGCTTCAGATTCTATCTCTGGGCAGGAAAAGTTCTAAATCTTCTCTAGAAAGCATTCAGTGATCACCCTGTCTCATAAGGACCTGTCCCTTTCTTGGATTAATCTTACCCCAAAGAGATGGGAAGGTTGGGGAATAAAATGAAAACTCTCTGCTTGGTACTGTTGTTTTCTCTCTTGTTCAACATCTTTTTCACAGGTATTGGAAAATCCAAAAAATCACACATTATATTTTCTCACTCTTCATATCCCCCCGGTCATACACACATACGTGGACATGCACTCTGTACCGCTCACTGTGCTTGGCAAATCATTTAATATTTGCTGATGACTGATTGATTAGCATGTCACATGAGTCACATTGAACTTCTTAACACAGTGCCTGGAATATAGTAAGCATTTAACAGATGTTCTACTTATCATGTATCTGTCTATCTGTCTGTCTATCTATCTATCCATCTATCGATCTATCCATCTATCTATCTATATCCCTACCTATTTGCCTATCTACATTTGCTCTTTGCCCCTATTGTCCTCTAAGAGAATTTCCAAAATGGGATACAGAAGCCAAGTCAGGGAAGTTACCCTGAGAAAGGACCAATAATTAGAGAGGACTAAGTATTGACCTCTCTTTTCCCGGTCCCAAATCTAAGATCTGCACAATGGAACCGGCTGCCCCATGAGACACTGACCTCCCCATCTCTGAGAGTATTCAAGCTGATGTGGAAGACTATGTCATGGAGATATTGTAACTGAGATGACACTTTTGTGTGGGAGCTGGACCATAATTTCACTACTACCCCTTGCAGTACTGCAAGTCTACAATTCTATCACATTCTATCACATTCTATGAGCAAGGTATTTCTGAAGGTGTGATCTGGTCCCTCATCTAAACAACAGCTCACTTTTCACCTCCTGCCCAAGATGAAGAAGAAGAAAGATGAGTTTCACAGGGACTGCCCCTGAGAAAACTAGAACGCCTAGTAGGGGAATGAAGGGGACTCACCTGAAGGATGTAGGCAGAGGGAGGAAGGGGGAAGTCCACACCATTGATGTTGAAGGTGAGGGTAGGCAGGCTGTCAATATTGCTGCAACTGACCAAGTACTGGAAGACAGAGACACAGGAAGAAAGATATGTTTATGGGAGGAGGTCCTAAGAGCTCCATCCTATCATGAGTCCCCAAATCTTCTAGAATATGCTCAGGATAGAGACTTCCTGGCCCAGTTTCTACCTTCCATGATCCACCTTCTCCAAACCAGTCCTGCCCCAGAACGTGGATCAAAGCATACCCCAACCAAGGGAGTCCTAACGCTCCTAATGAGGAATGAATTCCTCACAAGTAGAGATAGGGGTCCAAACTACAGGGTTTTTAGGGGAGCCAATAATGATGACGACAGCTTCTATACACTTAGCACTTTAAGGCTTACTGAGTCCTTTCCTCCCAGTAACCCAGTGAAATACTGAACCCAAGTATAATTATTCCCATTATTTAATGAGAACCCAAAAGCTTAGAGATGATCCCTTACATCTCCATCTTCATCCTCCTCAGCTCCAATGTACTGCATCAGGTCAGAGAACATATCCTGGGGAACGCTGAGGAGGGAAGTACCAGTGTCCACAATAGCTTGGCAACCATCAGAACACCAGCCAGTAGACTCACCACCAATAGAGAACCTGAAGGAAGACAATCAATGATGAGATACCGGTCTTGGCTCCTCTCACCTGCATTCTTTCCCACATCAGTCTCAATTTGTCCTTTGCAGACAAAATACCACTCCTCTCATTTCAGAGAAAATTCAGGTTGAGGAATTCCCAGCCTAGGTCATCTTGGTAGTCTCCAAACCAAAGAGCTGAATCTACTGAGCTTCCCCCCTCCACCTTAAGGAAGGATTTGGGACAATGGAACTTTTCTTACTTCAGTCCCCTTCCCGGATTAGGGGTATGGGTCCCACACCTCCATTCTCCTTACTCATTTTTCTTATTTATGGACCTATCATAGGATTGGTCCCTGTAGACTTGATCTCATCCTATATTTTGTGTAAAATCTATTTGATATAAAGACTCAGGATATCAACCCATGTTAGCCATGACTTTTCTCCCAAGGCTTCAGATGTTTCCCCTTTAAAGCCCCCATTTTTCTACTATGAGGGAATAATCTTCATTAATATGTCCATTCTGAATCCCTTTCCCCCTATTCCCACCACACTTCACATACCCACTAATGCCAATCTGCCAGTAAGCTTCCTCAGTGACAGGGGCCCAGTTGATGTCTCCAGTGTACAGGCTGGTGTCCACTCCACCAAAAGTGACTTGACCACCATTGTCAGAATTCTCATCCCTAAGGATACAGGGAAAACATTGGCTTTGGGGAATAGGCAGGGACTGGCAAGGGAAAAAGGATGCTTGTCTTTCCCTACTTGCTCCCAAACTATTCTTACTGAGCCCACAGGCCCTGATTACTCATCAGCAACCTAGTTGCTCGACTTCCCACATGAAGGAGACACAAGCCAGTCAAAGTCCTTCCTAACAACCAGGGCAAGTGGTCAGTAAGCCTTGGAGCTGAGACCTGTGAGGGCATCCTAGGGGAGTAGGAAGATACATCTCCCAGCTTTCTGAGCCTTTAGAGGAGCAGCATGGTTGTCCTTCATTCTGGAAAAGGACCATAATATTAGGGAGGTGATGATATATGACTTTGATTTGAGTGAGGGAGGGCTGGGCAAGGTAATGAGCCTTGTTTGTCTTCCAGAGTCACCTGGGTGCCGTGACCAAGTATTCATCAGGATGACTGGAGATGGTCCATGATTGCAGGCTTAGAGGGGCAGCTGGGTGGTGCAATGGATAGAGTACTGGCTCTAGAATCAGGAGGACCTGAGTTCAAATATGACCTCAGATACTTTCTAGCTATGTTACTCTGGCCAAGGCACTTATCCCCAATTGCTTTTTAAAAAAAAAGGCTATTATTGCTGGATTATAGAGTAGCATGGTAGAGTGAAGAAAGAGGTGGTCTTTCAGTGCCAGGAAGCTGGAATTCTAGTCCCACCTCTGAGTAGAATAGTTGTGTGAAATTTAAATAAGTCACTTAACTTTTCATTGTAATTCCCAAAGGGTATAAATTGCATTGAGGCAGATAGGTGGCACTGCAGAGGATAGAGTGCTGGGATTGGAATTAGGAAAACTCATCTTCCTGAGTTCAAAACCAGCCTCAGACACTTAATGAGTGTGTGCCCCTGAACAAGTCACTTCACCCTGTTTGCCTCAGATTCCTCATGTGTAAAAATGAGTTGGAGAAGAAAATGGCAAACTACTCCAGTATCATTACCAGCAAAGAGTCAAAGGGGATCAGAAAGTCAGAAAAAAATTGAACAACCACGAAAATAAGTTTCACTGGAGCAGAGTTTCCTACCCGAGAACTCCCTATGCCAATGAAATCTCAGGTCCCTTCTCTTTCCCTATCCAGTTGCTTTATCTGTAAAGGGATGTTGGATTAGACAATCTCCAAGATCCTTTCCAATTCTAAACTGATGATAAGGACAATGCTCTCTATACTTTCACTTGGCTCTGTATCCCTCAAAGTCTGTGAATATAGACTGGAAAAAAGGGAAGAATTGTGATTGTAAATCTCTGCCTGCCCTTCCAGAGTTCCTGAACCTCCCTAACAAACTCATGTCCCACCACTCCCCAACAGCTACCAGACTTGTCACCCAGGTCAGTGTCCTCACTGTCCCCCTCATTTGCCTAAACTCATCAAACTGATCCAGGAAGTATCCATTCTCTACCAGTGAATCCAAATAAACCTCTTGAGGGTAGAAATCTCTTAGTTTCCCTACATCCACTCCTCTCCCTGACTCATCCCCAGTTCCATACAATCTACATGGCTGGTGTTCAATAAATACAAAAGAATCCATCAATGTCCCTATTGGGAGGGGAGAGGAAAGGAAAGGAAAAAGTCACAGAGGAGGAGTACTTCACCTTTTTATTGTGTGTGTCACAGATCCCTTGGGTGGTCTGATGAAGTCTGTGACCCCTTTCACAGAATCATATTTTTAAATGCATAAAATAAAATGAATAAGATTACCAAAGAAACTAATTATATTGAAAAACAGCTATATACATACACATTTATGTGTGCCTGTGTGTATATATGTATACATGCATGTTTATATATATAAATCATATATATAAAATATGTGTATACTATATATAAATTATATATGTACATACATAAATTATATACATGTATGTACATATATATGTATATTCATAAAGTCCAGGTTAAGAAGGCCAGCTGGGACCAGGAGATGAGACAGGGTCAGGAGGTGGCTGAGGGAGCAGAGGAAGAAGTAAGCCCAGTCACCTACCCACTAAGGTAGAAGGCAAAGACAGCAGCATTGAGCAGGTCCTCCTGCAGGAAGCCCTGCATGACAGTGGTGGCTCCACCAGAGCTGATGGCAGGATAGGCCAGGCCCAGGATCCCCTCAAAATTGGCATACAGAAAGTTGGTGCCAGGCTCAGTCTCACTCAGGCCAAACTCCTGGTTGGTGATAGAGACGCCCTGGATCTGTGGGGGTGGGGGAGAAGTCCATCAGGAAGTACTGGCTCAGAAGGAGACCATAGCAAGAACAGCTCTTTCCCAGGCCTACAGGTGAGCTCAGTGTCCCCTCCTTAGGGAAGCAAGTGAGGAGAGGAGCACCACCCACTCAGATTCTGTCCTGACATAGCTCTTGGAGTGGGGAGATGTTAGAGTAGGAAGAGAACCTCTGGAGACTTCGAGTCTTTGCTACTCAGAGCCAGCATGATACATACTTTGATCCTCCTCCCCACTTGTCTCATGTTCCTTAAGGCTCCTCAAGCCAGACTAAGTTCACTGCAAAAGAAAGAAGAGGAAAAGCCAAGAAGGCAGAGCTTCCTCTCCTCTTTGCCCAGTCTCTCCACAACCTCGAAGAGAACTTTAGAAGAGAACTTTCAGCCTACTGCCTCTGGCAGCTGGACTCCCACACTTCCAGGCTCCCAGGTGTCCAAGCCCCATAGCTGAACCAGGGTCCTAGCCACCAGGCGTCCAATCATGCACTACCCTTTAACCACATTCCCCCCATAACCACTCACTGTCACAGTGTCATAGCCAAAAACTCCAGTAAGGCTCCCACTTCCATACTGAATAGAGAAGGTCTGTTCACTGCTGGAGAAGGTGGAAGAATCACTGGGGTTGAACTGGGGATGAGTGGCTGTTCACACAAAAAGAAGATGTCAGTAGATGCCAATATATCCAGATTTCATCACCCCATTTCCCACTTCTCTGCATCATAGTGCAATGGAAAGAGCATTCATGGCATCAGAAGATCTGGGTTCAAGTCTCAACTGTGCTACTCAGTAGCCACATGACTCTGGGAAAGTCATGTAACCTTTTAAAGCCTCAGTTTCCTCATCTGGAAAATAGGGATAATAATATCTACACTCATTATATTATGTAGTGGCTGTAAGTCTGAAAGCAGTTGAAACCTGATATTGTGTGGCTCATTTTTATTACTATTACCACTGTCTCTGAAGGCCATTACATGCAGTCATCAACTCACCTCAAGCCCTCAGACTAGGACAGTGAACAACTGACCTGCTGCAGGGCAGAGGCAGGTCCCTTAGGGGTTGGAATTTAAAGAAGATTACCAGAGATGTTTTCCTTTCATGTCTGTTCTTTTTTGAGTGGAATTCTCATGCTTCAGTCTTGAAGAATTCCCTTTCTTCTCTTCTCCATTTAACCTCTAAGGTCTCCCCCAACTCTATCTCCCGGGATCCACATCCATCCTTCAGGAGCCAGTTCAAGTGTTGATTCCCATATGGAAACTTCCCTGAGCATTGCTAGCCCATGGGGAGCTCCTCCTCCCCCAAACTCCTCCAGCACTTACTGCTGGTACCTCCCAATCTGACACATAATGACATTCTGTCTTTGGGAGTGGGTCCATACCTATGATTCTCTGTCTCTGTGAACCTTACAGTATGGAAATTACCTGAAACTTACAGTATTATAAATGCAGCACTTAGCAAAGTGCCTAGCACATAGTAGGCACTTAATGCACTCTAGTTGATCCGCTGATTGAGAGTCTTAAAGAGATACTTTGGGGCAGGAAGGACAACCTGCTGGTGGTCACATACTTCCAAAGGAGCAGAACCAGGATTTGAGTACAGGCTTTCCAGTATCTACACAGAGAGCTTGGAAACTTGGGAGAGCTAAGATTTGGATGATCTAAGGTTTAATCCACAACCACTTCCCCTGATGGAGGGCAGCAGCTTCAAAATCTTTATGTCCTCTATCCCTTCTCAGATGCCATCATGACTGACCAAGCCTCCTTTTCCCCCTAAACTGATTTTTCACCACCTTCCTATTTTTGTCCAAGGGCTAGATCCACAGGGACCCAAAACCAAGGATATTCACCAGAATTAGAGCAGGTCTATGTATGTCCTGTTTACCAAGGAAGATGGCAGAGTCAAGACCAAGTCCTACACTTCCCTTGAATTTGCTCCTTCGCATAGGTACACAGCAGGTGCATCATAAAAGTATGTAGGTTGGAGTAGAATAGAATGAGATAAAAGCTCTGCTTTGGTTATGTTCTGAGACCCTGAAACAAACTGCTAGTCCTACTTTTGGACTGACTTTCAATTTCACCGAGCAGTCCTTTCTTTCCTTCTTTGTGGTAGGTGCCATGTTTTGTGCAATTGACCACTTTTCCCCTCCCTTTCTTCCCCTATCACCAGGGTACTCACTGCAAGCCTCGCTCTGGCAATAGACGGAGTTCACCCAGAGGTTGGAGGAGCCAGTGTCAAAGAGGACCATGAAGTTCTGGGCTGGGGTTCCAATGCTGATCTCCCCATAGTAGGACATCTAGGGAGGAAGGTTGGGTCAGCATACTGCAGAGACCTGTCCTGTGCCTGACACATAGTAATTTCTTAAGAAATGCTAATTGTCCTGTCCACTCAGATCATCCCCTGCCCACCTAAGGTCTAGCAGCCTCTAGCAAGCCTGGGCTCTGGGCCCAAGTGCATTCCATCATTTAAACCTGCCTCCTTCTTCATTGGCCAACCATGGAGTCACAGAAACTCAAGGATGGAAAGGCCTCCAGGAACCATCCAGTCCAACCTATAGCTGAAAAATACTTTCTATAAAGCACCTGACACATGGTCATCTAGTCTTAGCTTGAACAACTCTGGAGAGGGGAAACCTGATTGACTTGAGAGGTACTTTGAGATAGGTCCAATGAGAGCTTGAATTTTTTATCCCAAGTTTCAGACTTTCCATTTCTCCCTCTTCAATTTCATCATATTGGATCGGGCCAAGTGCTCTAGCCTTTCAAGATCTCTGTGATTCCTGATACTGTCATCTAACCTGTTCTTTAGTTATTCCCATCTATCTTTGTGTCACTTTCCAATGTAACAACATGGCAGGGGCCATCTTGAGTCTCACCATCTTCACCCCCGTTAAAATGGAAGGACCCTCCAAGCAAGGGCTTTGCCCTCTCTGTCAAGCTGGGAGTTTTCTGAGGGAGGAGACCATGTCCCCCTTTTACTGTCATGCAGGATCCTCCCTCCAGGAGATACTCATCATAGCTGACTGGCACACTCTGAGCTATGGATCCCAAAAGCTCCAGGAGAGCTAGATCAGCCTTCAGCCTGAAGAGAGAGAAGATGCTCACTCACATCCATATAATTGGTGAGGGGCTCATAGTCAGTAGCAAACTGGTTGAAGTACTTGGTGGCAGGGTCATATTTGTGATTCTTCAAGAAGTCATGCAGCACCCCCTTCTCCTTCATCACCTGCTTCATGGACTTGAACCTCTTCAGAGGGACACTGGCAGGGGGCAGGAAAAGGTGCTATCAGTGAACTATCCCAGAACTCAGTTCCTCCCTGACTCAACCAATTCCACTCACAATCCAGCAGGAAAGGCTCCTCACACCAGGGGCAAAAAGAGCTCAGAGGCACGAGGAATAACTCCCTCCTACTTTGGGCCATGTCTCTTTCAGACACAGCTTTTCAGCAATGAGGTCTTACTCTTCTCACTTCAGCTACCATCTTTGACAGAAGACCTTCCAAAATGGCCTCCAGCCAGTAGAATGCTCTTTCCTTACTCAGAAGTTCCCTTATACTAATTTTCTATGTTGCTATTCAGGCTTTTCAGTCAACTCTCCATATCCCCATTTGGCAAAGACACTGGAGTGTCTTCTTGTTTCTTCTCCAGCTCATTTAGTGGATAGGAAAACTGAGGAAAACATGTTCAATGACTTTCCCAGGGTCACACAGCTAGTAAGTGTCTGAGGCCAGATTTGATCTCAGAAAGACTCATGTCTTCCTGATTTCCAACCTGGAACTCTCCATCCATTGCTATACCACCTAGCTGCTTCTTTGCATATGTTTTCTTTTTCCTTCTTTTTTCTTTTTTTTTCTCTGCATGGGTTCTATTTTCTGTCAACTTTACTCCTATCTCCCAGGCAGCTAGGTGACATAGTAGAAAGAGCTGAAGACCTGGAGGCGGGAAGACCTGAGTTTAAAGCTGCCTCAAACACTAGCTGTTTGACCTTGGTAAAATCACTTCACCTCTGTCTGCCTCAATTAACTCAGTTGCAAAAATGGGAATAATGATGTAACCCCTCCCCCAAGCCCATAAGTAGGGAACTCTTTTCTTTTTGGTGGAGATGAATGACCCTGCCTTGAGTGAGGAGGAAAGGTGGGGTTGGCAAGAGGTGAGACAGCTCCAATCTTTGCCAGTTCCTTTTGGGACTCTCCAAGAAAGAGTCTCCTTTGAGGCCCTCTTTGGGACTCTTCAGGGCCAGACACATTTCAGACTCTTGGAGCACCAGTCTTCTATCGACCACTTTATGGACTGAATTGCCTCAGGGATTTCTGGCTTCTGACTTCAAGAGAGAAGATGGAAGAGGCCAACCCCACTGCAAGTTACTGATGGAAAGGACTCTGTGAAGACATGAGAGGAGCAAGCACTGTCCATCATGTCTCTCCCAAGCTTGCTACTCTAGAGAGATGAGGGCATTATCTCTTAGGTTCAACCTTGGTTGAGCTGGGTTATTTCACTACCAATGGGAGAGTTTCTTCACTATATTGCCTGATATATGTTCTCCTATGCATACGTTTTCTTATATCTCTTTTGCTGTGATTTAGATAAATGAGTTTTCTTTGCTTGTTCATTTTGCAACTGATATTTGATGAGAAAGTGGCCAAGTCTTAGATATAGAAAGTGGGGCCCCTCTTCTCCTCAAAATGACACAGTGATCAGAAATTATATGGAACCTAGTTATATCTCCTAAACTAAATATATTTAAGGGAGCAGATGGGTATTATGCCAGTCCAGAGAGTGGTCACTAGACCCAGCCTCCTGGTGGGAATGAAAGGCTCCCTTGGAGAATGGTTGAATGAGAAGAGGCCAGAGATTTCTATTCTGCCTCCCTTAGAGTCTGACACAAAAAGAAGCTTTCAAAATACATGCATTCCTCTCTCCACATGGGGCTCAGCACCACCCAATCCCTACAACAATAACATCTAGTTCCCAGGGTTGTTGTGATGAACAAAAGTGATAATATTTGTAAAACACTTAACATAGTTCCTGGCACATATTAGATGCTTAATCAATATTTGTTTCCTTCCACCATTGTGTCCCTCCCTCTCAATGGAAAGTAAAGTTCTTCAGAAACTCTTTCTTTTTTAAAAAAAAAATGTGCTTATCTTATACACAGTAAGTGCTTAATAAATACTTGTGGGTTTTAATTGAATTGTCATGGGTGTTGAAAATTCTGAGTTAGAGTTTGGGAATGGCAAGGAGCCATAGGGGCATGGAGTCCATACTTTACTCTGGTCATTTCCCCCATGGTTCAATTTCTTGGAGATCTCTCTTTGCCTTTCAGAAATCTTGTTACTACAGACTTACGTGATGATCCTCCATCTTTCCTAGAATCATAAGATCCTAGAGCTGAAGCTGCTCAGGACTCCAGAGCTCCTCTAACTCAACCCTCTCATTTTGACCTTCAGAAAACTAAAATCCTCAGGCAGTTAGTGTTGAGAGGAAGAAATTAAAGCTATCTATAGTCAAAAGAACAAAATGTTCTAAATCACTACTGATTAGAGAAATGCAAATCAAAACAACTCTGAGGTACCACATCACACCTATCAGACTGGCTAACATGACAAAACAGGTGGAGAAGACATAGGAGAGTTGGAACACTAATTCATTGCTGGTGGAGCTGTGAGCTGATCAGCCACTCTGGAGAGCAATTTGGAACTATGCCCAAAAGGCTACAAAAACGAGCATACTCTTTGACCCAGCAATATCACTTCTAGGACTATATCCCAAAGAGATCATAAAAATGGAAAGGGTCCTACATGTTCAAAACATATTTATAGCAGCTCTCTTTGTGGTGGCCAAAAACTGGAAATCAAGGGGATACCCATCAATTGGGGAATGGCTAAACAGGGATTTCTGGCTTCTGTCGTGGTACATGAATGTAATGAAATACTATTGTGCTATAAGAAATGATGAGCAGGAAGATTTCAAAGACATCTGGAAAGACATATATGAACTGATGCTGAGTGAAAGGAGCAGAACCAGGAGAACTTTGTGCACAACAAAAACCACAGTGTGTGGGGAATTTTTCTGGTAGACTTAGTCCTTCATAGCAATACAAGGACCTGACAAATTCCCAGTAAATTTTTGAGACAAAACACGTTCCACATCCAGAGAAAGAACTATGGAACTGGATCACAGAATTAAGCAGACCATTTTCTTTTGTGTTATGTTTTGTTTTGTTTAACGTTTCTCCCACTTGTTTCAATTCTTCTATTCAACATGACTATGGTGAAATTGTTAAAAAAAAGAAAAGAAAAGAAGAGAAGAGAAAAGAAAAGAAAAATTAGCCCGATATTTAGCCCTCCCAATAAAAAGTAAGAAAAGAAAACTAAAATCAAGAGAGCTTGACACTTGACCAAAGTCACCTGGTTTATAAGTGACAGATGCAGGATGTGAATCCAGGTGCTCTAACTGCAAAATCAAGACTTTTATACCTTTCCAAAATATCTCATGAGTCTCGTCTAACGCATTTTATAGCCAAGGAAGCAAATAGATGGCTCAGTGGATAGATGGGAGGAACATGGAGTCATTAAGGCCTGTATGCAAGCACTTCTGATGCTTACTAGCTATGAGACCCTGGGTAACTCACTTAAATTCTCGGTGACTCAGTTTCCCTAAAGTGTAAAAATGGGATAATAAAAATAATACTTATTTCCTGGGGTTCTTGTAAGGATCATGTGAGTTAACATATGCAAAAAGGAAATAGGAGGAGTGAGGACGATAGGAATAAGCATTTCTATAGTGCACACTGTGTGTCAGGCACTATGCTAAACACTTTACAAATATTGTAAGCATTTTATGAACCTTAAAGCACAATACAGTGTTAATGACCCTCATCATCATCATCATCATCATCATCATCATCATAAGTGAACTGAGTCCCAGGGAGGATAATTGACTTGCACTTTATACTATAGGCAATAAGCAACCAGATTCCAACCCAGTTATTCTGACTCCCAGTCAGGGCTCTTCCAGTACACTGTGCTTCCTAATCCCTTCTCTCTCCTGTGCCCTGTTCCTTGCCATCACTTTTCTCCAAACCTCCCCCCTCCAAACCTCAGGACTTACTTGATGACCTTTGCCTCTGCAAAATGGAGGCAGACAAGGGCAATGATCAGCCACTTCATCATGGTTGCTTTCCTCTTTCAGCAGCTCCTACAGACACCACCTGTTGAGATCCTCTCTGAGCTGAAGGGAACCACTGGGGCCTCCCATATATATACCCCCAGAGTGGGTTATCTCCCATCCTCCCCACTTCTCCTTGCCAGCCTCAGTCAACAGAATAATCAGTTGGCATAAATGGCAGGTCTGGGGCCAAAGAGGTCTGAGCTTCTGACCCATGGCTTGGCGGCTTAATCTGCTCTTAAGTACCCAGAGCCTCTTGGTCCCAAACAAACAGAGCCTATGCTAACATGATAACCAAGTGCAAATTAGCTGTGGGACCCCCTCCCTTCTCCTCAGGTCCCAGGCTATCACCACTAGCTTGGGAGGGAGGAAGGGATGGATTGAAGTGCTGATGCTATTGCTCTCTGGCTTCCAGGGAAAGACTGCACAGAGGAAAGTTTAGGAAGGAATTTCCTTGAGAAAGGAAGATGGAAAGGCAATCATTTGGAAGAAAGAATTCTTGAGCCCCTCTCTGTGTAAAGAAAAGTTAATCTGGCCTCGGGAGAGGCCCACTTACACATAGATTAAAGGATTGGTGGGATGCCCTCAAGATCCAAGCTGGAGTGGTGGGTCTTGCTTCTCCTATATATCAGTCATCAAGGACCATGGGCTTGAGAAGAGAAGAAAGACGTTGAGGAAGACTGATTCTATTGTAGAATCATTAAATTGGGCAAGGACAGTGACTTGTAACCTCCCTAAGAGGAGGGACCTTGAGAGAAAGAATCTTAGAACTCATTTAGAGAATGCATTTAGTCCAAGCCCTTCCTTTACTGAAAGAGGAAATAGAGGAACAGAGGGGTTAAATTTCTTCTACTCACCACCCTCTTCTCTTTCTGCACTCTTATTCATCGTGAGCTCATCTACAGTACTCCATTGCTTCCACTCTCGTTCAGTTAAATTCAATGGTAATTTCCAATATGTCAGAAAAACCTGGAAAGACTTCCATGAACTGATGCAGAGTGAAGTGACCAAAGCAAGAGTTCCCAATACCAACAATAACAACATTATGTGATGATCAACTCTGATTGACTTAGCTCTTCTCAGCAACACAGTGATCCAAGAAAATCCAAAAGCCTCCTGATTCAGAATGCTCTCCACATCCAGAGAAAGCTCTATGGAGTCTGAATGAAGATTGAAGCATGTTTTTTTTTTCTTTTTGTTATTTCTTTCTGAGAGTTTTTGCCTTTGGTTCGAATCATTCTTTCATAACAAGACAGAAGGAAACATGTTTCACATGATTGTACGTGCATAACCTAAAAAAAGAATTGTATCTGTTGTGTCAGGCACTTTGCTAGCAGGTAGAAATGCAAAAAATGATCTAGTTATATGTATCCTCAAGGAGCTTACAATCTTCTGGGGTGGGATTGAGGTAAGCAACATGAATGTGTGATATCAGTGACATGAGGTCATCCTCACAGCAGGACATGGATTCTATAGATAATGTTCTATGGCCAAAAACCTTCAGCACCCAAGACCAATATTCTGCTAATGAGCTCTGCCCTTAGCTAGGGCTAGTTCTGTAACTGGGTCCAATGAGCCTCAGGTCTATAACTGGGCCTAGATTTCCTAAGTCAATAGAACTATCCTAGAGCCTGGGCTACCCTGGCAAAGCCTTTGATAAAGCAGACACATTCACACAATGATGATACACAAGGAAGGAAATTTAGTGGAGCCTTTTATATATACTCATTTTAATAATGACATGCAAAACAGAATTATAAAGAGTAATCTACAGTATATGTACATCTGTTTTGAGGGCAAAGGTAAAGAACTTGTACCTTATCTTCACCAAAGACAGCAGAAAAAATATGTTCTAAGAAGTTACTGTCTGGGACCTAAATGAGACCCTCTACTCTTTCTCTACTTTCTTGGTGTTTTATCACCTCCTAAAAGTTTCATGATCAACTCTATGAAGAAGATCCCCAGATCTTTACATACAGTTTTAACCTCACTCCGGAGTTTCAGTCCCAGGTTACTATCTTCCTGTTGGACTAATTGGGTGTTCCCAAAACATCTCATCTTCAATATGATCCACACAGAACTCTTGATCTTTCCTCCCAAACTCACCCTTCTTCCCAACTTCCTTGTTTTGGTCATGGACTCATCATCCTTCCTAGTCTCAAAGGTTCTCAGTCAGCTTTTTCCTTCCCTCCTCACTCTCACATAGCCAATGTGTGGGCAAATCTTGACATTTCTCCTTTCGCAGAATCAGTGGAACCAGACCCCTTGTCTCTGCTCACATAATCACCACCTTAGTCTCATCATCTATTGTCTAGATTATTGCACCCATTTCCTGATTGGTGCCTCTGCCTCACTTCTCTTCCCTTCTCCAATCCATCTTCCCCAGCTGCTAAAGTTATTTTCCTTAAAGTTCAAATCTGACTATATCACTCTCCCATTTAATGAACTCCAGTGTTTTCCTGTTACCTCTAGGATAAAAATGTAAATTCTTTTGTTTGCCTTTTAGAGTTATTCACAATCCAATCAATCTTGAAAGCCTCATTGTGCATTACTCTCTTTCCCACTTAAGGCAATCCGGTCAAACTGGTCTTCTCCTGTTCCTACATTGCACTCCATCTCCTGTTTTCATGCTCCATGCCTAAGATGCTTCTCCCATTGCCTCTAACTCATCAGTTCTTGTTTTGCCATCAAGATGCAGCATAAGCACCATCTTCTCCTACATGAAGCTTTTCCTGATAACTCCCGCTGCTAATGCCCTCCCTCCCTAACCACCTGCTATCTAACTTTGCTGCTGTTGCTCTGCTGACTCCATGGAGCACATGTTGGACCCTTTCTTACCTGAGGGAGTCATCTTCTGATACTGTGTCTTTCAATATTTTAATACTGCCCATAGACTTTCCTTGGCAAAGATATTGAAGTGGTTTTCCATTTTCTTCTGTAATGGAGTAAGGCTGACAGAAGTTAAGTGACTTGTTCAGGGTTATACAAGAGGTACATCTCTGCGGTGAGTTTGAAACTCCAATCTTTCAGATGGCACACCCAGAGCTTAATTCACTGCACCACCTAAATATACCATACATACAGACACATATACATATACATATATATATACACACATATTGACACATATATATATATATATAAAACATGTTGTTGTGAGTTGTTTCAGTTGTATCTGACTCATGATTATCACATTTGGGGTTTTCTGGGCAAAAATATAGTATTGGTTTGCCATTTCCTTCTCCAGTTCATTCTACTGATAAGGAAACTGAGACAAACAGGGTGAAGTGACTTTTCCAGGGTCACGCAGCTAGCAAGTATCTGAGGTTGGATGTGAACTCAGGTCTTCATGATTTCAGCCTTGACACTCTTATCTACTGTGCCACCTAGTTGCCTACATATAGACATACAAATAAAACTTAGAGACACTCTAGGTGAATATTTCTCAGTTGTAGGCTGCAGCTCTGTTTGGGGCAAAGTTCTTGACTACTACCAAAGTTTACCTTCTGATAGTCTTACCTTCTACAAAGCCACAGAAGTCCACTCCTGTAATTTCATTCATGTAGGGAATTCTGGTGTAGAAACTTCCTCCACTGAGGGAGATCAGTAACTCACTTGAAATTTGAGAGTCTTAGAGAATTGCAGTCCGGACCTCTGAATGGATTGTAGAATCAGGGACCTCAGAGGCAGCTGGTGGGACAGTAGATAGAGTACCAGGCTAGTAGTCAGGAAGACCGAGCTCAAATATGGCCTCAGACACTAATTAGCGGTATGACCCTGGCAAGTCACTTAATCTCTCTCAACCTTAGTTTGCTCATCAGTCCAGCAGGACATGAATAGTCTGAGAGGGGTGTGGTAAGGATCCAAAGGGATAACAAAAGCCCTGGCTTTGTGAAGTAGGTTCCTGAGCCCTTCAAAAGCAGAACCCCCAATTTCTCCAACCATGATTTGTACTTCCAGGGATTAAAGTTACCATTTCCATCCTTTGCGACCCCTCATAAATTCAGTCTTCCAATGCTTTGTCCCCCAGGTGGACTCCTCAGTCCTTCAAATACCTTACCTTCAAATAAGCTCTGGCCTTTTTGGACTATACACAGAGACCTCTGCATCTCCAGCAGCAATCATTTCCCCTCAGCGCTAAACTCGGGGGGTCACAGGAAGAATCTGGTGTCATGAGCATTGTCTTTTGTTCTGGTCATCTGTTTAACAGGAGAACCCTTGAGTTCCCCATGCCACAAGGCTAATCTCATCTTCCATGCTCACTCAAATGTGGTGCTGCTGGACAATTCCCACCAGCATTACTCTCCATGTAATCCTGGGCTATGTCTGGAAATCAGGACTGACAAAGGAACAGACTAAAAAGGATGACTATAAAGAAATTATCCTTCCTGGGGTACTATGGGGAGAATTGTAGACGGTTATTGCATTCTGATTGTGTCTTAGTGGTCAGATCCCTTGTAATTAATACTCCCTATTGAGTATCTCTTCAGAGTGTGCTGTGGAACACCACATGCTCATTGATCTCTCTCTGGAACATCTGTGGAATCCTTTTGATAATTACCTCATCTCACTAGGTCTTGTTTGTTTCCCTGTCAGAATGAAGGATTGGACTAGACGGACTCTAACTTCCTTCCAGCTCTGACATGCTGTAAGTTCTATGAAGCTCTAGGCTTTGGTCATCCCTTCTCATGACTCTACCTGAGATCTTGGGGATCATTCTGGAGACCAGAATCTTAGTGGGGACAAATTTAGGAAAGACATTTCCTCCTTTATCTTCCATCCCCCTCCTGACCAGTACGTCCCTGACAATTTCAGATCAGTCACCTTGAAGGCAACAAGTATATAGAGTTTTATCTAAATATATACAGTTCCTCCTAGTCTTAACTATTTGCTTCCAGCTCTTCCCACAGACTGAAAATTCTGAAAGATGACAGTTCAAGAATGGTCCAGAAACACTGGGTTGCTTCTTCAAAGCTAGAGTCAATGACCTTGAATATGGGATTGAATCAAAGTGGGAAGTTGAGTCACAATAGGAAGTAGGGGGTTGATAGTGCAATTCAAGAAGAGTTCCAACTACATGGCAGAGTGCTTTTTTTCTTCTTCTGAGGCTCAGGACAAAGGTTTTGGCCACCAGATTAAGAGAAAGAGCTTGAGTTCCATCAAGCGTTTTTACAATCCTTTGTGTTTTCATTCCCCATGCCACAAGGCTAATCTCATCTTCCATGCTCACTCAAATGTGGTGCTGCTGGACAGTTCCCACCAGCATTACTCTCCATGTAATCCTGGGCTATGTTTGGCAATCAGGACTGACAAAGGAACAGACTAAAAAGGATGACTATAAAGAAATTATCCTTCCTGGGGTACTATGGGGAGAATTGTAGACGGTTATTGCATTCTGATTGTGTCTTAGTGGTCAGATCCCTTGTAATTAAGTCTTCCACTGTAGGACCTCAGAAAAGTCACTTAAGGCCTCCAAGACTCTGTTCTCTCAGTTGTAGAAAGGGAATAATAATCATTTCTGATGGGATCATTTAACATTTCTGAGTCTCAAAATGGGGTTTAAAGCATTTAATTTCCTCTCTCCGAGGTTTGTCTTCAATCCAAAAGAAGACATGCAAAAAAAATTCTTTTGTGACATATAAATTGAAGTATAAAGTTTTGAGAGAGAGATCATAGACAAAGTACTTGGGGACAAGAGACTAATTCCTAATTTCTGAGCATGCTAGCTGCAAACAAAAGATCCTGGGACTTGTCATTGGCCTGGCCACTGAATGCTAAGGGCCACTGAGGGTCTGTTCTGCTGCTAAACCCTTCTCTAAATTTTCATTTCCCTAATTAAAATGAGAGTTTTTTGAGAACAAGAATTGTCTGCACTTTTTATTTACATTCTCAGCACAGAATTTGGTTGTTAGTAAGCACTGAGGAATTTTTCCATTCAATTCCATCCCATGGTCAGGATTTGTTTTTGCCTTTCTAGGTATGCCCTGAACTTAGTACAGTGCCTAGAATATGTAGGAGTTTAATAAATGCTTTTTGATTTGATGTCACTTTGGTTGTCCAAATGCATTTTACTAATGCCATTTGTCTTTACATCACAGTCTTTTCTTACGTGAACAAATCCTCTTCTCCAGCTAGATGTCTGGCCCTTCTGACAAAGAAAAGAAGGAAAATCAACCAATGCACGGAAAACCTCTGACAGGGTGTATCGTATTCTGCCTCTCTGATATGAGGAGGAAGAGATATATCCCTGTCTCTTCATTAAACTTGGTAGAATGCCTGAAACCCAATAGAAAACTAATAGATGCTTGTTAACTTGATTCTCCTGGAGTTCTCTGGGATCTTCAATTTTTTTTCTGTTTCTTAAGGTGACTTCTTTTTGGTAATGTTTTTCATTTGCGTTATTGCAGTCACTTTGCAGATTGATCTTTGTAAATTGTAGTATATTTCAGTGTATGATGTAAAACAGATCCTTGCATGGTTTTTCTGAACGCCTCTTTTTATTAGAGTCAAAATACTCCATCCGATTTTTATACCATGGGTATTGTCATCCATCCTCCAACTTGATGGGGATCTAACTGTGCTTCCATTCCCTTCCTGCCTTACACTAACTGTACTACTATAAATATTTTAGTCTTTATATAGGGCTGTTATTTCTGTCTTTGACTTCCCTGGGGCATCTGAACAGGGGGGGATAGTTGGGTCAAAGGTATGGAAGCTTCACCATTTTTCTGGCATAATTCCAAATTGCTATCCCTTCCAACTGTATCTATGATTGTATGAAGGATTGAAGATGTGGCTGTGCAGACATGGTAGAGACTGACTCCAGGAAAAGCAGAGACAGAAGAGGAGATTTCTAAATGCTGTCTAGGTATCAGATGCCTTTATCTCAGTCACAAGAGAAAAGCTGCAAGGGCAGGTCAAAATAGAATGAAGTTTGGGGTACTCTTCCTTTCTTGGAACTAAGTGACTGGATTCTTGAACTGACAGTTACAGATACACAGAGTGGTTATAAGGAACAGCTTTCTCCACTTTAGGAGATGAGATGGTGAGATAAGGTAAGGTGGAATGAGGTAAGGTGTTCCTTCATTTCTCACATCTGAATCCAATCACCCAGGATATTTCCATCCCCATCCAGTTCTACCTGTCCCAGATTATCCTAGACATCCCCCTTTTCTACTGGCTTCCAGCCTGCTTTGTTTGTGCTCAAGCTGAGCTTCTCCCATTGGCTCTGATTTCTCAGTTCTCAGGTGAAGTTACATCACGTCTCTGGGCAGCAGGTGTCTGCTGATCATCCAACTCTAGCACTCTCTCAACCAAAGCATTCCTTTTGTATTCCTTCTTCAATTTCTTACATGCTGGAGTACACACATTTTAAAGTGTTTGGTCTAATAAGCTCTAGTATTGGCAGAGAACTCCCCTAATATATAGGGGAATGTGTTGATAAGTCTGTCTTTTGGAGTGCCTATCATGAATATTCCTATTTATGAATATGTCTGTAGGTGTCGATTATTACCATTCTCCAAAGGGCTGACTGAAAGATCATGGTGCTCAACCTTCTGTACAGCACATCTGGAATCCAGTGCTCAGTTTTGGGAGGAAGGAAATTGAGAAGCTAGTGTCTATGCAGAGGAGTAATCTCAGAATGATAAGAGGATGAGAGACAACACCAACTGTAGGGAAGACTTGATTAATTGGATCAACAACATGATACGAAGAAAGTACTGTGCCAACCGTGAAGAGCTCTGTACCTGCTAGCTAGGAGTCAGTTGTTTTTGGTTGGGAGGAGAGATTTGAAGAAGACATGATAGTGGCCATCAAGTATTTGAAGGACTCTCCCAGGAAATAAGTTTTCTTCTGCTTCACCCCACAGGGAAGACCTTTGAACCTTATGTAAGAAGTCCAAAAAGGCAGATTTAGTCTCAAAGTAAGGAGAATCTTCCTAAGAACTGGGGCTGTACCAAAGTGGAATGGGCGGCTTCCTGAGACAGTGAGGTCCATACCTCTGGAGATCTTCCACCACAGACTGAGTGATCTCTCATCAGGGATATTAGAGAGAGATTCCTGTTCAGGGGAAGATTGGATTACATGACATCTGAAGTTCCTTCCAAGTCTTAGATGGTTATGATTCTCCTTGTGAGAGAGAGGATTTACAAGAAGTTCTTAATCACATCTTTTCTCCATTAAGATTCACACAGAAATGAGGATGAGAATTCAGAGAAGTCGAGATTCCCCAGTGTGCCCCTTTCCACAAAGAAGCGTTTTCCCCTGAATTGTTTCAGGCGCAACATTCCAGCTTCAATTTGCTCATCGGTAAAACGCGAGTAATAATAGGGTCTACCTCCCAGGGTTGCTGTGAGCATGAAATGAAATAATACTTGTAAAATGCTTTTCAACACTTAAAGCACTACACAAATACTATCCGTCCATCCACCCATCCATCCATCCATCCATCAATCCATCTATCCCTCTATCTGCCTAAATATCTATCTACACTCTCTCAGGGACCTAACCCCATGAGGACTAGCTATGGATAATGCCCGCGTTCCCTTGGAGCGGACCGTTCTGGCGTCTCTTTTGGGAAGCAGCAGTTGAGGAGACGCCCGGACTCACCGACGAGAAGCCGAAGGAAGCAGTCAAGACTGAAAAGAACGACCACATTAATTTGAAGGTGGCAGGGCTAGATGATTCGGTGGCGCAATTTAACATTAAGAGGCACACACCACTTAGTAAACTAATGAAAGCCTATTGTGAACGACAGGGTTTGTCAGTGAGGCAGATCAGATTCCGATTTGATGGGCAACCAATCAAAGAAACAGACACAGCTGCACAGTTGGAAATGGAAGATGAAGATACACAATTCCAGCAGCAGACAGGAGGTGCTTACTAAAAAGAGAATCTACAACCGTATTCCCAAAGTGTGCTCCTAAGGAAAACAATACATTCACAATTAGAAAACCAAGATTTGTTTCATCCACACCCTGACTACTGCAGTATAGTTTTCTCTCTTCTTTGATTTCCTTCCCCCATTCCTGTATTATACATAAAGTAACTGAAGTATGTGCGCAGGAATAATGCGTATTTTTTAAGTAAGTGACTGATAGTATGTTTTGATCAACATCAAATCAAGATAGGGAAGGGGGAAAAAACTGGTTCTGGGAAAATATCCCTTTTCTCCCTTAGTGGCATGCTCATTCAACTTTTATGTTTATACTCCAGTAGTTATTTTGCTCTGTTTAACAAAAAATAAATGAATGAATGAATAATGAATGAGTGAAGGGTGCAAAAAAATCCTTGCATACCTTGTTTGATTGGGTAATTTCAATGTTTTTCTTTTATCATTGAAAAACCAAGGTAGGGAAAGAAAACATGTTTTGTCTTTCACAAAACCACATATTTTTGGAAATACTGTGTTTAATTTCGGACATTACATTTAAAAATTTTTACTTTTATTGATGAATTCTTGTCTTTGTATTGATTTTATGACTAAATGTGTAACTAATCCTCTCATTCCCAAGAAACTTTTTAATAACAATGCCAAAAAAAGATTTTTAAAGAATTCAAAAAAATTGCTTTGCATAAAAAAATGTAACCACAACACCCTTCCTGTATACTTGCTTCACTTTCAATTCATTCTCAATTCTCCTCTACCTCCATCCCAGCTGCCTTACCCTTCCCCCAATGGGATACTCTTCTCCAGCTTTCTAGCTCCCCTTATGTGTCATCTTCCAAAGAGAATGTAAAATCATTAAAAGAAAAGAATGTCTTACTTTCTTGTTGCTGTATCACCAACAGTTTAGTACAGTTTAGCATATGTTAAGTACTTAATAAATGCTCTACCCATCAATGAACTAAGCAACATCTCATCATCATCACCATGATCACCAACATTTGGATAGTGCCCATTCTGTGCCAGACACTGTGCTAAGTTTGTTACAACTATTATCTCTAGAGACTTATAACAACCTTGGGTGGTAGAGGTTATAATTATCTCTATTTTATAGATGAGAAAATTGAGCTACACAGAGGGTATTGATATGCCCAGGTTAACACAGCTAGTAAGTATCTGAGACTGGATTTAAATTCAAGTTTTTCTGCCCGCAGGCAACTATGTCTCCTTTTTTTGTCTAAATATTACCTCATCCTCTCCTCCCCAGGAAGCTATAGTTTGTACCCCCCCCCAAAAAAAAAAGGTTTTAAAAGATTTTTTTTTAAAGAAAAGGTTTGCATACAAAAAAATTTAAAGATAACCTCATCGGAAGTCCCTTCCTTAATCCTCACTTCCTTCTGACTCATTCTCTGGTGTACTCTAATCCATCTAAGTGGATGGTGTACTAGTCCATCTAAGCTGTCTTGCCCTCCCCCACCCCTTGCATATAGGGTACCCTTCTCCTACTTTCCAGCTCCCTTTATGTATCATCTTCCCAATGAGAATGTCAACTCTTTGAAAGTAAGGAAGGTCTTGCTTTCTTCTTTTTGTGTCACCAAAACTTAATACATTCTTCGGCATATACTAGGTGTGTGTGTTCGTCCTTCATTGCCAAAGAAGACCATGCCATCAGAGAAATAATGACATGACTTGCACTTGACTTTGTTTTGAGTGAGGGACTTGTGCAGGTCATCAGCCTCACTTCTTCTCCAGAGCCATCTGAATCCAGCGACCAGATATTCATCAGGATGACTGGAGATGACCCAGGATGAGGAAATTGGAATTCAGTGACTTGCCCAAGGTCATACAGCTAGTGAGTGTCAAATGTCTGAGGTGAGATTTGAACTCAGGTCCTCCTGACTTCTGTACTGGTGCTCTATCCACTGCACCACCCAGCTGCCCCTTTGGCATATACTAGGTACTTAATAAATGCTCTATCAATCAATCAACCAAATAACATGTCATCATCATAAGATCATCATTAGCATTAGCATTTTGATAGTGCCCACTATGTGCCAGGCACTAAACTAAGTGCTTTACAATTATTATCTCATTAGAACCTTATAACAACCCTTGGAGGTAGGAGCTATTATTATCTCTGTTTTAGAGTGAGGAAACTGAGATAGACAGAGGTTATGTGATATGCCCAAGTTTACACAGTTAGTATCTGAGGCTGGATTTGAATTCAAGTCTTTCCGACTGCAGGCTGCTGTGTCTCTTAGCTGCCATACATGCAATGTTCTAAGCCCATCTCTGCAAAGAAGGCACAGAGGATACAAAGAAAGGAAGAGAGGAAAAAGAGATCAAAGTATATGGCCTCTCTCTTCTATGAGAGGACCAGGGAAGTTCTTTGATTGGTCCTCAGTGTCTGAAGATGCTTCATGATGACATTGATAAGGACCAGGAAGGTAGACTTCAAAGGAAGAGCATTCCCCAGGTGATCTACAAGAGCAAATTGTGAGAGGGTCCATCCTTTCTTTCATTTTCCACTGGGCTTTAGGGGCAGAGTCAAGATGGCAGAGTAGAAAGATGCACGTTTACGAGCTCTGAAGCCACAGCCCATAGATTTAATGTAAAAAGAGATCCCCATAAGTTCTGGATCACTGCAAGGTGTGCAGAAACTGAGTGGAAGAGATTTCCATTCCAGAGAGCCCTGGAGAGCTGTCCCCAGGGTCTGTCGCTCCCCGGAAAGCGGACCCCACCCCAGCGCTGCCCTGGCCGCGGCCCCAGAGAAACTGGTCCGAGCAGGCTTCAGGGACGGAAGCTCCACAGGCCGGGAAAGTCCCTCCACCCACAGAGTCAGTGAGAGAGATGGCTGGCTGGCCGAGAGGGGAGCGAGCAGGGTGTCTCCGTAACTCGGGCCCCCTTGGGAGGAAGCGGTGGCAGCAGAGGCGGGGGCGGCAGCGGAGGCAGCAGCTGCAGCGGCCGGGACTCCCCCAGCAGCAGGCAGGATCTTCATTACTGAAAGTCTCTGCATAAACCCCCTGAGGGAGCTGAGCCTGGGAGACGGCCCTGCCCCACCACGCTCCACTACTGAAGGTCCCTGCATAAAGCCCCTGAGGGAGCTGAGCCTGGGAGGCGGCCCTGCCCCCACCCCAGCACCAGAACTAAAGCTCACATTGATTACCAGCTGTGCACAGCACGGAAAGTCCATTTGAATCTCAGACCCCAAGCACTAGCTGGGCGGATCTAGGCAGGGGTGGAGAGGAATCTCAGAAGTCAAGTAACTGGCTGGGAAAATGCCTAGAAAAGGGAAGAAAAATAAGACTCTAGAGTTTTTTCGAACAGATGCAAATGGTCCCAACTTTCGGATCTGACGACAACGAGGACATATTCTTGTCATCAAGGAAAGACGTGGAGGGCGGAGCCTCTGTATCCCAGACATCCCATGGGGATGTCGATTGGGCTCAGGCCTTGGAAGAGCTCAAAAAGGATTTTGAAAAGCAAGTTAGACAGGTGGAGGAAAAACTGGGAAGAGAAATGAGAGAGGTGCAAGAAAAGTATGAAAAACGGGTCAATACCTTGGTAAAGGAGACCCAAAAAAATACTGAAGAAAATAACACCTTGAAAAATAGGCTCACTCAATTGGCAAAAGAGGTTCAAAAAGCCAATGAGGCTTTATCTCCAGTTCAGGCTATCTTCTTAGACTTGCATCATCTGCTTTTCTAAGGCTAAGTTGTCCTTAGACTTCACTTGTAGACTTGGAATTATCTCCTGAGTTATCTTGAGATTGAAAATTCTTAAGTTTGAAGTTCAGGTACTGGCTTAGCAGGGAGAGATTTCCTCAACAGCATGGGATTTAGAGAAGGAAGAAGATTGTCTATATTTGGAGGATCTAATCAATACCATGTTAGGGTTGGATATGAAGAGCTTGCCAGTCTTCCATGATGTTGCTGGGAGTTGCTTACCTTTGACAGTCCGAGGAGAATGGGAAAGATTTCTTTACCTTCAGTTTAAATCTAATGAGTATAACTGATCATGTGCATGTTGGATGTTTCTATATTTGTTCATGGGTTCCTGCACATCCCTTGAATATTAGGTAAGTTCTCTTTTGAGTAGAATAAAGGCTTTCCCCTACCAGACACCTATCCTGTACACTGAATGATGGGCTAGAGCTGGGGAGCCTGTTTCCCACTTTCAAGGAAAATATAGACAAAAGTCCTACCTAAACTCATGGCTGGCAATAGTAAGAGATTGATAAAGGCTTCTTGATTGGATTTCATATTATAAATCTCCATTGTTCAGTCAGCGAAAGATGGAAGGTCTTCTGGAAAAGAAATCACTATGACCAGCCTAGAAGAATGAAAAATTTGGTTCAGACTTGTATTGTTGATGATGGAAATACTAAGAAAAGGAACCATATTTGTAAAAAAAAATATCCTTTAATTGTTGAATTTGGGAAGAATTCTATAATAATCTTGAGAATTGAAGTCCAAACACTCATGTGCCATGTGATCAGAGGTCATATTAAATTTAAGGAGGTACAGTTTACAGTAGAAATCTAGTACTCTAAGAGATGGCCCTTCAATCTAAGCTCAGTGAGCCATTAGATTACCTAATGTGGGATATCTCCCCTCCTCCCCACTTCCAGTGCCAGCTTCAGTAAACAGAATAATCAGTTGCCATAAATGGCAGGTCAGGAGCCAAAGGCATTTGAGGTTCTTATCTAAGCTACTTAATCTACTCTTAAGTACCTAGAGTCTCTTAGTCCCAAACAAATAGAACCAACGATGACATGATAACCAAGTACAAATGAGATGTGGGTCCCCCTTCTCCTCATGCCCAAGGCTATCACCCCTAGCTTGGGAAGGAGGAAGGGATGGAATAAAGTGGTGATGTTATTGCTCTCTAGCTTACACAGCAGAGAAGAGATTAGGAAGGACTTTAACTGAGAAAGGAAGACAGAAAGACAATCATTTGGAAGAAAGAATCCTTGAGGCCCCGTGGTCACTTTCTGTGTAAGGAAAGGTTAGTCTGGAGGAGGGGAGAGACCCACTAACCCATAGTTTGAGGGATTGGTGGGATGCCCTCAGGATCCAAGCTGGGGCTAGTGGGTCTCTACTTCTCCTCTTTACCAAACACCAAAGTCAAAGGGGTAGAGCCGAAGAGACAGACTTTGAGAAACACTGATTCTGTTGTAAAAAAAAAAAAAATCATTAAATTGGGCAAGGACAGTGACTGTAACCTCCAGGAGGGGGTCGCACCATGAGGGAAAAAAAATCTTAGAATCCTTCTGGAGAATGCATTTTGTCCACCCCCTTCCTTGTCTAAAAGAGGAAATGGAGGACCAGAGTGGTTAAACGTTTTGGGCTCTCCATTCTCTTCTCTCATTGCACTTTGAGTCTTCATGAGCTCATCTACAGTACCCCACTGCTTCCACTATCATTAAGCTAACTTTCTAATATGTCAGAAGAACCTGGAGTTACATGAACTGACATAGAATTAAATGAGCAGAGAAGAAACATCGTTCCCAGTAACAGCAACATTATGTGATGATCAACTATGATAGACTTAGCTCCTTTCAGCGATACAGTGATCCAACACATTTCCAAAAGACTCATGAATGAAAATGCTATCCACATCCAGAGAAAGAGCTATGGAGTCTGAATGCAATGAAGCATTTTTTGGCTTTTGCGATTTTTTCATGGTTTTCCCCCTTTTGTTGTGATTCTTCTTTCACAATATGATTAACATGGAAATATCTTTAAAACAATTGTACCTGTATGCCTTTAAAAGAAGAATTTCTAATGTAGCTACTGTGTCAGGCTAGAGAGAAAAGGGAAAAAAATCAAGCTATGTGTACTCTCAAGGAGCTAACTTTCTCCAGAGGATGGGGTTGAGGACAGCAACAAAGATCTGTGGTGTCAGTGGCTTGGGGTAGTCCCCACACCGCGACAAATAGCACCACCAGGTAGATTTCATAAATAATTTTGTATGGACAAAAAACGTCATCTCCTCATGGCCAACATTCTGATGAAGAGCAGTTCTTCCCTTTGTTAGAGCTGGTTCTGTAACAATGAGCCCAAGGTCCATAACTGGGCCAGAGCTTCCTAGCTTGATTGTGAAGTGGACATTATTCCTCCCTGGGTCCCTAGGCTGAGAGATATCTGTTAGGTTACTGGGCAGGGTTGGATAACCTGCCTAGTAACAGGTTTTTGTTGAGCCCCTGTCAAAATGTTATTCCCCTTTGGGTTCTGAAATATCTGATGAATTGTTAACAGTCATTTTTGTTTAGTCCATTTGCATGGTAACCTCCTGTGCCCCACCTAATATTAGACCCCTCTTGCCAGGCAACTACCCTTTGCTGAGCCCCCCCTTCCTGAAAACTACTTCTTTGTTGAATGACAACCAGTCTTTGATTGGGGACCTCTCCTGGCACCTGTTTTCTGTTGGGGTCCTCTGCCTAACAGTATCCTGACAACCCTCTCTGTTTTGGGGGCTCTTGCCTAACAGCAAGCTCCCCCTGCTCTGTCAGAACTCTGTTTGTGGTGGAAAATGTAAGACTGTACCGAGAAGTGTTGAAACACTTAAAATGCACTCACCCACCTCAGTTTGGGGCTGTCTCCTCTGGGTCTCTACATGAGGCAGCCGCCAGCATGGCTAATAAATGATGCTCTTGAAATTCCTAATTGATTTTGCCTGTGATTTATTAACTCCGTCCATTTCAATAGGATCATGCAAGAATTTCAGCTTCCCTTTCAAAGTCTTTGAGAAACCTGTCACCTCCACAGAGTGATGCTATAATGGAAAGAAAATTTAGTGGAGGCTTTAATATACACTCACTTTAATAATGGCATGCAAATAAAAAGAATTAGGAAGGGTAACCTATAGCACATGTACATCTGTTTTGAGGGCAAAGGTAAAGAACTTGTACCAAAGATACTAGGATAAACCTGTTCTAAGAAGTTAGCCAGACATTGTAAATGGAATCCTCTGTTCTTACTCTACCCTCTTGGTATTTTATCAACTCCCAAGGATTTGATGATCAGCTCAATGCAGATGATTCCCACATCCATATGTATCCAGTCCTACCTTGGCCCCTAAGTTTCAGTCCTACATCACTAACTCCCTTTTGGTCATTGCTAACTGGATGTCTCCAAAACATCTCCTATTCATTATGATCCACCAGGCTTCATTCTCTTTCCACTGTGCTAAGTGCTTTACAATTATTATCTCACTAGATCCTCATAACTACTCTAAGTGTTAGGGGTTTTTATTACCCCTGTTTAACAGATGAGGAAATTGAGCTAGACAGAGGTTGTGGGATGTGCCCAGTTTTACACAACTAATAAGTATCTGAGATTGGATTTGAATTCCATTCTTTCTGATTGTAGGCAACTGCTTCTCCTAACTGCCATACTTGCAATGTTTTGAACCCATCTCTACAGGGAATGCAGGGAGGGTACAAAGGAAGGCGTAGGAAATGAGAGATCAAAGTACATGGCCTCTCCCTTTCCTGAGAGGATCAGGGAAGTTCTTTGATTGGTCACCAGTGTCTGGGGCTGCTTCATGATGCTTTATTGATTAAGGATCAGGAGGGTAGACTTCTCAGGAAGAGCTATCCCCTGGATGTTCTATCCTTTATTCCATTTTCCATTGGGCTTTATCCTTAATTCAAACTATCTTCTTAGACCTGTGTCCTCTGCTTTTCTAAGCATTATTCTTTCTAGTTTTATCTTTTTTAACTTTATTGTATATTTATTTTATTTTATATTTTATTCTTTCTACATTATTACTTTGTACCATTAGGGTTACCTCCTGGATAATATTGAGATCGAAAACTCCTGAGTTTTAAGTTTAGACTAACAAGATTAGCAGAAGGAGATTTCCTCAACGGTGTGTGATTGAGAGAAGGAAGATTGCCTTGCATTGATCTAGTCCATACCACGTTAGGGTAGGATATGAGGACCTTGCCAATATTCATGATATTACTGGGAGTTGCTTAACTTTCACAGTCCAGGGAGAATGAACAAGATTTCTTCAATAGCCACATAAAGGACTTTTGCCTTTCGTTTAAAACTAACAAGTATAACTGACCATACGTGTGTCGAATGTTTCTGTATTTATTCATAACATCCTGCACATACCTTGAATATTAGGTAATTTCTGTGCTGAGTAGAACAAAGGCTTTTCCATACCTGAAACATACTGTATCCTGAGTGACTGGGCTAGAGTTGAGGAGCCTGTTTCCCAATTTGAGGGAGAACATAGACAAAAGTCTTACCTAAGTTCATGCCTAGCATATAGTAAGGGCTCGATAAAGGCTTCTTGACTTTATTTCACTTTTTAAAAAAATCTCCATTGTTCAGTCAGGGAAAGATGGAGATGCTTCTGGAAAAGCAATCACTAAGATCACCCAAGGCTAACAAATATTTGTTTCAGACTTGTAATATTGGTGATGGAGATACTAAAAAAGGAATCATGAATGTCAAAATTCATTTGATTGGTGAATTTGAAAAGATTTATATATGTCACCTTGAGAATTAAGATCCAAACATTAATACTCCATATGATCAGAGGTCATACAAAATTTAAGACATGGAAGTAGCTTGCCAGCAGAAATCTGGTAATCTAAGAGATGGTCATTCCAGTCAAGCTCAGTGGGCCATTTGATTGCTTAATGTGGGGTATATCCCCTCCTCCCCAATTTCCACTGCCAGCTTGAGTAAACAGAATAATCAGTTGGCATAAATGACAGGTCAGAGGCCAATAGAGTCTGAGCTTCTGATCCAGAGCTTGGAGGTTTAATCTGCTCTTAAGTACCCAGAGCTTCTTGGTCCCAAACAAATAGAGCCAATGCTAACAAGATAACCAAGTGCAAATTAGCTGTGGGACACCCTCCCTTCTCCCCAAGTCCCAGGCTATCACTGCTGGCTTGAGAAGGTGAAAGGGATGGAATGAAGTGGTGATGCTATTGCTCTCTTGTATACAGGGAACGACTGTACTGAGAAGAGATTAGGAAGGATTTTCCTTGATAAAGGAAGATGGAAATCAATCATTTGGGAGAAAGGCCCTTGAGGCCCTCTCTGTGTAAGGAAAAGTTAGTCTGGGCTAGGGAGAGACCCACTTACATATGGGTGAGGGATTGGTGGGATACCCTCAAGATTCAAGCTGGAAGTGGTGGAATTCTGCTCCTCCTATACTCCATACATCAAGACCAATGAGCTAGAGCCCAGGAGACAGTCCTTAAGGAAGACTGATTATATTGTAGAATCATTAAAAGGCATAGGGGTGGTGACTATAAGCTCCATGAGGGGAAGGGATCATGAGGGAATGAATCTTAGAACTCATTTAGGGAATGCATTTTGTCCAACCCCTTCCTTTGCTAGGGAAGGAAATGGTCTAAAGAATGGCCCTAGAGAAGGAACAGAGGGATTAACTTTCTTCTGCCCTCCACCCTCCTCCCTCAATACACTCTCATTGTTCATGGGCTCATCTACAATAACCCATTGCTTCCACAATCATTCAGCCAAATTTACGAAGAATTTCTAATATACCAGAAAAACCTGGAAAGACTTACCTGAACTGAGGCCGAGTGAAGTAAGCAGAAACAGCAGAACACTGTTCCAAGTATCAGGGACATATATGATGATCACCTGTGATAGACTCTTCTCAGCAGTACAGTGATCCATGACAATTCTAAAAGACACATGATTGAAAAAGCTATTCGTATCTAGAGAAAGAAGTGTGGAGTCTGAATGCTGATGAAAGCATACGATTATCTTGTGTACTTTTCATTCTTTTGGTTTTCCTCTTTTGTTCTGATTGTTCTTTCACAACATGATTAATGTGAAAATATGTTTAATTGTACATGTATGACCTTAAAAAAGAATTTCAAATGTATCTGTTGTTTCAGGCATTTTGCTAGGGATAAAAGGGGGAAAAATCAAGCTGTGTGTACCCTCAAGGAATTTCCTTTCTCCAAAGTATGGGGTTGAGGACAACACGAAATATCTGTGATTTCAATGGCATAGGTAGAGTACAAATAGTTACCAGCGCAAAGATTTCATAATTCAGTGGCCATGCCCAAAAAACCTCATCACCAAAGGCCAATATTCTGGTGATGAGCTCTTCTGTTCCTAGTAAGAGCCGGTTCTGTAACAATGAGCCCCAGAACATTGACTTCCTAGCTTGATAGGATCATGCTAGAACTTGGGCTTTCCTGGCAAATCTTTGAGAAATGATGCTATACTGGAAAAGAAATTTAGTGGAGGTTTTTATATACACTCATTTTAATAGTAACATGCAAAAAAATAATTAGGAAGGCTAATCTATAGTACATGTACATCTGTTTTGAGGGACAACATAAAGAACTTTTCCCTCATCTTACCAAAAATACCAAAATAACCCTCTTCTAAGAAGTTAGCCCTGTTGTTCTAAATGGGGCCTGAATTAGATCCTCTACTCTCTTAGTATATTATCATCTCCCAAGTGTTTAATGATCAACTCTATGCAGATGAGTCCCAGATCCATCTATTCAGCCCAAGTTTCACTCCTAAGTTTCAGTCCCATATCACGAACTCCCCATGAGACATGGCTAACTGGATGTCCCCAAGAGATCTCACATTCAATATGACCCAAACAGAACTCATTATCTTTCCTCACAAAGTCATCCCTCTTCCTAACTACACTGTTTTGGTCATGGACACCATCATCCTTCCAAGTCTCAAAGGTTCACTCAGCTTTATCCTTCATTACTCATTCTCACATCACCAATCAAGAGGTAAATCTTGAGATTTCTCCTTCACAGAATCACTAGAAGCAGGCCCCTTGGCTCTGTTCACACATCCACCACCTTAGTTTCATCATCTGGTGTCTAGGTTATTGATTCCCATCCTGACTGATCCTTCTCCCTCACTTCTCTCCAATCCATCCTCCTCAGCTGCTAATGTCATTTTCCTCAAGATTCCAATCTATGTCACTCCTTTAATAAACTCCAGTGTCTTCCTACTATCTGTTAGACAAAAATATGAACTCTGTTGCTTGGCTTTTAGATTCCTCCACAATCCAATGAATCTTTCAAACCTCATTGCACATTACTCCTTCCCACTTAAGACAATTCAGTTAAGCTGGTCTTCCTTCTTTCTGTTCCTTACACAGGGCACTCCATCTCCTGTTTACTGACTCCATGCCTAAAATGCTTTCCTCCATCAGTTCTATCTGATCAAATCTTGCTTTGCCATCCAGATGCAACATAAGCATGAAGAAACTCCTAATTCCTAATTCCTCAACCCGCTGATACCCTTTCTCTCTAACTAGCTGGTATTTAACTTTGCTGTTATTGTTGTCCAGTTGTGTCTTATTTTTCGTGACTTCATGGACCACAGCAGGAAGGCCCTTTCACTGTGAGGAGCTCATCTTCTGATGTTCTGTCTTTAAGATTTTAACACTGTCCCTGGGATTTTCTAGTCGATGATACTGGAATGCTTTGCTATTTTCTTCATCAATTCCTTTTTATAGATGAGGAAATTAGAAAAACAGAGTGAAGTGACTTGCACAGGATTGCACACCTAACAAGTGACAGAGACCTGATTTGTAGTCAGGTCTTGTTTACTCAGGGCCTGACATTAACTTCTGTGCCATCTAGTTGCCCCCTGCTTGGCTGTTGTCCTCCATTCCTGAAAAGGACCAAAATGACATCACTGTGCTAGAGTCAAGTTTCAATGCGTCTAACTGTGGCTGATCAAACCAATCCAAGCTCAGAATGCTCTACCACAGGTCGGGCACAGATAGTCTATGTGAACAAATTTGGGAGGATATAATCAATTTCTTTACCCTGCATTTCATTTGAGCTGTTTCAGTTCTGCTTTGCTCATAGAGCACAGCACCTTCTCTGAGGTAAGCATGCCATGCTGAGTGGTCCTATGCCAGTGTCTCCCAGGTCATGGGATCAATTTCGAAGTTCCTGAGAGAGATGTTGAGAGTTCCTTGTATCACTTTTGACCACCAGTGCACACTTGCCTAGTGTGAGTTCTCCATTAAATATCATTTTGGCAAATGTACGTTTTGCATTTGAACAACATGGTCAGCCCATCAGAGTTGTGCTCTCTAAAGCATAGTTTGAATGCTTGGCAGTTTAGTTCAAGTAAGGACCTCAGTGTCTGGGACCTTATCCTGCCAGATGATCTTCAGAATCTTCCTAAGACAATTCAAATGGAAGTGATTCAGTTTCCTGGCTTGGTGCTGGTAGATTGTCCAGGTTTCACAGGCTTCAAACAATGAGGTCAGCATTAACGGCTCTGTAGACCTTTAGTTTGATAGTCAGTCTAATACCTCTTCTCTTCCTTGCTTTTTTTTGGAGCCTCCCAAACACTGAGCTAGCTCTGGCAATGCATGCATCAATCTCATTATCAATGTGTACATCCCTGGAAAGTACACTATCAAGGTAAGCGAACTTATCCAAAAGTTCACAAAGGCTTCATTTGCTGTGACTGATGGTTTCCCTTAACAATGGTGTGGTGGTGGCTGATGAAGCACCTGCCTTTTCTTCGGGTAAATTGTTAGGCCAAAATTAGCATAAGCAGCAAAGAATTGATTCATACTTCGTTGTATTTCAGCTTCAGAGGATGCATTGAGTGCACAATCATCAGAAAACAGAAAATCTTGCACCAACACTCCCTCCACTTTGATTTTGGTTCGCAGCCTAGACTTTGATGGTTTTGGAGGAGAGAGTGAGGTTGACAACTTCATGGAACTCTGCCTCACTGAAATCCAACTTATGCACGAATCAAAAGACAACACCTGTACCATTTTACCATTATACCTATCTCAAAGTCCTGTGGTGACAGGCAAGTGATGAAGCAGGAGGGGCAGATACACTGGGAACTTAGTCACAATCCTGCATACAGGTGACCCAGGCCATAGGGCTGTTTAAGCCTGGAAGCACCTGGGGGATTGAGCAGTCATGTGTGTGTGTGAGCAGCCTTGTAAGGATCACACTGCTCACCTCCCGGTGTGAGGAAGGGTTTCGAAAGCATGCCATAAAAATTGTGCTTACACAAGCCTGGCCTGATTACCATGGCAGATAGGGAGAATCCCATTTTGTGGCCAAAACACAAAAAATTTACAAAAACGACTGCAAAGATGATTCCACTCAGTTGGTCCATGGAATGTAAACATACTTCTAGACAACACAAAAGCCAGTAGACCTGAAAGATGAACACCTCTTGTTGCAAGAGAACACAGCAGCTATCACATTCAAATAGCATCCCAGAGAGAACCAAGGCTGGTAAATGAAGGTCAGCTAACTGAAGTCAGATCTGGATACAGGTTTCCTGCAGTGGCCACAGTGAAGGGGAGTGCTGAGAAGCAGGTGGAGGTTTTGCAATCAAAACTAATCTTGTCACCAAACTTGTATGCCTGCCAAAAGAAGTGAATGACAGACTCATGACAATATGATGGCTACTTGCAGGAATACGTAATGCCACCATCATCAATGCCTATGCTCTCAACATGATGAAGCCTGATGAGATCAAAGAAAAATTTTATGAAGACCTGGAGAACCTTATCATCAATGTGCCAAAAGAAGACAAGCTTATAATTCTGGGTGAATGTAATGGTAGGGTAGGCTCAGACTACCAGATTTGGCCAGAAGGAATAGAACTGGAAACATCAACAGCAATAGTCACTTACTACTGAAGACTTGTGCATCTCATGACCTTCTCATCAGTGACACTGTCTTCCATTTACCTAAACACAAGAAAATTTCATGGAGGCACTCTTGCAGCAAATATTGGAATTTAACACACAATGTGATTATAAGGAGAAGAGACAGATAGGATGTGACAAAGGGAATGCATGACGCAGAGTGGTGGACTGATCATAAACTTATCCTTCTCAAGCTAAATATTTGCATTCAACAAAAGTTACCACCTAGTTGTATATATACGTATATACCCATAAAATTAAGGAAACCTAGAGATTCTCTGGGCCAGTATTCCTCAGTTGTAGGTTGCAGCTCTATTTGGGGCAAACTTCTGATCTTCCACCAAAGTTTTCCTTCTAAAATTATCTTCTTAAAGCTCATAAAGGTCCAGATCTGTGATTCCACTGGTGTGGGGAACTGTGGTGTGGAAACTCCCTGTACTGAGGTAGATTAGCAACCCACTTACAACTTAGGAGTCTTAGAGAAATTTTGCCTGGGCCACTGAACGAGTTGTAGAAGAGACAACTGGTGGTACAGTACCAGCGGTAATATGGGTGGTACAGGCTTGGAGTCAGGAAAATGGAATTCAAATCTGGCCTCAGACACTAATTAGGTATATGACCCTGGGCAAATCATTTCACCTCTGTCAGCTTCTCTTTCCTCATCTGTCAAATAGTACAAATAATAACACCTACCCTGGGAGGGGTGTGAGAAGGATTCAGTGAGACAACATTTGGGAAGGCCCTCAGCACAGTGCCTGGCATACACTAAGTGCTAATCCCATCTCCCCATTCCCTGCTTCAGAGACTATCTACTCTAATCCATTCATTTTACTATTGAAGAAACTGAGCCCCAGAAAGGACTGGTCTTCACTCTACTACACAACACTGTTGCTGGCCAATGTAACTTAAAAGAATAAAGAAATTCTAGGCTTACAATGCTCTTCTCTTTAAGACATCTGTGAGGTGGGCAGTACAGGCATAGGATCAAGGGATCACAGATTGATATCTGGAAAGGAGATCAAAGGCCATTATTTTGCCCAGATTACAGATAAGGAGACAGAGACTCCGAGAGATTAAGTGATTTTCCCCCATACCATGGCTTGGTAAATTTCTGAGAGAGGAGTCAAACCCAGGTCTCCTGACCCTGTGGCAAGTACTCTCCTCCCCTGGTACACTGCCTCTAATGATCAATGAATTGAGAACTAGGTTCCCAAGCTCATCAAAACCCCAGCCTCTGTGATACTGGTTACCAGCTTCTCCAAACATGTTTTGTACTTCCAGAGATAAAAGGGGCAATTTCCATTCCTTGTCCCCCCCTCAAAGACACACTCTCCCAATGCCTCATCTCCTCATCTCCAAGATGGACATTCTAGGATGCCACAGTCAGTTAAATTCAAAATGAGCCCAAGTGTTTTTTTAACTATATCCAGTGGCCCCTGTTCCTCTTGTATCAGTCATTTCCTCTAAACTCAAAGCTCAGGCAGTAAAGGAAGAATATGGTGCGAAGAACACCATCTTCTTTCCTGTTCATCTGTGGTTGGTTTAGCAAGAGAATCCATGTCTTTGTGTCTCCTATTAAGTATCTCTTCAGACTGTGCTATGGAGCACACCATCCTTATTGATCTCTCTGGAACATCTGTGGAGTACTTTGATAATTATCTCACCTCACTGGGTCCATGGTGAATGCATGGAAATTAGGAAAAGGGGTTGAGTATGGGAGGAAAGGTAATGAGTTTTGTTTGGGTGAAATTGAAGGTGACATGTTTTGTGGACATCCAGTTACCACTTTTCCATAGTGAATTAGTGATGTGGTACAGAAACTCAGGAGTGAGGTTCAGGCTGGATGTATGGATCTGCAATCATTTGCACAGAGTTGATCATCAACCTTTTGCATGCTGATAAAACACCAAAAAAGTAGAGAAACAGTAGAGGGTCTAATTTAATTAGTTAGCCTAATTAATAGCATCCCATGAGTAACTTCTTAGAAGAGGGTTTTTCTGGCATCTTTGGTGCAGATAAATACACGTTGTTTACCTTTACCTTCAAAACAGATGTACATGTAGTATAGATTAGCCTTCCTAATTCTACTTTGCATGTCATTCTTAAATGTGCATATATAAAAGCCTTCACTAAATTTCCTTTCTTTTATCTCATCAGTGTGTAAATGTGACTGATTTGTCAAAGGCTCTGCCAGGGAAATGCAAACTCTAAGATGGCCCTGTTAAGCTAGGAAGTCTAGGCCCTGTTATGGACCTGGGGCTCATTGTTACAGGACCAACCCTAGCTAAGGGTGGAAGAACTCATCCCCACAATGTTGACCACTGAGCGATGAGGTTTTTTGGGCATAAGCAACTTACCTGTGGAATCTATGCAGTGGTGCCATTGGACCTGATGGGGATGACCCATCTGTCATCACTGTTATCAGTCACTGATATCACAGATCTTTGTTTTTGGCTTGAACCTCACCCCCAGAAGAATGTAAACTTCTTAAGGGTGTGCACTACTTGATTTTTTTCTTTGTATCTCTAGCCACTAGCAAAGTGCCTACCAAAACAGATACAAGTCCTTGGCTTTAATTTTTAGGTTATATATGCACAATCATGTTAAACATATTTTCTTCCACATTAGTTATGTTGTGAAAGAAGAATCAGAGAAAAGGAAAAAGAATATGAGAAAGAAAAAACAAAAACCAAAAAAAAATGCTTCAGTCTGCATTCAGACTCCTTAGCTCTCTCCCCAGATGTGGACAGCAATTTCAGTTGTAAGGCTGTTGGATTGTCTTGGATCACTGTGTTGTTGAGAAGAGCTAAGTCTATCAAAGTTAGTCATCTCACAATATTGCTGTTACTGTGTACAATTTTCTCCTGGTTCTGCTGACTTGACTCAGCATCACTTCATATGAGTCTTTTCAGGTTTTTCTGATACATTAGAAATTCTTGTTAAATTTAGCCCAATGACAGTGGAAGTAGTGGGGTTCTGTACATGAGCTCATGAAGAATGAGAATGCAGAGGGAGAAGAGATTGGAGGGTAGAAGAAATTTAATCCGTCTGGTCCTACATTTCCTCTTTTAACAAAGGAAGGGGTGAGAAAAAAATACATTCTCTAAATGAATCCTAAGTTTCTTTCCCTCATGGTCCCTGCCCTCATGGAGTTTACATTGTCATTCTTCCTGCTCAATTTAATGATATTTCAATAGAATCAGTCTTCCTCAAGTACTGGCTTCTGGTCTCAAGGCCATTGTCCCAGATGTCTGGTAAATAGGGGAAGCAAGATCCACCACCTCTAGTTTGGATCCTGTAGGCATATCAGCAATCCCTCAACCTTTGTGTAAGTGGGTTAGCCCTTTAACAGAAACCTTTACCCCAGACTAACTTTGCTTTACACAGAGAGGGGCTCAAGGACTCTCTTCCACATGATTGCTTCTCCATCTTCCTTTCTCAAGGAAAGTCCTTCCTAATCTTTCCTTTCACAGTCTTTCCCTGTAAGCTAGAGAGCAATAGCATCAGCACTTCAATCCATCCCTTCCTCCCTCCCAAGCTAGTGGTGATAGCCTGGGACCTGAGGAGAAGGGAGGGGGTCCCACAGCTAATTTGCACTTGGTTATCATGTTAGCATAGGTACTATTTATTTGGGACCAAGAGGCTCTGGGTACTTAAGAGCAGATTAAGCCACCAAGCTCTGGATCAGAAGCTCAGACCTCTTTGGCCCCTCACCTGCCATTTATGCCAACTGATTATTCTATTGACTGAGGCTGGCAGGGAGAAGTGGGGAGGAGGGGAGATACCCACCTCTGGGAGTATATATATGGGAGGCCCCAGAGGTTCCCTTCAGCTCAGGGAGAACTTCAGCAGGTGGTGTCTGTAGGAGCTGCTGAAAGAGGAAAGCAACCATGATGAAGTGGCTGATCATTGCCCTTGTCTGCCTCCATTTTGCGGAGGCAAAGGTCATCAAGTAAGTGCTGAGGTTGGGAGAGGGGAGGTTTGGAGAAAACTGATGGCAGGGAACAGGGAACAGGAGAGAGAAGGGAGGAGGAGGCACAGTGTACGGGAAGAACCCTGACTGGGAGTCAGAATAACTGGGTTGGAATCGAGGCTCTGCTGCTCATTACCTCTAGTATAATGTACAAGTGAATTAACCTCCCTGGGCCTAGGTTTTCTTATAATAATGATGATGATAATGATGGCTACCATTGTATAGTGCCTAAAGATTCACAAAATGCTTACAACACTTGTAAAGTGTTTAGCACAGTGCCAGGCACATAGTGCGTACCACAGAAATGCTTGTTTATATCCTCCTCACTTCCCCATTTCCTTTTTACATATGTTAACTCATATGACCCTTACAACAACTCCAGGAAAAGAGGATTATTATTTTTATCCCCCTTTTATACATGAGGAAACTGAGGCACAGAGAAGTTAAGTGAGTTACTCAGGGTCTCATAGCTACTATGTATCAGAGGTAGGATTTGTATAAAGGCCTTCCTGACTCAGTGTTCTTCCTCTCTATCCACTGAACCATCTTTCTGTTCCCTTGGCTACAAAATGAGTTAGATGAGACTCAAATGACATTTTGGGAAAACTATCAAAGCCTTGACTTTACAGTTAGAGCAACAGGATTCAGATCTTGAATCGGTCACTCATTACCCAGGTGACTTTGGGCAAGCCTCTTAAGCTCCCTGGATGTTAGTTTTCTGTGGGTCCAAATGAGGGAGTTGAGTGAGAGGACCTCTGAAGTCCCTACCAGCCTCAGGTCTGTGAGCCTATGATGCTAGAAACGATGGAGGAGGAACAGGAAAGGTAAGTCATTGTGAGATCATCAAGTAAGTCAGCAGCTCCAAGATTTCTGAAAGGCAAAGAGGAATCTCAAAGAAACTGGACCATGGGGAACTGACCATTGTAAAGGACTGAAGCAATGCCCCTGGGCTCATCCTTGCCATCCCCACCCAGGAAGGGGTTGGCCTCTTCCATCTTCTGTCTTGAAACTGGAAGTCAGAAGCACCTAAAGCAATTCAGTCTTTGAGGGAGCCCTAAAGAAGACTGGTGCACCAGAATCCCAAACAGGCCTGGCCCTGAAGAGGCTCAAAGAGGATGTCAAGGCAGGCTCATGCTGGGAGACTCCCAAAAGGAACTGGCAAAGATTCTCATCACTTGCCAACTCCAACCTTCCCCTTCACTCAGGGCAGTCCATTGGTCTCCACCAATTAGAAGAGAGTCCTTTACCTTTGGGCTTGGGAGAGAGGTTACATCATTATTCCCATTTTACAAGTGAGTTCACTGCAGCAGACAGTGGTGAAGTGATTTGTCCAAGGTCAAATAGCTAGTTTCTGAGGCAAACCTGAACTTGTGTGTTTCTGATTTTAGATCCTGAGCTCTTTCTACTATGTCTCCTAGCTGCCTGAGGGATGAGAGTAAGGTAGAGAGAAATAGAACCCCTGCAGAGAAAAATAGAGAAAAGAAGTAAAAACAAAAAATATACAAAGAGGGATCTAAGTGGCACTGCCATGGATATAGAGTGCCAGGCTTGAAGTCAGGAAGATTCATCATCCTGACTTCAAATCTGGCCTCACTTACATAGTAGCTGATGTTCTCTGAACATGCTATTGGCCACATTTGCCTCAATTTCCTCATCTATAAAATGAACTGGAGAAGAAATGGCAAAACACTCCAGTAGCTTTGCCAAGAAAATACCAAATGGGATTATGGAGAGTTGACTGAAAAGCCTGAACAACATGGAAAGTCAATATAAAGGAATTTTTGAGTAAGGAAACAGCATACTACCTGCTAGAGGCTAACTTGGAAGGTCTTCTGTCAAAGATGGTAGCTGAGATCTCAGTGCTGAAAAGCTGGGTCTGAAAGAGACCAGATTGCAGAGACGTAGGCAAAGGTGGGAGGGAGTTATACCTCCTGTCCCTCAGCTCTTGTTGCCCCTGGGTCTGTGGAGTCTTTGCTTCTGGACTGTGGATGGGATTGACTGAGTCAGGGAGGAAGTGAGTTCTGGGACAGATGCACTAACAGCACCTCCTCCTGCCCCCCTCAGGGTTCCTCTGAAAAGGTTCAAGTCCATGAAGCAGGTGATGAAGGAGAAGGGGGTGCTGCATGACTACTTGAAGAACCACAAACAGGACCCTGCCACCAAGTACTTCAACCAGTTTGCTGTTGGCTATGAGCCCCTCACCAATTATATGGATGTGAGTGAGCATCTTCTCTCTCTTCATACTGAAGGCTGACTCAGCTCTCCTGTGGCCCTTGGGATGCACACAGCTCACAGTGTGCCAGTGAGCTACGATGAGCATGTCCTAGGGGGAGGATCCTGGATGACAGAAAAAAGGAGACATCCTGCTCACTCTCAGGAAGCTCCCGGTTTGACAGAGAGGGACAAAGTTCTAGCCTGGAGGGACCTGCAATTTTAATAGGGGTGACCATGCTGAGACTCAAGATGGGATCCGCCATATTATTGCATTGGCAGGTGACACAAAGATCAGTGAGAATAGCTAAGGAACAGGTTGGATGAGAGTATCAGGAGCCACAGAGACCTTGGGAGGCTAGAGCACTTGGAGAACTTGAATATGATGTAACTGAATTAGGAGAAATGTAGTCTTAAACTTGGGTTGGAAGAACTCAACCTGTCATTCAAGCAATCTAAAAATGCCTCCTGAGTCAGTCAATTCCCCTCCTCACAGCTGTTTAAGCCAAGACTAGTTGATCATGTGTCTGGTGCTTTATAGAAAGCATCTGTGAGGCATAGGTTGGATTGGATGGTCCCTGAAGGACTTTCCATCCTTGAGTTTCTGTGACTCCATGGCTGGTGACTGAAGAAGGAGGCAGATTGAACTGATGAAATGCACTGGGGCCCACAGCCCAGTCTTGCTAGAGGCTGCTAGATCTTAGGTGGGCAGGGGATGATCTGAGTGTGCAGGACAATTAGCATTCCTCAAGCCATTATTATGTGTCAGGCACAGGATAGATTTCTGCAATATGCTCACCCTGCCTTCCTCCCTAGATGTCCTACTATGGGGAGATCAGCATCGGGACCCCAGCCCAGAACTTCCTGGTCCTCTTTGACACTGGTTCCTCCAACCTGTGGGTGAACTCCGTTTACTGCCAGAGCGAGGCCTGCAGTGAGTACCCTGGTGTAGCTGGGAAAGAAAGAGAGAAGAAAAGTAGTCATGAAGAAAATATGGCACCTACCTCAAAGGAGGCAAGGAAGGACTGCTGGGTGCACTTGAGAATCAGAATGGACTAGTAATATTTTCAATCACATAGGACACCCAAAGGAGAGCTGAGTAGAATCACATTTATCTTATTCTATTCCACTCCAACCTATATATTCTCATGATGCACCTACTGTGTGCCTACAGCATGGGAGAATGCAAGGGAACTGTGAGATTTGGTCTTGGCTCAGTCATCTTACTAGGTAGACAGGACATGCATAGAGTTGTTCTTGGTCTGGTGAATATCCTTGGGTTTGGGCCACAGTACATCTGTCCATTGGGCAGAAATAGGACATTGTATAAAAAAAAACAGTTCAGTGGGAATGGCGGCTGTGGTCAGGCATGATGGCAGCTGAAGAGGGATGGAGGACATAAATAGGAGGAAACGGCTACCCCCACCAGGTGAGGTGGTTGTGGATGAAATCTTAAGTCACCTCACTTCCCAAACCTTCTGTGTAAATCTCTGAAAGTGTGGATTCAAATCCTGCTTCTGCTCCTTTCTGATCAAGTGACCAACAGCAATTTGTCCTTACTATCCCAAGGCAACTCTTTAAGATTCTCAATCAGTAGGTCAGCTAGGATGAATTAAGTGCCTGCTATTTGCTAGGCACTTTGCTAAGTGCTGTATTTACAAGACTAAGTTTCAGGCAACTTTCACCCTGTGAGGGCAACAGAACCAGAGAATCACAGGTATAAGTCTCCCTCCCCCTGCTCCCTAAGACAGGATGTCACTGTGTGTCAGATTGGGAGGTACCAACAGTAAGCCCTGGAGGAATTTGGTGGAGGGGGAGCACCAAGTGGACTAGGAGTGCTCATGGAATCAACACTTGAACTGTATCCTGAAGATGGATTTGGATCCTAGGAGTTAGAGCTGAGAAAGACCTGAGAGGTTAAATGGAGATAAGAATAAGGGGCAGTCTTCAAGGCTAAAACACTAGAATTTCACTTAGCAAAGAACAGATATGAAAGGGAAAAATCTGTGGCAGTCTTCATTTAAACCCAACCCCTGAGGAACCTGCCCCTCTCCTCCACTAGGTCAGCCCTTCACTGTCCCAGGCTGAGGGCTGGAGGTGAATAGGTGATTCCATATAAGGGCCATCAGAGAGAGTGATGATAGTAATAATGATGAGCCACATGATATCAGGCTTCAGCTGCTGATGTACTGATAGCCACTACATAAGATGGGAAATATAGATATTATTATCACCATTTTCTAGATGAGGAAACTGAGGCTTTAAAAGGTTATATGACTTTCCCAGAGTCTTGTGGCTACTGAGTAGCACAGATGAGACTTGAACCCACATTTTCTGATGCCATGAATGCTCTTTCCATTGCACTACAATGCAGAGAAGTGGGAAATGGGATGATGAGATCTGGACATATTGGCGTCTACTAATATCCTCTTTTTGTATGAACAGCCACTCATCCCCAGTTCAACCCCAGTGACTCTTCCACCTTCTCCAGCAGTGAACAGACCTTCTCTATTGAATATGGAACAGGGAGTCTTACTGGAGTCTTTGGCTATGACACTGTGACAGTGAGTGTTTACGGGCGGGAAGTGATTAAAAGGAGTGAATGAGGGGACACTCAGTGCCCACTGGGGGCTCCATTCTAGGTACAGGACTTGGACACCTGGGAGCACGGATATGTGGGAGTCCAGCTGCCAGAGGCAGCAGGTTGAGCTCTAAGGTTCTCTTCATGTTTGTGGAGAGACTGGTCATAGATGAGAGGAAGCTCTGCTTCCCTGGCTTTTCTTCTTCATTCTGTAGTGAGCTTAGTCTGGCTTCAGGAGCCTTAAGGACCATGGGACATGTGGGGAGGAGGATCAGAGCTATGTACCATGCTGCCCCATGCAGAGATGGTCCTAAGTCTCCATAGCCTTTGCTCCTCAAACCCCTCCCCACCACAAGAGTTACATCAGGACAGAGTTTGGGTGGGTCAACTAAGCTCCTCTGTAGGCCTGGGGGGAAAGCTGTTGTCCCCATGGCCCCCTTCTGAGACAGTGCTTCCTTGTGGACTTCTCCCCCACTCCCACAGATCCAGGACGTCTCTATCACCAACCAAGAATTTGGCCTGAGCGAGACAGAACCTGGCACCAACTTTGTGTATGCCAATTTTGATGGGATCCTGGGCCTGGCCTATCCTGCCCTCAGCGCTGGTGGAGCAACCACTGTCATGCAGGGCTTCCTGCAGGAGGACCTGCTCAATGCTGCTGTCTTTGCCTTCTACCTTAGTGGGTAGGTGACTTGACTTACTTCTTCCTGTGGTCCCTCTTCTTCCTCCTGACTCTGTCTTGTCTCCTGATTCCAGGACATGAAATTCTCTATGGCAGAACTTTTAAACCTGGGTTTTATGAATATCTATACATACACATACAAACATACAGATATGTAAACTTGTATATATATATATATATATGTATATATATGTATATAATATATATTGAACTCTTTTTAAATATAAGCAGTTTCTTTGGTAATTTTATGAATTTTATTTCCTGCATTTAATAATATGATTCTATGACAGGGGTCACAGACTTCACCAGAACTCCAAAGGGGTTTGTGACATACCCAAAAAAGGTTAAGAGCCACTTCACTGTGGCTTTCCTTTTCTGTCCCCTGCCAATAGGGAAATTGATGAATTCATTTGTATTTATTGATTACCTGCCATGAAGGTGGAATGGGGATGGGGCTGAGTCAGGGAGGGAAGCTAAGAGGTGGTCTCTTCCATCAAGAGGCTCACTGGGGATTAGTTGATGGAGAGGGGGGTAGTGCCTGGATTGACTTGACAGGCTTACAGTAGGTGAGTAGAACAGTGAGGACACTGACCTGACTGGCAAGTCTGGTGCCTTTTGTGAACAGTGGGACATGAGCTGAATAGGGAGGTTGGGGAAGCTGTGGAAGGCAGGCTGAGGTTTTCAATCATAGTGTTTCCTTTTTTCCCAGTGTGCAATCACAGAGTCTGAGGGATAGAGAGCCAGGAGACACTATAGAGAGCAGTGTCTTTATCATCAGTTTAGGACTGGAAAGGCTCTTGGAGGTTGTCCAATCCCATCTTCCATCAGAGATAAAGCAACTGGATAGAGAAAGAGAGGGGACCTGAGATTTCATTGGTAAAGGTAGTTTCCAGATAGAAGCTCTCTAGCAGTGAAAGGTATTTTTGTGGTTATTCAATTGTGTCTGACTCTTTGTGACCCCATTTCAGATTTTTCAGGGCATACTGGAGTGGTTTGCAATTTCCTTCTCCAGCTCATTCTACAAATAGGAAAACTGAGGCAAAGAGGGTGAATTGACATGCTCAGGGGCCCACAGCTATTAAGTGTCTGGTTTTGAACTCAGGAAGATGAGACTTCCTGACTCAGCACTCTATCCCCTACAGCGCCACCTAGCTGCTTCCATGCAATTCATAGTCTTGGAAATTGCAATGAGAACTTAAGTGGCTTGCTTAACCTTCACTCAGCCATTCTAGACAGTGGTGGGTCTAGAATTCCAGCATCTTGACCCTGGGAGACCACTTCTCTAACCACTCTGCCATGCTGCTCCTCAAAAGATTCTGAGGCCTAAGAAATCTATCTTCCTACTGCTCCAGGATGAAGTCACAGGTCTCAGGTCCAAGGCTCACTTACCACTTGACCCTGGTTGCTAGGAAGGACTTTGGCTGGCCTGTGCCTCCTTCATGTGAGAAGCAGAACAGTGGGAATGGGGGGGTTGCTGATGAGTAATCAGGACCTGTAGGCTGAGTAAGATCTGTTGTGGCAGGAAATAGGAAAAAGAAATAGGAAAATACTTTTCCCTTTGCCTGTCCCTGCCTGTTTCTCAAAGCAACATTTTTCCTGGGTCCTCAGGGATGAGAACTCTGACAATGGAGGTGAAGTCACTTTTGGAGGAGTGGATACCAGCTTGTACACTGGAGACATCAACTGGACCCCTGTCACTGAGGAAGCTTATTGGCAGATTGGCATTAGTGGGTATGTGAGGTGTCGTAGGGAGGAGAGAGAGGGACTCAGAATGGATATATGACTGAAGATTATTCCTTCAGAGTGAAAAAATGAGGGTCAAAGGGAAATGATCCAAAATCTAGGGACAAAAGTCATGGCTAACATGGGTTGATATCCTGAGTCTTCATATAAAATAGGTATTACAAAGAAAGGATGAGATCAAGTCTAGAGGGACCAGCTCTATGATGGGTCCACAAATAAGAAAGACGAGTAGGGGGAATGGAGGTGTAGGACCCATGTCTCTTCTCTGGGAAGGGGACTGAAGTAAGATAAATGCCATTGTCTCAAATGCTGTCTCAAAGTGGAGGGAAGAAACCCAGTAGATTCAAATGCTTTGACTTGGGGACTACCAAGATGACCCAGGCTCGGAATTCCTCAACTTGGACTTTCTCTACAATGAGAGGAGTAGAATTTTGTCAGGAAAAGACAAATTGAGACTGATATGGCAGAAAGAGCCTTGAATGCAGGAGAGGGAAGCAAATGCATATGCTCAAGAACTGTCTCTAATCAGTAACTGTCTTCCTTTAGGTTCTCCATTGGTGGCGAGTCTACTGGCTGGTGCTCTGATGGTTGCCAAGCTATTGTGGACACTGGCACTTCCCTCCTCACTCTTCCCCAGGATATGTTCTCTGAGCTGATGCAGTACATTGGAGCTGAGGAGGATGAAGATGGACTTGTAAGGGATCCTCTCTAAGACTCAGTTTCCTCATCTACAAAATAGGGATAATTATACTTGGGCTTGGTATTTCACTAGGTTGCTAGGAGTAGTACCTTAAAGTACTACCATTATCACTGCTGGCTCCCCTCAAAGCTCTGCAGCTCTGACTCATATCTCTATTTATGAGGATATCAGGGTTAGTAGTCCTTTGATTGGCATATGGTTTGATTAGTGATCTGTGGCAGGACTGGTATGGAGAGGGGGAATCATGGGAGGTAGAAACTGGGTCAGGAAGACTGTCCTGAACATATTGTAGAAGCTCTGGAGACTCATGAGAGGGTGGAGCTCTTAAGTTCCTGCTCCCATAGACATATCTTTCTTTCTGTGTCTCTGTCCCGCAGTACTTGGTCAGTTGCAGCAATATTGACAGCCTGCCTACCCTCACCTTCAACATCAATGGTGTGGACTTCCCCCTTCCTCCCTCTGCCTACATCCTTCCGGTGAGTCCACTTCATTCCCCTACTATGCATTCTTGCCTTCTCAGGAGTGGTCCCTGTGAGCAGGGAGGGTAAAGGAGAGATCAACTATTCTTCTTCTTGGGAAGGAGGGGAAAAATTGAGCTGTAGGTTCGAGGAGGGACCAGATCACACCTTCAGATATACCTTGCTCCCTGTCCTCCATGTTCCTTGGGATGAAAAGGAAGAAAGACGACAGAGTTGGGGGACTAGGGAAACAGATACGCCCCTTTGACATGGCTCTCCCAGGATGTAATGTGATAGAATCCTAGACTCTCAGCACTGGAAGGGGTATCAGTGGTAATCTGACCCAACTTCCACACAAAAGAGTCATCTCTGCTACATCTCCATGAGGTAGTCTTCAACACCAGTTTGAATACTCTCAGGGATGGGGAGCTTAGTGTCTCACAGGGCAGCCTGTTCCATCGTGTAGGTCCTAGACGTGGGGTCACCAGCAGAGAGGGAGGGTTACAGGTCAATAGGTAGTCTTCCCTAGATACTAGATTAGTCCTTTCAGGACAACTTCCCCCACTTGACTCTTGCACCCTATTTTGGAAATTCTCTTGGAGGACTGACTGTAGGGACAGAGAGCAAAGGTAGATGGGTAGATAAGTAGGGAGATAGAAAGATGGACACAGAGATGATAAATAGAACTTCTGTTAAATGCTAAGTATGTGACAGGCACTGTGCTATGAAGCCCAATGTGGCTCATGTGATACTGCTCATCACTCACTCAATAGCAAACATGAAATAATGTGCTCAGTATGGTGTTAAGGCACAGTGTACATGCAAGTGCATCTGCTGAGGGGTTATGGACAGATAGAAAATAAGATTTGGCTCTTTTGGATTTTCTGATACAAGTGAAAAAGAGGTTAAACAAAGGGAATGGACAATGATACTAAGCAATGAGTGTTCATTCCCTGCCCCTACTTTCCCAGCTCCTTAGTGGCAGGATTCATGCAAGGGAGGCACAGGTCCTTATGAGATGGGGTGATCACTGAAGGTTTTCAAGTGAAGATTTAAAACTTTTCCTGTCCAGAGATAGAATCTGAAGCCTCAGGCAAATAACTCCTGCTCAATGAGTCCCACTGCCAGAGTCAAGGCCAGCTTCCTAGAGGAAGTAGACCTTCATGGTTGATGGACTCCTCTTCTTCTCCTCTCCAGGGTGACAGCACCTACTGTGAGGTGGGGATCATGACCACTTACCTGACTTCTGAGAGTGGCCAGCCCCTCTGGATCCTTGGGGATGTTTTCCTGAGGAACTACTACTCTGTCTTTGACCTTGCCAACAACAGGGTGGGCTTTGCCAGCCTGGCCTAAGCTCCTCTTCCAACCTTGTTTTAACTCGCTGGCTCTTGGGATTGTTCTCAGCTCTTCTTGTCTTCCTACCTCCCTTTTTGTCTCTCTTGATGGATTCTGGATCTTCATTGTGTGGCCTGGGAGTCTACAAATAAAAATTATTCTAACACTTCATGCATTTGTCCTTTCATTCAACCTGTGTCAAGCTTTTACTGCCTGGGAAACCATGTACTAGGTGTAGGAGATGGTGCCTCCAGAGGTTGTATATGGCAAGATCCCAGCTGTTACTGAGCTCACAGTCTTGTAGGGAGATAAAAATACCAACATTGGTAACCATATGATAAATCCATTACAGAAGCTTCAATGAAAATGTTACGTGAACTCTGAGTTTTATGAGATGGGATTGGAGGGAAGATCATTCCTGATCAGTGGATCATTCTGGCTTCCAAATGCTCTTTTTGGGGTTGAAGTGTCCAACTGGGACTGCTCTATCCATCATGCTCTACTATTTTAGTCAGCTCAAAGGTGTTTGTTCTGGGATGTATATCAACCAATCGATTAACAAGGATTAATTCAACACCTACTCTATGTGCCAGGCACTGGGTCTCCTCAAATAGTATTTCTAGTGATCACTCCTGGGCTCCACACTTACCTCTGTGCCACACTGCCTCCTTAGTTCTTTACATTTCCACTGTATACCCTGCTCCATCAGAGCTTGATCCCCCAACTAACTGTTTATCTTCCCATTTTCTAATCTCTGCCTCCTCCATCTTAGAATGTGTTTACCCTTTTAAAATAATGCAAGTCTCCTCCAACCCAAGTATAGGGAGCAAGTCTCCTCTCCTTGCCTGGAATATTTCCACAACTAGGGGTGTCTTCATGGACAAGGACTGTGACTACATCTACTCTATTTTAGCAGGAGCTCCCAAGTGTCAGAACCAGATCTCAGTCTTCTTATTTCTCCCTACCTCCTCGTGGAAGGTTCTGCCCTCCAGCACATCACAACTCTTAGTCTCAGCATCATAACAAGGTTGACAATCAGGCATTGTTATAAAAAATATTAACTTCCCATTTCTCCCCTCCCCAAGGCTCTGGGCTTATATGAACCAAAATTTGTTGTGGAGACTTGACCTCAAGTGTATTAGTTTGTCTGTTTGGATAACTATACTCTGACCCTAGAGTAAAATTCCAGGGAAATTTCTTCCTTTTTTAGATATTTTCAGCACAACTTTATTCTTATCTGCCAAGGGTTCTTAACATTTTCTGAACCATAGACCCTTCAGGCAGTCTGGTGAAACCCTATGAACCTATTTGCAGAATACCAGCTTACATGCTTAAAATAAAGTCCATAGCATTACCAAGGAAGCCAATTATTTTGAAATACAGTCACTCACTTTAAACAAAAAGTCTTAAACTCCAACTTCAGAAGGAATGAGTATCAGAGTAACAAGCAGAATATTGTCCCTGAACTTTGGGACTGGACTGACTCAATCCTAGATTTGCAACTCAAGGGGTAAGTAATTATATCCCAAACTGCTAAATAATGTGGTGAAATATATTAATTATATGTTTTCAACTGCTTGCTGTTGTTTGTCCTGTTTTGAAGAGCACCAATGCCATCCCTGGTGCTTTCTTGACTTGTTGGTGAATTGGATTTAAGTGAGGCAGAATTGCTCAAAGTCTTCAGCCTCACTGTTTTCCTGAGTCAGTGACAGCACCAAAGTCAAGATGACTGCTGATGGGCCAGGAGGCAGTGAGTGACTTTGACCCAGCTCTAAATGCTGCGCAGTGCCTGCTTCACCCTCCTTCATGGCCATGGGAACAAATTGCTCTCATCCACTCATTCCTCCAAGGGAAACCTTCACATGCTTGAGGTAGACATTCTCCTAACTCACCCACAGGTTCAAGGCCAGCCTGCCAGTTACTCCAACCTGGTTTATTTTCTCTGCCCAGATCGTTTACCAGGGTGTGGCTACTGCTCATGCTATAACTTCTTGGAGCCACAGGTGAGAGTTGGATGCAAAGTGGACACCAAAGCTGAATAGAGCTCAGCAAGTCCTCACTCCAGAGGTACAGTGCTCTGGGAACACTCCATAGGCCCCTTGTTAAAACCACATCTAAACTGCTGCTTACCGTCTTAAGGTCCTTCATTTACGTGGCATCCCAAAGATCTGTTCTGCTCAGATACAAAATAGAAGGGAGCACTCTACACCAGTGTTATGACAAGGCTATAAACCTGCATCTCTGGTTCTGGTCTTCAGCTTCATTTTCTCATAGGCCCTCACTTCCATCCCATTTGTCTGAGCAGTCAGACTGTGCTGCCAGTGCAGGATCCATGACAACCTCTGGAAGTGCTATCAGAGAACAGGCATGGCAACCAACTCCAAATTAGAGTTCCCAATACATTTCCTTGAAGCCAAAAGAAGGGCTTCTCAAAGGTGTAGTCACTGTTGGATGAAAGGTGATAGTAGTGGAGATGGTCTTGTTATGGAAGACGCGGGACTTGGACTATTTTTTCTTTAATAGCTACTGTGTTACCACACAATACAATAGGGATGTTTCCATATACTCATATCAGATGTAGATGCCAGTTAAAGGTCCATTGTTGTAAATAACTCCCAGCAGTACATTATACATTGTAATGGCCTCTTAGACTATCAGATTTCTAGTGGCAAGCTGTGTCCCATATCTTAAATTTAGTATGACCTCTGATCATATGGGACAGGTGAGTTTGGACCTTAACACTCAACGTGCCTTTATAATGTTTTCCAAATTTGCCAATCAATTTTTTTTTACAAATATAGTTTTTTTTTCAGTATCTCATCACCAAGTAATACAAGGTTGAACCAAATTTTTTGTTCTCCTTGAATGGTCATGCTGATTACTTTTCCAGTAGGGTCTCCATCCTCCTCTTTCTCCTGCAGTGGAAAGACAATGACATTTGCAATCAAAAGACCAACATTCCAATCTCACTTCTTCTGCTAGGGTAAGTCACTTCTTTCTGGGCCTCAGTTTCTTCATCTACTGAGTGAAGGAACTGGACTAAGTTGTATCTAGTAAGCATCAAAGGTAGGATTTGCATAGAAGCCTTCCTGGCTCCATGGTCTTTATCTTGATCTACTGACCCATCCATCTGATCCCTTGGCTATAAAATAAGTTAGACAAGACCCATGAGATATTTTCAAAAGGTATAAAAGCCTCAACTTAGCAGTTCAGCCCCTGGATTCACATCCTGCATCTGTCACTTATAAACCAGGTGACTTTGGGCACTTGTCTTAAGCTGCCTTAATTTTAATTTTCTGAGGTTCAGAATGAGGGAATTGAGCTAGAGGACCTCTAAAGTCTATACTGACCTCTGAAGTCTCTACCAACTTCAGGTCTATGATCCTATGATGTTAGGAAAGAAGGAGAAACAGGAAGGTTAAGTCATTGTGTTGTCATCAAGGCAGGTCATTCAACTTCAATAATAAGAAGAGAGTCCTCTGCTTATGGGCTTGGGGGAGGAGTTACATTATTATTCCCATTTTGCAACTGAGTTAACTGAGATAGATAGAGATGAAGCGATATGCCCAAAGTCAAACAGCTATTATTTGAGGCAGATTTGAACTCATGTCTTCCTTACTCCTGGTCTTAAACTCATACTACTATGTCAACTAGCCACCTGGGGAATAGGAATTAAGAAGAGAAAAAAATAGAAACCATGAAAAGAAAAAAGTAGACAAAAGGAGTAAAAGAAAATATACCCAAAGAGACAGTTAGGTGGTATGGCAATGGATACAGAGTATCAAGCCTGAAATCAGGAAGACTAATCTTCATGAATTCAAATCTGATCTCAGATACTTCCTAGCTGTATGACCCTGGGCAAGTCATTGACTGTGTTTTCCTTAGTTTCCTTATATACAAAATGAGTGCAAGAAGGAGATGTCAAACCACTCCAGTTTTTCTGCCAAGAAAACCCTAAATGGGGTCACAGAGAGTCAAACGTGACTAAAACAAGTGAACAAAAACATACAAACTCAATATAAAGGAATTTCTGAGTAAGGAAAGAGCATACAGCCTGCTAGAGGCCATCTTGGAAGGTCTTCTGTCAAAGATGGTCGCTGAAGTGAGAAGGGTAAGACCTCACTGCTGAAAAGCTGAGTGTGAAAGAAACCACATGTCAGAGACAAAGCAAAGATAGGAGGGGGCTATGCCTCCTGTCTCGGAGCTCTTGTTGCCCCTGGTATGTGGAGGTTTTGCTACAGGATTGTGGGGGGGATTGACTGAGTCAGGGAAGAAGTGAGTTCTGGGACAGTTGCACTGATAGCACTTTCCCCTGCCCCCTCTCAGGGTCTGTCTAAAGAGGTTTAAGTCCTTGAAGCAGGTGATGAAGGAAAAGGGGGTGCTGAGTGATTTCTTAAAGAACCACAAACATGACCCTGCCACCAAGTACTTCAACCAGTTTGCTGTTGGCTATGAGCCCCTCACCAATTATATGGATGTGAGTGAGCATCTTTTCTCTTCCGGGCAAAGGCTTACTCTGCTCTCCTGGGGCCCTTGGGATTCTCAACTCAAAGTGTCCCAATCAACTATGATGAGCATGAGAATTCCACTCAGAAAAGAACAGACATGAAAGGGAAAAATCTGTGGCAGTGTTTCTCAGTGTGCCCCTCTGCCCTCTCCCTCTGGCCCTCTCTGAAACACCTGAGGGACCTGCCTCTCCCCTCCAGTATGTCAAATTTTCACTGTCCCGGGGTGAGGGCTGGAAGTGAATAGGTGATTGCATGCAAGGGCCATCAGAGAGAGTGATAATGGTAATAATGATGAGCCATGTGATATCAGACTTTAACTGCTGGAAGACTTATAGCCACTACATAAGATGGGGAATAGAGAACACACATTATTATCACCATTTTATGGATGGGGAAACTGAAGCTTTAAAAGGTTATATGACTTTCCCAGAGTCATGTGACTCCTGAGTACCACAGACGAGACTTGAACCCAGATCTTCTGATGCCATGAATGCCCTTTCCATTGCATTACAATGCGGAGAAGTGGGAACTATAGTGATGAAATCCAGAGTTATTGGCATCTACTGATCCTCTACATCCTCTTTTTGTGTGAACAGTCACTCATCCCCAGTTCAACCCCAGTGACTCTCCCACCATCTCCAGAAGTGAACAGACCTTCTCTATTCAGTATGGAACAGGGAGCCTGACTGGAGTCTTTGGCTATGACACTGTGACAGTGAGCGGTAATGGGGGACATGTGGTAAAGGGGAGTGCATGAGTAGACCGGGGGAATCCGGTACAGCTATGGGGCTTGGACACCTGGGAGCAAGAACATGAGGGAGTCCAGTTGCCAGAGGCAACAGGTGGAGCCTAAGATTCTTTTCAAGTTTGTGGAGAGAGTGGCCATAGATGGGAGGAAGCTCTGCCTCCCTGGATTTCGTCCTCTTCCTTCTGTAGTGAGTTTAGCCTGATTTCAGGACCCTTAAGGAACATGAGGCATGTGAGGAGGAGAATCAAAGTATGGATCATGCTGGCGCTGTGTAGCAAAGGCCCTAAGTCTCCATAGGTTCTCTTTCTACTCTAACTCCTCCCCATCCCAAGAGCTACATCAGGACAGAGTCTGAGGGGGATGGGACCCTCTCATCACTTGTCTCAACAAGGTGGAGACTAAACTCCTTCCTAGGCCTCTGAAAAAGCTATCTACCTATGGCCACCTTCTGTACCAGCCATTCTTTATGGACTTCTCCCCCACCCCCACAGATCCAGAGCATCTCTATCACTAACCAGGAGTTTGGCCTGAGCGAGACTGAGCCTGGCACCAACTTTGTGTATGCCAATTTTGATGGGATCCTGGGCCTGGCCTATCCTGCCATCAGCTCTGGTGGGGCCACCACTGTCATGCAGGGCTTCCTGCAGGAGGACCTGACCAATGCCCCTGTCTTTGCCTTCTGCCTTAGTGGGTAGGTGACTGGGCTTACTTCTTCCTCTGTTCCCTCAGCCACCTCCTGACTTTGTCTGGTGTCCTGCTCTCCAGCAGAGAAATTCTCCATGCAAGACCTTCTTAACCTTGGCTTTATGAATATATATATATACATACACACACATATATATACATATATGTGTATATGTAGCATATATATTATATCATATCATATATACTATATACTATATGCTATATTTATACTGTATACTTATACTATATATTATATATAGAATATATACACTATATATTATGTATACTATATATTATATATGTAACTATATATAAGTATATGTATATGTGTGTGTGGATATACATATACAAATGTTTTTCAATATGATAACTTTCTTTTGTAATCTTATGAATTTTATCTTATGCATTTAAAAATATGATTCTGTGAAACGGGTCACAGGTTTCACCAGACCTCCAAAGGGGTCTGTGACACACAAAATAAAAAGGTTAAGGACCCCTCTTCTCTGGTTCTTTCCTTTCCTTTCCTCTCCCTTCCCAATAGAGAAATTGATGAATTTTGTTGTATTTATTAATCACCAGCCATGTGGGTTGTATGGGGTTGAGGATGGGTCAGGGAGGGGAGAGGATATAGGGAAGGTAAGAGGGGATCTCTGCCCTCAAGAGCCTTATAACAAGGGATTAGCTGATAGGATTTAGTTAGTTTCTGGATCAATTTGATAAGCTTAGGAAGGTGAGGGGGACAGTGAGAAGACTGACCTAGCTGGCAAGTCTAGTGTCTGTTGGGGAATGGTGGATCATGAGTTTGATAGCAAGGTCAGAGAACTTTGGAAGACCAGGCAGAGATTTGCAATCACAATTCTTCCTTTTTTTCCAATCTATATTCACAAACTCTGAGGGATATAGAGTGAAGGGAAACTGTAAAGAGCATTGTCCTTATCATCAGTTTAGTATTGGAAAGAATCTTGGAGGTTGCCTAATCAAACCTTCCTTTACAGATAAAGCAACTAGATTGGTAAAGAGGAAGGACCTGAGATTTCATTGGTATAGGGAGTTCCCAGTTAGGAAGCTCTCTGCCAGTGAAACGTATTTTGGAGGTTGTTCAATCATGTCTGAGTCTTTGGAGACCCCATTTGGAATTTTTCCTGGTAAAAATACTGGAGTGGTTTCTCATTTCCTTCTCCAGCTCATTTTACAGATAAGGAAACTGAGGCAAAAAAGGTGAATTGACTTGCTCAAGGACACACAGCTTTTAACTGTCTCAAGATGATTTTGAACTCAGAAAGATGAGTCTTCTTAACTCCAGTCCCAGCACGCTATCCCCTGCAGTGCCACCTACCTGCCTCAATGCAATTTATACCCTTTGAGAATTGCAATGAGAAGTTAAGTGACTTATTCAAGCTTCACACAAATATTTTACTCAGAGGTGGGTCTAGAATTCCAGCTTGTTGGCCCTGGGAAACCACCTCTCTTTTCTCTCTACCATGCTACTCTATAGTCCAGCAAGATTAGCCTTTTTTTAAAGGCAATTGGGGTTAAGGGCCTTACCCAGGGTACCACAGCTAGGAAGTGTCTGAGGTCATATTTGAACTCAGGTCCTCCTGACTCACTGCAACTAGTTGCCCCTTTATTCCTGGAATCATGGACCATCTCCAGTCATTCTGAAGAATACTTGACCACTGGCCCCAGGTGTCTCTGGAGGACAAAGCAAGGCTGGCTACACAGCCCTCCTTCACTCAAATCCAAGTCATATCATCATCTGCCTGACATCACTGTCCTCTTCAAGAACAAAGGACAAACACACAAACCATGCTACTCCTCCAAATCTTCAAAGTCCTAGGAGATGTATCTTCCTACTGCCCTTTGGTGATCCCATAGGTCTTAGCTCCAAGGCTCACTGACCACATGGCCTTGGTTGCTAGGAAGGACTTTGGTTGGCCTACTCTTCTTTCATGTGAGAAGTAGAGCAGTGGGGTAAGGTTTGCTGATGAGTAATCAGGGACTGTGGCCTGAGTAAGAACAGTTGTGGGAGGAAGTAGGGAAAGACAAGGACCCTTTTTCCCTTGCCAGTCCCTGCCTATTCCCCAAAGCCAATATTTTCCCTGTGTCCTCAGGGATGAGAATTCTGACAATGGTGATGAAGTCCCTTTTGGTGGAGTGGACACCAGCCTGTACTCTGGAGACATCTACTGGGCCCCTGTCACTGAGGAAGCTTACTGGTAGATTGGCATTAGTGGGTATGTGAGGTGTGGTAGGGAGAGGGGAGAGGGATTCAGAATGGATACATTAATGAAGATTATTACTTCAGGGTGGAAAAATGGGGGCTGTAGAGGGGAGAGACCTGAAGTCTTGGGAGAAAAGTCATGGTCCCTGTGGATTGATATCCTGAGTCTTTATATAAAATAAATTTTACCAAAAAAAGAATGACATCAAGTCTAGAGGGACCAGCTCTATGACTGGTCTTTAAATAAGAAAGATGAGTAAAGAGAATGGAGGTGTGGGACCCATGCCCCTAACCTGGGAAGGGAACTGAAATAAGAAAGATTCCATTGCCCAAACCCTGGCTCAAGGTGGAGGGGTGAAGTCCAGTGGATTCAGCTGCTTTGGCTTGGTTACTACCAAGATGACCCAGATTGGAGATTTCTCAACCTGGATTTTTCTCTGAAATGGGAGGAGTGGTGTTTTATTAGCAAAAGACAAATTGAGACTCATGTGTGAGAGAGGTCTTTGAATGCAGGTGAGGGGAGCAAAGGCACATGACCAAGACTTGTTTCTCATCATTGGTTGTCTTCCTTCAGGTTCTCCATGGGTGGTGAGTCTACTGGCTGGTGCTCTGAAGGTTGCCAAGCTATTGTGGACACTGGCACTTCCCTCCCCAGTGTTCCCCAGGATATGTTCTCTGAGCTGGTGCAGTACATTGGAGCTGAGGAGTATGAAGATAGAGCTGAAAAGGATCATTTCTAAGCCTCAGTTTTCTCATCTACATAATGGAGATAATTATACTTAATTATGCTTGGGTTTGGCATTCATTGGGTTGCTGGGAGGAAAGCACTCAGTAAACAGTAAAGCTAAATATATAGAAGCTGTCATCATCAACACTGGCTCCCTTCAAAACCCCGCAGCTCTGACCACTGTCTCCCTTCATGAGGATTACATTCAGAGTTAGGAGCCCCTTGGTTGAGGTATGGTTTGACCAATGATCTGGGGCAGGACTGGTATGGAGAGGGTGAATCATAGAAGGTGATGGGCCAGGAAACTCTATCCTGAACATGTTGTAGAAGCTCTGGGGACTCATGATAGGATGGAGCTCTTAGGACCTCCTCCCATAAACATATCTTTCTTCCTGTGTCTCTGTCTTCCAGTACTTGGTCAGTTGCAGCAATATTGACAGCCTGCCTACCCTCACCTTCAACATCAATGGTGTGGACTTTCCCCTTCCTCTCTCTGCCTACATCCTTCCAGTGAGTCCCCTTCATTCCCTTACATAGGCATTCTATCCTTCTCAGGAGTGGTCTCTGTGAGCAGGGAGAGTAAAGGAGGGAGGAACTACTCTACATCTTGGGTGGGAGGTGAAAATTGAACTGTAGGTTAAAGGAGGGACCAGATCACACCCTCACATATACCTTGCTCCCTCTCCTCTAGGTTCCTTGGGATGAAAAGGATGAAAAACACAGGATTAGGGGACTGGAGGAAACAGACATATCTTTATCACATAACTCATCCAAGGTGTAATTTGATAGAATCCTGGACTCTCAGCATGGGAAGGGGCATCAGTGATAATATGGTCTAGCTCCCACACAAAAGTGTCATCTCAGTTATAATGTCTCAATGAGGTAGTCTTCCACATCAGCTTGAATACTCTCAGGGATGGGGAGTTCAGTGTTTCACGGGGCTGTCTATTCCATTCTGCAGATCCTAGACTTGGGGCCAAGAGCAGAAAGAGATGGTTAGAGTCAATACTTAGCCCTCTCAAATTACTGGATCGTTCCTTCCTCAGGGCAACTTTCCTGACTTGTCTCCTGTATCCCATTTTGGAAATTCTCTTGGAGGACTGTAGGATGAAAGAGGAAACATAGCTAGGCAAATAAGTAGGGAGCTAGATAGATGGATAGATAGATAGATGATAAATAGAACATCTGTTAAATGCTTACTATGTGCCAGGCACTGTGCTAAGAAGTTCAATGTGGCTCATGTGATATGCTAATCACTCAGTCAATAACAAACATTAAATGATGTGCTCAGCACAGTGCAAGGCACAAGTGCATGCACATGTGTGTGTGTGTGTGTGTGTGTGTGTTGGTGGGATATGAAGAGTTAGAAAATATAATCTGGGCTTTTTTGGATTTTCCAATATGTGTGAAAAAGAGGTTGAACAAGGAGAGAAAATAATGGTACCAAGCAGAGAGTTTTCATTTCCCACCCCACATTCCCCTCTCCTTAGAGGCAAGATTAATCCAAGGGAGGGACAGGTTCTTATGAGATGGGGTGATCACTGAAGGTTTTCTAGAGAAGAGTTAGAACTTTTCCTGCTCAAAGAAAGAAGCTGAAGCCTAAAGCAAATATCTCCTGCTCAGTGAGTCCCACTTCCTTAGTCAAAGGCAGCTTCCTAACGGAAGTGGACCTTCACGGTTGGTGGACTCCTCTTCTTCTCCCCTCCAGGGTGACAGCACCTACTGTGAGGTGGGGCTCATGACCATTTCACTGACTTCTGAGAGTGGCCAGCCCCTCTGGATCCTTGGGGATGTTTTCCTGAGGAATTACTACTCTGTCTTTGACCTTGCCAACAACAGCATGGGCTTCACTAGCCTCGCCTAAGCTTCTCTTCTACCCCAGTTTTATCTCCCTGACTCTTGAGATTGTCCTCAACTCTTCTTGTCCTCCCCCCTCCATTTCTCTCTCTCCTGATGAATTCAGAAACTTCATTGCAGGGCCTGGGAATTTATAAATAAAAATCATTCTAACCCTTCTTCATTCATTTGGCCATTTATTCAGCATTTATCAAGCCTTTATTTCATGAGATACCATGTAGTAGGTGTTGGTGCTGGTACCTCCAGAGGTTAGCTATGGCATGATCCCAGCTGTTACTGAGCTTACAGTCTTGTACAGAGATAGAAACACCAGCATTGGTAACCACATGATAAATCCATTAGAGAAGCTTCAAAGGAAATGTTATATGAAGTCTGAGGTGGGATGGGAGGGAAGGTAATTCCTGATCAGTGCACCATTCTGGATTCCAACAACTCTTTGGCAAAAGAAATCCTGGGACTTGTCATTGGCCTTGCCACTGAATGCTAAGGATCATTGGGTCTTTCTCCTGCAGCTGAACTCTTCTATATGTTATTTCCCCTAATTAAAATTGGAGTGTTTTTGAGAATGACTATCTGCTTTTTTCTCATCATATTTCAGTAATATTTTGTTTTTTCTCAATTACACGTTAAGGCAATTTTTAACATTCATTTTTACAAGATTTTGAGTTCCAAATTTTTCTCCCACCCCCTCTCCCATCCTCCAAAAATGGGAGACAATTTTATACAAGTTATATTTGTGCTCTCCTATAAAAACATACCATATCACTCATGGTTGTGAAAGAAGAAGCAGATCAAAAGAAGACACAATAACAACACAATAAAGTAAGTGAAAACTGTGTGCTTTGATCTGCACTCAGAGTCCCTCAGTTCTTTATCTGGATGTGGGTAGTGCTGACCTTAATGACTCTGCTGTACTTGTCTGAATCGCTGTATTACTGAGAAGAGCTGAGTCCTTCACAGCTGGTCATCACCCAAGGCTGCTGATAACTATGGACAATGTTTTTCTGGTTCTGCTCACTTCACTTTGCATCAGTTCATACAAATCTTTCCAGGTTTTTCTGAAATTTGCCTGTTCATCATTTGTTACTGCACAATAGCATTGCATTATATTTATATACCACAACTTGTTCAGCCTTTCCTCAACTAATGAACTTACCCTCTGTTTTCAATATTTTGCCATTGTGAATAGAGGTGCTTTAAATAATTTTGTATAAGTAAGTCCTTCCTTGCAGAGATGTGCTCAGAATATTGCATGTATGGCAGCTAGGGGACACAGCAGCCTGCCATCAGAAAGACTTGAATTCAAGTCCAGTCTCAGTTACTTACTTGCTGTATAAACTTGGGCACATCACATAACTTCTGTCTAGCTCAGTTTCCTCATCTGTAAAATAGGGATAATAGTAGCTCCTACCTCCAAGTGTTGTTATGAGTCTCTAAAGAGATAATAATTATAAAGCACTTAGCTTAGTGTCTGGCACATCGCCATGATTTCAGGCTTGACACTCTATCCACTGTGCCACCTAGTTGCCTACCTACAAACAAATAAAACTTAGGGACTCTTTAGGCCAATATTCCTCAGTTGTGGGCTACAACTCTGTTTGGGGTAAAATGCTTGACTTATACCATAGTTTTCCTTCTAAAAGTCTTATCTTCTTAAAGCCATAAAAGTACGCTCCTGTGATTTCATTCATGTAGGGGATTCTGGCGTGGAAACTCCCTCCACTGTGTAGATAAACATCTCACTTGCAATTGAGGAGTCTTGGAGAGTTGTGGCCTGGGCCACTGAGTGAATTGTAGAATCAGGGACCTCAGAGGCAGCTCATGGGACAGGGGATAGAGCACCAGGTTTGGAATGCAGGGGACTAACTTCAAATTTGGCCGTAGACACTAATTAGCTGTATGATCCTGGTAAGTCACTTTACTTCTGTCAGCGTCAGTTTTCTCATCAGTGCACTGGGAAAAAAAATTGCCTGGAAGGGATGTGATAAGGATCCAAAGAGATAACATTTGGTAAAGCACTTAGCACAGAGCCTGGCATATATAAAGTGCTAATTCCTTCTTCCCGCTCCCTACTTCAGAGACCATCCGGTCTACTCCTCTCATTTCACACGTGAAGAAACTGAGCCCCAGAAAGGCTAAGTGACTTGTCCATGGTGATCACATAATTTGTATGTGTAAGAAGCAGTCTTCCTGCCTTCAAGGATGGCTTTCAATCCACTGCGCAACACTGTAAAATGTAACTCAAAAATATAAAATTCTTTACAGCACATCTATGAGGAGGGCAGGACTAGCGCAGGATCGTGGGATTATAGAATGAGACCTGGAAGGGACTTCAGAGGCCATTATTTTGCCCATATTACAGATGAGGAGACTGAGTCTCTGAGAGATTAAGTGATTTCCCAAGATCCCACAGCCTGGGAAGATTCTGAGACAGGAATCAAACCCAGGTCTCCTGAACCTTACCTACCACTCTCCTCCTCATACTACAATGCTTCTAATGATCAATGAAGGTTTTGGAACTAGGTTTTCAAGCCCTTCAAAAGCAGAAACCCCAATAAATTCTTGTTACCAGCTTCTCCAACCATGATTTGTACTTCCAGGGATTAAAGTTGCCATTTCCAACCCTTGTGTCCCCTCATAATTTCACTCTCTCAATGCTTTGTCCCCTAGCTGGACATTCTAGGACTCTTCAGTCAATTACCTTCAAAATGAGCCTTGGCCTTTTTGCACTATACCCAGAGGCCTCTGCATCTCCAGCACGTCATTTCCCCTCAGCCCTGGGCTCAAGAGATAACAGTAGGAGTCTGGTGCTAGGAACAGTGTCTTCTGTCCTGGTCATCTGTGGTCTATTTAGCTAGAGAACCCTTGAGTTCATGTCTCCTATTGAGTATCTTTTCAGAGTGTGCTATGGAACACCATATTATGTTGATCTCTCTGGAAGTTCTGTGGAGTACCTATGATACTCATCTCATAGAGTCTTGTTTCCTTCTCTTTCAAATGGAAGGATTGGACTAGACAACTTCTAACTTCCTTCAAGCTCTGACATGCTGTAGTTCTATGAAGTTCTAAACTCTCTTCTTTGGCCATCTCTTCTCATGACTCTACCACAGATCTTGGGGATCATTCTGGAGACCATAGCCTTAAGTAAGGTAAATTTAAGAGGGACATCTTCCTTCTTATCTTTCAACCCCTCCTGACCAGTAAATATCTGACACTCTCAGGCCAGTCACCTTGAAAGCAACAAGTATATACAATTTAATCCTAATATGTAGAGCTCTTCCTAGTCTTAACTACTTGCTTACAAATCTTCCCAAAGGATGAAAATTCTGAAAGATGGTAGCTCAAGAATGGTCAAGAAACATTGGGTTGATTCTGCAAAACTAGAGTCAGTGATCTAGAAAGTGGGGTAGAACCAAAGTGGGAAGCTGAGTCACAATAGGAAGTAGGGGATTAATAGTGCAATCCAAGAAAAGTTCAAACTACATTGAAGAGTCCTTTTTTTTCTTCTTCTGAGGCTCAGGACAAAGGTTTTGGCCACCAGAATAAAGGAAAGAGCTTGAGTTCTATCAAGAATTTTTATGGGGTCTATGTATTTTCATTCCCCATCCCATAAGGCCAGTCCCCTCTTCCCTCCTCATTCAAATGTGGTGCTCCTGGACAGTTCCCAGCAACATTATGCTCTCATGTAATCCTGGGCTAAGTCTAGCAATCAGGACTGACAAAAGAGCAGACTAACAGAAAGTCTATAAAGAAATGATCCTTCCTGGGTACTTTAGGGATAGTTGTAGTAGGCTATTGCATACAGATCATTCAATATTAATTATCTTCCACTCTTGAACCTCAGGAAAGTCACTTAATGCCTCTAAGGCTTAGTTCTCTCAGGTGTAAAAAAGGGGAATAGTAATTTCTTATGGGATTGTTTAACATTTCTGAGCCTCAAAATGGGGATAAAAATGTTTCAATTTCCTCTCTCAGAGGTTTGTTTTGAATACAAAAGAAGACATGTAAATAAACTGTTTTGTAACTGTAAAATGTAGTATAAGGTTTTGAGAGAAAGGCATCATGGTGGACAAAGTACTTGGGGATAAGAGATTAATTCGTAGTTCTAAGCATGCTACCTGCAAACAAAAAACTCTTGAGACTTGTCAATGGCCCTGCCACTGAATGCTAAGGACCACTGAGTGTCCGTTCTGAAACTGAACTCTTCTCTAAATTTTGATATCCCTGATTAAAATGAGAGTTCTTTGAGAGCAAGGATTATCTGCACTTTTTATTTACATTCTCAGCACAGTATTTGGCATACAGTAAGCACTTGGGAAAAATTTTTCCATTCAATTTCACCCAATGGCCAAGGTTTGTTTTTGCCTTTCTAGGTATACCCTGACCTTAGTACAGTGCCTAAAATGTGATAGGAGTTTAATAAATGCTTTTTGATTTGATTTGACTTTTGTTGTCCAAATACACTTTACTAATGCCATTTGTCTTTACATAACAGTCTTTTCTGATTTACAGAGATTCTCCATTCCATCCAGATGTATCTGGTCCTTTTGACAAAGAAAAAGAAGCAAAAGCAACTGGGTCATGGAAAACCTCTGACAGTGTATATCACATTCTGTCTCTCTGAAATAAGGAGGAAGCGATATTTCCCCATCTCCTAACTGAACTTAGTCATGCCTGGAACCCAGTGAATATTTAATAGAAGCTTGTTAACTTGACTCTCCTGGAGTTCTCTGGAATATTCATGGTTTTTCTATTTCTCAGTGTGACTTCCTTTTGGTGATGCTTTCATTTACTTAATTGTAGTCACTTTGTAAATTGATCTTTGTAGATTGTAGTTTATTTCACTATATGAGGTAAAACAATCCTTGTATGTTTTTTTTCTGAAAGCTTCTCACTCATTATTTCTTACTGAGAAATAATATTCCATCATATTATTATAGCATAGGTTTATTCAACCATTCTCCAACTTGATGGGGATATAACTTTGTCATCTTTCCTTCTACTAATTGTACTACTATAAATATTTTAGTATTTATATAAGACCATTATTTCTGTCTTTGATGTCATTGGGGCATATGCCCAGAGGTGGGATACCTGGGTCAAAGGGCATGGAAGCTCCATCATTCTTTTTGCACAGTTCCAAATTGATATACAGAATGGTTGGATGTATTTAAAGCTTTACCAACAGTGAATTATAAACAACCTAAAGGTTATTTTAATACACATTTCTATAATTATTGGTGATTTGGAGAACCTACTAAGCTTTTTGGAAAATTCATTCCTTATTTGGGATTGTAAAATGAATATTTCAATTTCTCTTCTGAAGACATAAATACTTATGTATATTGGTTTTGATGTCTCTCTTCTAATACATTAAGACTTGGCATATGAATGTGAGATTAAACTTGTTCTGGCATCTCTGGAGGGTACTCTTGGCATTCTGAGCAGAACCAAGAGCCCATAAGTACAAGTTGTGAGGAGATAAATTTTGACTTTAAGAGTTTCCTAATATTGGAGCTATCCAACTAAAATGACATGGAATGGGAACATTGAGTGTGTTGACTGGGGCATCAGGAGCTACTTAGCTTACTATCACTGGAAATCTTCTGGAAGACACTTGATAACCACTTTGGGGAAGTACTGTACAAGGAATTATTAATTTGAGTAGGAGATGGGACCAGATAGACTTTGACATCCCTTCCAACTATATCTATGATTCTATGAAGTATTGAAGATTTGTCCGTGCAAACATGGTAGAGACTGGCTCCAGGGAAAGCAGAGAAAGAAGAAGAGATTTCCAAGAGTTGTCTGCATATAAGATGCTTTTTATCTCAGTCTCAGAGCAAACCAGTAAGGACAGGTTCGAGTAGAATAAAATTTGGGGTTCTTTTCCTTTCATCGAACTAGGAGACTGGATCCTTAAACTGACAGTTACAGTTACAAAGAGTGCTTACAGTAAACAGCTTTCTCCACCTTAGGAAATGAAAATGGACCAAGATAAGGTGTTCCTTCATTTCTCAGGTCTGAATCCAATCACCCAGGGTATCTCCATCCCCATCCAGCTCTACTTCTCCTAGATTATACTAGACATCTCCTTTTTCTACTGACATTCACCCTGCTTTATTCATGCTTCAAGCTGAGCTTCCCCCATTACTCTGATTCCTCGGTTCTCAGGCCAGGTTACATCAAGTCTCTGGGCAGCAGGATTCTGCTGATCATCTAAATCCAGGACTTTCTCAACCAAAGTGTTCTTCTTGTATTTCTTCTTCATTTTCTTCCAAACTGGAGTCCATACTTTTTAATTTGTTTGGTGTAGTAACTCTAGTATTGGCAGAGAACTCCACTAAAATGTGTAGATGAATGTGTTGATAAGCTATCTTTGGGAGTGTCTATTAGAGTATTTATGAATATGTTTATAGAAGAGTATTTATAGGTGTCAATTATTCCCATTTTCCTATAAGCTGGCTGAAAGATCACTGTGTTCAGTCTTCAGTACAGCACATCTGAAATCCAATGCTCAGTTTTGGAAGGAAGGAAAGTGACAAGCTGGTGTCCATGCAGAGGACTCATCTCAGAATGATAAGATGACAAGAAACAACACCAAATATAAGGAAGACTTAAATGAACCAATTAATTGGATCAAACAACATGATACACGTAAAGCACTGTGCCAGCCTTAAAGAGTTCTGTATTTGCTACCTATGAGCCAGGTGTGTTTGGATGGGAGGAAAGATTTGAAAAAGGCATAACAGTGGCCATCAAGTATTTGAAGGATTGTCCCAAGGAGGAAGATTTGTTCTGCTTCACCCCACAGGGAAGACTTTTGAACCTTATGTAAGAGGTCCAAAAAGCAGAGTTAGTCTCAAAGTAAGGAAAATCTTCCTAAGAACTGGAGCTGTACCAAAGTGTAATGGGATGTCCCCTGAGACAGTAAGGTCCATGTCTCTGGAGATCTTCCACCACAGGTTGAGTGATCTCTCATCAAGGATGTTATAGAGGGATTCCTGTTCAGGGGAAGATTGAATTAGATGACATCTGAATTCCCTTCCAAATCTTAGATGCTTTGATTCTCCTTGTGAGAGAGAGGATTTACAAGAAGTTCTTAATCACATCTTTCTTCCATTAAGATTCATACAGAAATGAAGATGACAGTACAGAGAAGTTGAGATTCCCCAGTGTGCCCCTTTCCACAAAGAAAAATTTTCCCCTGAATTGTTTCCGGTATAACTTTCAGCTTCAATTTGCTCATGGGTAAGACAGGGATAATAATAGAATCTCCACCCCGCCCCCCAGGGTTGTTGTGATCATGAAATGAAATAATACTTGTAAAGTGCTTCACAAAACTTAAAGTACTATACAAATACTATCCATCCATCCATCAATCCATCTATCCATCTATCCCTTGATCTACCTAAATATCTATGTACAGTCTCTCAGGGACCTTACCCCATGAGCACTGGCCATAGATGATCCATAGAAAGATCATTGAATTATAGTATTTTAAATCTGAAAGACAGTTTAGAAACAACCTAGTCCAATGCATTCACTCAATAGATGAAGAAATTGAGCTCCAGAAAGTAGTGATTTGACCAAAATGTAGAACTGAGATTGGAACTTAGATCTTCTAAATCCAAATGTTATTCTCTTCCACTGCAAGGAGAAAAAGGAGGAAATTCGCCTACTCTGCTGGGAGAGAAATAATGTATGTTTTGTCTTCCTGGAAGCCACATGTTTTTGAAAATATTGTGTTCAATTTAAGACATTACATTTTTTAAAAATTTACTTTGATTGATGAGTTCTTGTTTTTACATTCATTTTATGACTAAATGCATATCTGATCCTCACCTCCCCAGCAAGTTTTTTTTAATAATGATGCCCAAAAAAGGTTTTAAAGAATTCAAATGAATTGCTTTGCATAAATTTAAGAACATCATTAGAAGCCCCTTTCTCTATACTCCTCTTTCAAGTAATTCTCAAGTCTACTCTACCTCCATCCCAGCTGCCTTGCCCTACCCACTCTCCACCAACTGAGTACCCTTCTCCAGCTTTCAAGCAGCCCTTAGGTGTCATCTTCCCAATAAAAACTCATTAAAAGTAAGGAATGTTTTGATTTCTTGTTTTTGTATCACCAAAACTTAACACACTATTTGGCATATTCTAAGTACTTAATAAATTCTCTATCAATCAATCAACCAAAGAACACATCATCATCATCAACATCATCACTAACATTTTGATAGTATTCTGAACACATCTCTGCAAAGAAGGCAGGGAGTGTATAAAGGAAGGAGGAGGAGGAAATGAGAGATCAAAGCACATGGCTTCTCCCCTTCCTGAGAGGACTGGGGAAGTTCTTTGATTGGTCATCAGTGTCTGGGGCTGCTTCATGATGATTAATTGATTAAGGATCAGGAGGGTAGACTTCTCGGGAAGAGCTGTCCTCTATGTCTACAGGAGCCAAGGTAGAAGGTCTATCCTTTTTTCCCCCTGTTCCATTGCATTTTATCTCCAATTCAATCTATCTTCTTAGACCTGTGCCCTCTGTTTTCCTAAGTCTAAATTATCCTTAGACTTCACTTTCCTGAGTAATCCTGAAATTAAAAATCCTTAAGCTTGAGGTTCAGGCACTGGCTTAGTAGGAGGGGATTTCCTCAACAGCATGTGATTTAGAGAAGAAAGAAGATTCTCTGGTATTTTGAAGATCTAATCCATACCATGTTAGGGTATGATATGAGGACCTTTCCATTCTTCCATGATATTACTGGAAAGTGCTTAACTTTCACAGTTCAAGGAGAACGGGAAAGATTTCTTCTGCTGCCATATATAGACATTTAACTTTACCGTTAAACGTAACGAGTATACTTGATCATGTGACTGTAATGTGTTTCTGTATTTGTTCAGGGAGTCCTGCATATTCCTTGAATTTTAGGTAATTTCTCTGCTATGTAGAATAAAGACTTTCCCATACCTGAAGCCCATAATGTGCACTGAGTGACTGGGCTAGAGTGGGGGAGCCTGTTTTCCACTTTGAGGAAGAACACAGACAAAAGCCCTACATAAACTCATGCCTGGCATATAATAAGGGTATAATAAATGCTTCTTGAATTGATTTCATATTGTAAATCTCCATTGTTCAGTCAGGGAAGGTTGGAGACCCTTCTGGAAAAACAATCACTATGACCAATGCAGAAGAACCAAAAATTTGGTTCAAACTTTTATGATTAGTGGAAACACTAGAAAAAGGAACCATATTTGTGAAAACAAACAAACAAACAAAACAAAAAAAACCACTTAACTGGTGAATTTGGGAAGAATTATATAATAGCCATGAAAATTGAGGTACAGGGGCAGAGTCAAGATGATGGAGTAGAAAGACACACGTACTCTAGCGCTTCCCCCATAGCCTACAAAATATCGGTAAAAAATGACCATCAACAAATTCTAGAGTAGCAGAAGCCACAGAACAACAGAGTGAAAGAGGTTTCCAGCCAACGGTAACCTAGAAGGCCGACAGGAAAGGTCTATCTCACAGGAAGCTGAGGGGAGAGGAGCCCAGCACTGGCCACGCATCACTGGGAGAAGCAGGACTTGAAACAGACTTCTGGGGCAGAATTCCCAGCAGGGGGGGGCCAGATCCCTCAACCCTCAAGCAACAAAGAAAGCTTAGAATAGTCAGTATGGGAGGGCTTTCCCAGCTGGATGAGAGGGGAACAGGGTTCCCCCAGCACTAGCCCCAGGGGGCGGTATCAGTGGGAGGTGGGCAGCTACAGTGGCCAAGGAAACACCTTGGGCCTATTGTCCAGGAAGCTCAGCTTAAAGCCTCTGGCAGAACTGAGAAGTTGATCTAAACTTCAGTCCCCAGTGGTGGCTCCACCACCCCTCAAAACCCCTGAGGGACTTGAACCTGATTTGAATCTCAGAATTGTACTGGGGAGAGGACAAGCACTAGGACTCTCCTCTTGACAAAGGATTCAGAAGTCAAGTAAATGGCTGGGAAAATACCCAAAAAAGGGAGAAAAAAAATAAGACCATAGAAGGTTACTTTCTTGGTGAACAGATGTCTCCTTCCATTCTTTCAGATGAGGAAGAACAACGCATACTGTCAGAGGAAGTCAAGGCCTCTGTCTCCAGTACACCCAAAATGAACATGAAATGGACTCAGATCATAGAAGACCTTGAAAAGCATGTCATCAGCCTGCTAAAGGAGAACCAAAAAAATGCTGAGGAAAATAACACCTTTAAAAAGAGGATAACTCAATTGGAAAAAGAGGTTCAAAAAGCCAACGAGGAGAAGAAGGCTTTAAAAAGTAGAATTAGCCAAATGGAAAAGAAGGTTCAAAAACTCACTGAACAAAATAGTTCTTTAAAAAAGAGAATCAAGTTCAGGGAAGCTAATGACTATGACATAAACCAAGCAGTTAGAAAACAAAACCAAAAGTCTGAAAAAATGGAAGATAATGTGAGATATCTCATAGGAAAAACAACTGACCTGGAAAATAGAACCAGGAGAGACAATTTAAAAATTATGGGACTACCTGAAAGCCATGACCAAAAAAAGAGCTTAGACATCATCTTTCATGAAATTATCAAGGAAAACTGCCCTGATATTCTAGAACCAGAGGGCAAAATAAATATTGAAAGAATCCACTGATCACCTCCTGAAAGAGACCCCGAAAGAGAAACTCCTAGGAATATTGTGGCCAAATTTCAGAGTTCCCAGGTCAAGGAGAAAATACTGCAAGCAGCTAAAAAGAAGCAATTCAAGTATTGTGGAAATACAGTGTTTAACACAGGATCTGGCAGCTTCTATATTAAGGGATTGAAGGGCTTGGAATAGCTATTCCAGAAGTCAAAGGAACTGGGATTAAAACCAAGAATCACCTACCCAGGAAAACTGAGTATAATACTTCAAGGGAATAAATGGTCATTCAATGATATAGAGGACTTTCAAGCACTCATGATGAAAAGACCAGAACTGAATAGAAAATTTGACTTTCAAACACAAGAATCAAGAGAAACATGGAAAGGTAAACAGGAAACAGAAATCATAAAAGACTTTCTAAAGCTGAACTGTTTATATTCCTACATGGAAAGATAATATTTGTAACTCTTGAGACTTTTCTCAGTATTTGGGTAGGTGGAGAGATTATACACACACATACACACACACACACACACACACACACACACACATACATATAGACAGACAGTCCAGGTTGAGTTGAATCAGAAGAGATGATATCTATAAAAAAAATAATAAAATAAAAATTAAGGGATGAGCGAGAAAAAATACCAGGAGGAGAAAGGGAGAAATGGAATGGGGCAAGCTATAATTCATAAAAGAGATAAGAAAAATCCTGTTCAATGGAGGAGAAAAGGGAGGAGGTAAGAGAGGAAAATTGAAACTTATTCTCTTCACACACGTCTTAAGGAGGGAATAACATGCTCACTAAATTTGGTATGAAAATCGATCTTACACTACAAGAAAGTAGGGGAGGAAAGGGCAAGTGGGGTGAGGGGGATGATAGAAGGGAGGGCAAATGGGAGAAGAGAGTAACTAGAAGTAAACATTTTTGGGAAGGGACAAGGCTAAATGAGAGAATAAAAAAGGGGGGACAGGGTTAGACAGAGGGTAATATAGTTAGTATTACACAATATGACTGTTAGGGAAGTCGTTTGCAAAACCACACATATATATTGAATTGTATTGCTTTGTATTGAATTGCTTACCTTCTCAGTGGGGATGGGTAGGGAGGGAAGGAGGGAGAGAAGTTGAAATTCAAAGTATTAGAAACAAATGTTAAGAATTATGACTGCATATAACTGGGAAATAAAAAACACAGGCAATGGGGTATGGAAATTTATCTTGTCCCACAAGCAAAGAGAGAGGATTGGGATGAGGGAAGGGTTGAGCATGATAGAAGGAAGGGTACATTGAGGGAAGGGGGAATCAGAATGCAAGGTATTTTGGGGAGGGAGGAGGGGAGAGATGGGAAGAAAAATTGGAACTCAAAATTTTGTGGAAATGAATGTCGGAATCTAAAAATAAATAAATAATTTTTTAAAAAATTTAGGTCCAAACATTTGTGCTCCATATGAACAGAGGTCATATTAGATTTAAGATATGAGGTATAGCTTGCCAGTACAAATCTGGTAGTCAGAGAGATGGCCCTTCCACATAAGCTCAGTGGGCCATTAGATTATTTAATGTGGGATATCTTCCCTCCTTCCCACTTCCAATGCCATCTTCAGTAAACAGAATAATCAGTTTCCATAAATAGCAAGTCAAGAGTCAAAGGGGTCTGATTTTATCCAAGGTTGGGCTGTTTAATCTGCTCTTAAGTACTGAGAGTCTCTTGATCCCAAACAAATAAAGCCAATGCTAACATGAAAACCAAGTACAAATGAGATGTAGGACCCCTCCCATCTCCTCATATCCAAGGTTATTACCCCTAGCTGGGGAGGGAGGAAGGGATGAAGTGAAGTGGTTATGTTATTGCTCTCTAGCTTACAGGGAAGGACTGAGCAGAGGAGAGAATAGGAAGGACTTTCCTTGAGAAAGGAAGACAGAAAGACAATTATTTGGATGAAAGAATCCTTGAGGCTCTGTGGTCACTTTCTGTGTAAGGAATTCGGTCTGGACTAGGGGAGAGACCCACTTACCCATAGGTTGATATATGCCCTAGGGATCCAAGCTGCGGGTGGTGGGTGTTTGCTTCTCCTTTTTACCAGACACTAAAGTCAGTGGGCTAGAACCCAGAAGACAGACTTTGTGAAAGAACTATTAGGATCATTAAATTATGTTGGGGTGGTAACCATCAGCTCCATGAAAGGAGGGAAGATGAGAGAAAGAATCTCAGCCTTCTTCTAGAGAATGTATTTTGTCCAACCCATTCCTTGTCTAAAAGAGGAAATGGAGGAACAGAGGGCTTGAATTTTTTCAGCTGTTCATTCTGTTCTCTCACTGCTTCTTTATGAGATCATCTACAGTACCCCATTGCTTCCGCTGTCATTCAGTTGAATTTCTAATATGTTACAAAAACGTGGAAAGAGTTACACGAACTGATGCAGAGTGATGTGGGCAGAAGCAGGAGAACATTGTTTCCGGTAACAGCAACATTATGTGATGATCAACTATGATTTAGCTCTTCTCAGCAATGCAGTCATCCAAGACAATGCCAAAAGGTTCATGATTGAAAATGCTATACATATCCAGAGAAAGAACTATGGTGTCTGATTGAAGATTGAAGCATTTCTTTTTACTTTTAGTTTATTTCGTTTTCATGACTTTCCTTTTTGTTCTGATTCTTCTTTCTTAACATGATTAATGTGTAAATATGTTTAATACAATTGTACATGTATGACCTGAAAAATGAATTCTTAATGTATCTATTTTGTCAGGCATTGTGCTAGGGATAAAAGGGAAATAAATCAAGCTGTGTGTACTCTCAGGGGTGAGAGATGATCTTTCAGAAGTGAAGCCTCCTCAAAGAGCTAATTGTTTCTTGTACTGCTTCAGTTAGATGAACCTTGTAAAGAATCATACTTTGTAACATATCTTGCACTGTGCCCAACTCCCACTTTGTCCCAACCTTGTCTATGCCCTACACCCCCCCACATTCTACCTAAACTGCATAGCTTGGCAAAACTTCCCACCAAATTTGTATGTTCTTTGATGCTGTGAAAGATTTCTGTGAATATATTGTACCCCCTGAAGCCTAGTCAATGGGATAAGGGGAAGGCATTAGGGAAGGGGAGCGCATGTTAAGGTATAATTGACCTTGCTTTCTGTACTCCCTTGCACTCTCTGGCTGATGCTAGTACGAGGAAAGGAGAGGATAACTTTTCTCATGAGAAAGCAATAAACTCCTTTTTGCTGTTCCTAAGACAAGTCTCTGATCTATAATTTCAGGGGTCTCAAGAATCATACCACACAGTTTTGGGGGCTCATCCAGGATTTATCCTTATTTGGGGAAGGGTCTCCCAGTCAGTCCTAGGACAGGCACCCACCAGCCACTTGTCAGTGGTCCTGGAATTTTTGGGGGGTTTTCTTCCAATTTTAAGGAATGGACCCAAAGAGAGATATCTCAAAAGGCAGAAATGAAAGTAGAATGACCACGGAGAAGGAGAGACTTCATCAAGAGGGTCAGGTAAGCTTGTGCCCACAAACCCAGGTAAGCAAGACCCATGAGACTTCTTAGAGGGCAAGATCGGTGAGTCCCTGGGTGACCATAGAGTTAGGGTTGAGACAAGATCAGTAAGTCTGTCTACAGGGGCAAGAACTGTGAGTCTCCGCCCACTCCCCTAAGCAGGATCAGTGAGCTTCTCCCTTAAAGATAAGTGGAAAGAACTTGTGAGCCATGGCAAAAGCTCAAAAATAAGTCTCCCTCCAAAACTCCAGACGATCGCCTTTCAAAAGTCCAAGAAGACAGTCCTTTCAGTAATAGGCTGTGTGACTGGGAATTGTCAATGTATCAGGGAAAAGATAAGACAAAAATGATTAAGTATTGTTGTTTAGTTTGGGCAGTCACTCAGCTCAGAGGAAATGTCTTCTGGCCAAAGAACAGATTCTCTGAGGACTGGGTCGCCAAAAGTTTAAACCTGTATGTGCACTCTTTAATGATTTGTCAAATGTCTTGTCTGTGTATGTTGTGTTGATATTTCTGTGTGAATGAAAGTCTGTGTCTCTGTTCTATCTGACACTTTGTAAGGTTGTAAATTTAGCTAGCCAGCCAGCAAGAGCAGAAATGCTGAGTTGGACTGTCCTTGAAAGGCAGGCTAACCAGCATTTAATCATTTCTTGCCTCAAGGAGAACATTTTGCATAATGGGAGACAACAGAAAATTAATTAAAATCATTCTGGTCGTATTTGAAATTGTGACTAGGTGAAATGTGTCACCTTAATTTAATGTTTAAGAAAGGTTAGAATTTATTAAAGTCTGGTGGAAGTAAATGGAAGATTATGAAGTGAAAAAATCTCAAGTTGGCAACTTAGAAGAAGGACTAAGAGTTTGAATTTAGGTTTACTTAGGTCTTGAAGCTAAAGTTGGTATTTTATGTTCAGATTAAGTCAATATATCTGATACTAGACAATGTGTTTAAAGTGGCAAAAGAAATAAATAGAAGAAGTTTTTCTGTTTTTAGAAAGTGATCACTTTAGCATAAGGAAAAAGTTTTTGTTTTTTTTTTTTGCAGAAGGGGAAGGGAAGACATGTGGATTTCTTGATGTGTAAATTATTAGACATTTAACTCCCTCTAGTTTTTAAGGTTTGGGGTGGGACAAAATTGTTGGGCATTTTATTTTTATTTGGAATATAAAGGAGAATAAAGGTAATCTGGGTAAACGCAGAAAAGAAAAAAAAAGATGGTATAAAGAAAAACGGGAGATGGGGAAACAACGGGCCTATGTACTTTCAGCTACTCCCTTCTCTATATCAGTTCAGAAGATTTTGAGTATGTTGAGAAAATGAAAATTAGTAACATGATTGGAAAACTGACAGAAAATTACTGTGATTTGTAATTGTTTAAATTCAATGATTTATTAAGTTTCCAGGTTCCCTGCTTGGAGGGTAAATTAAGACCACTTAGTAAACATAGGTTCAGAATTAATAATTTTGTCTAGGCTAAAGACAGTTAACTTAAGCACATTTTAAGTTAACATAATTTTAAACTTTTTAAGAAAAGGAAAAAGGTTATTTAGATTGAACTTAAATATGATTAAAATGTAAAGAAAAGCTGGATAAACTGAATAAGATAAAGAATGAATGGATTAAGAGATTTGGAAAGATGAATAAAGATTTGATTGAAAATATGGATGGCAGATAACGTTTGGAAACAAATGTCCTATTCAAACCCCTATTGTCCCTAGATAGTTGTTCTGGACCTTTGTGTCAGTTTCAGATGGTTTCACTAAGTGATGAGGTGTGAGGAAGTATTTTAAGAAGACAGAAAAATAATGTAACTTGATTTGATAATTAATAGCTCAATCAAATTTGAGATGATTCTATCTGATCAGGTGATAGAATGTGCCCACGTGGTGGTAAAGAGATGAATTACTGTGCAATGTGATGTGGAAATGCATTGATCTAAATGAGTAATGACTTATTTTAAGTTTTAAGTAAACTTAAACATTTAAGTAAACCTAAACGTTATTATATCAGGAATTGCATTGTTAAATTACTGATGAATTGGTTTTTAAAAAGGATGTTATGAATTCTATTTAAGAGGGTCTGTGTTGTAGAATTCCAATTGAGAAAAGGAGAATCTTTAAAATAAGTAAATAGACAGACAGACAGATAGATAGATAGATAGATAGATAGATAGATAGATAGATAGATAGATAGACAGACAGAAAGATTTTTATATATGGCTGTGATTTTCAAGCCTATTCCATCTAAGGATGTATTAGGTATGTTAAAAAGTTTATCTCTGCTATTAAGAAGTAAGTTTTAACTAAAATTGATTTTGTTATGAATCAGAGGATATGAACAGGCAGTTTTCACAGGAAGAAATTAAAGGTATCTATAGTCATATGAAAAAATGCTCTAAATCACTATTGATTAGAGAGATGCAAATCAAAACAACTCTGAGATACAACATCACACCTATCAGACTGGCTAATTTGACAAAATAGGAAGATGATAAATGTTGGAGAAGATGTGGGGAAGTTGGAACACTAATTCATTGTTGGTGGAGCTGTGAGCTGATCCAACCATTCTGGAGAGCAATTTGGAACTATGCCCAAAGGGCTACAAAAATGTGCATACCCTTTGACCCAGCAATACCACCTCTAGGACTGTATCCTCAAGAGATCATAAAAACGGGAAAGGGTCCCACATATTCAAAAATATTTATAGTAGCTCTATTTGTGGTGGCCAAAAACTGGAAATCAAGGGGATATCCATCAAATATGGAATGGCTGAATAAAATGTGGTATATGAATGTGATGGAGTACTATTGTGCTATAAGAAAAGATGACCAGGAAGACTTCAGAGAGGCCTGGAAAGACTTATATGATCTGATGCTGAGTGAAAGGAGAAGAGCCAGGAGAACTTCATGAGACTATTAACTGACTGTTCTTCTGAGTCTAACTCCAGGTGTGCATAGCAAGAAAGACTATCTGAGCTACTGATCCATGATGCCAGCCAGCCTGTGAGATGCTGGTATGAACTGCAAAGGGTGACCTCATGAGAAGGTTGGGGGAATGTTGTTCAGCCCGGGCTGAGGTGGAATTCTCCTGATTCAGTTTCCCCACTGACATCTGGCAGATTTTAAGCTTTGCTGGATGCTAGCTGACAATCTATTCCTACCTGGAATTGACATAAGTTGAGGGAAATGTTCCCCTGAAATGTCCCTACTCTTAATGGCAATTTCCTATAATCCAAAGTTTTGTAAACATAATACCAGATCTATTAAATAATAGATTGTTGGTAGGGGAACATCTGAGGTTAAGTTCAAAAATTAAGCTACTAGGGTTAGGATTTTAGACTCACAACAGTAAGTTAGGGTCCTTTAATTTTAGTAATAGCATAATATGGACACAATCAGGTCAAGGGCCTGTGAAGTTAGCATACGTAGTTATTATTACTTTTGTCTCAGTTGGTTAATGTTAAAAGAAAAATGGTTTGTGGTCTATATTGTAAATGCTTCAAAAGAGGCATCCATGACCAGAAATTGGAATTATTTTATGATGTGATATGTACTATGTTAAAAATTATTATTTATTTTATTTATGTAAGTACTGGAGCCTGTTATTGACTCTTTAGTGAAATCTCATGATTTCACTGCCCGCCTTGTAATTTGCCAATGCGTCAATCAGCCTCATATCCAAGTGAAGGGACCAGTGCCAGCTCCAACCCAGTGGACTGTGGTGTCACGAGCCTGGAACCGTAATATTAACTTTGATAACGGGACCAATCCATTCATGACTGAAAAGACTGTTGTGGGTTTATTGTGCTTGTTAGTTGCTATGCCGTTTCGTTTCTTTGCTACAAGTATTTTCCTTTGCCTCTGGCCTCTAGGCCTTAGCCATTTCTGTTACAATGCACCAGGTTGTAGTGGAAGAAGTATTCCAACAATGTTATGAGGAGTCTTCAAATTGTAAGAAATAAGAGGGGAGACTGTGAGAGATGATCTCTCAGAAGAGAAGCCTCCTCAAAGAGTTAATTCTTTCTTGTGATGTGAAACATACTTCCTTGAAAAACTACATCTGAAACTAGCTGACCTTGTAGAGAAATTGCTTTGTAACGTCATGTACTGTGCCCAACTCCCCCTTCATCCCAAACTTGTCTATGCCCTACAACCCCCTCCACCTAAACTGCATACATTGACAAAACTTCCCCCCAAGCTGATATGTTTTTTGTTGCTGGGGAAGATTTCTGTGAATAGATTGTACACCCTGAAGCCCAGCCAATGGGATAAGGAGAAGAGGTTAGGGAGGGGGAGCTTGTGTTAGGGTATAATCAGCCTTGTTTTCTGTACTCCCTTGTACTCCCTGGCCATCACTATTAATGCAACAGGGTGGGGGGGGGGGGGTACCCTTTCTCATAAGAAAGCAATAAACTCCTTTTTGCCGTTCCTAAGACAAGTGTCTGATTGATTATTTTCGGGGGTCTCAAGATCCATCCCACATACAAGGAACTAACTTGAAATTGAGGACAGTAACAAAGATCTGTGGTGTCAGTGGCTTAGAGTAATCCCACACTAGGACAAACAGCATCACTGCATAGATTCCATAGTTAATTTCCTACGGAAAAAACTTCATCACCTAAAGGGCAATACATTGATGATGAGATGTTCTGCTGTTTGCTAGAGTTGGTTCTGTCACAATGAGTCCCAGGTCCATAACTGGGCCTGGATTTCCTAGCTTGATAGGAACATGGTAGACCTTGAGCTTCCCTGGCAAAGCTTTTGAGAAACCAGTCACTTCCATAGAATGATGCTGTACTGGAAAAGAAATTGAGTGGAGGCTTTCATGTACATTCATTTCAATAATGACATGCAAAAAAAAAAAAGAATTAGGAAGAGTGACCTATAGTATATATACATCTGTTTTGAAAGAGAAAAGGTAAAAAACTTGTACCAAAGATACCAGGATAATCCTATTTTAAGCCTATATATATTCTATATAGCTTTGACTCTCTAAATGGGACCCTCTACTCTTTCTCTACTATCTTCATATTTTATCAGCTCCCAGGGATTTAATGATCAACTCGATAAAGATGATTCCCACATCTATATATCCAGCCCTAACTTCACTCCTGAGTTTCAGTCCTACATCATTAACTCCTTTTTGGACATTGCTAACTGGATGTCTCCAAAACATCTCATATTCAACATGATCCAAAAAGGACTCATTATCTTTCCACTGTGCTAAATGCTTTACAATTATTCTCTCATTAGATCCTCATAAAACCCTGAGAGTTAGGAACTATTATTATCCCTTATTATTTTACAGATGAAGAAATTGAGCCAGACAGAGGTTATATGATGTACCTAGGTCAACACAGCTGGTAAATATCTGAGGCTGGATTTGAATTTATGTTTTTCTGATTGCAGGCTGCTGCATGCCCTGGCAGCCATACATGCAATGTTTTGAAACCATCTCTATAAAGAGGGCAGTGAAAGTACATAGGAAGGAGGAATAGGGAATGAGAGATCAAAGTACATGGCCTCTCCCCTTCCTGAGAGGACCAGGGAAGTTCTTTGGTTGGTTCTCAGTGTCTGGGGCTACCTCATGATGATTTATTGGTTAAGGATCAGGAAGGTAAACTTCTCAGAAAGAGCTGTCTCCTGGATGGGCCATCCTTTATTCCCTTTTCCATTGTACTTTATCTCTAATTGAAGCTATATTCTTAGACCTGTGTCCTCTGCTTTTCTAAGTCTAGGTTATCCTTAGACTTCACTTTCTAGCTTTGGGGTTACTTCCTAAATAATCTTGCAATTGAAAATTCCTCATTTTTAAGTTCATACACTGGTTTAGCAGAATGAGATGTAGTCAACAGTGTGTAATTTAAAGGAGGAAGAAGATTGTCTGGCATTTGGAGGATCAAATTCATACCATGTTAGGGTAGGATATGAGGAACTTGCCAGTATATGTGATATGACTGGGAGCTGCTTAACTTTCACAGTCCAAGGAGAATGGGAAAGATTTCTTCAGCAGTCCCACATAGACTTTTACCTTAAGTTTAAACCTAATGAGTGTGATTGATCATGCGTATGTTGTATGTTTCTGTATTTATTCATGGGGTCCTGCACATCCATTGAATATTAGATAATTTCTCTGTTGTGTAGAATAAAGGTTTTCCCATACCTGAAACCCATACTGTACACTGAGTGACTGGGCTAGAGCTGGGGAACCTGTTTTCCACTTTGAGGGAGAACATAGAAAAAAGTCCTAAGGTTCATGCCTGGCAGTTAGTAAGAACTTAGTCACGGCTTCCTGACTTGATTTCACATTTTAGAAAGTCTCCATTGTTCAGTCAGTGAAGTATGGAGACCTTTCTGAAAAAACAAACAAAGGAGAATAAAAATTTGGGTCAAATTTGTATTATTGGTGATGGGGATACTAAACAAAGGAATGAAATTGTAAATAATAATAATAATAATTTCATTGGTGAACTTGGGAAGAATTATATAGTCACCTTGAAAATTAAGGAATGAAGGTCCAAACAGTTGTGCTTCATATGATCAGAGGTTACATAAAATTTAAGATATGAGATATAGCTTGCCAGTAGAAATCTGGCGATCTAAGAGATGGTCACTCCACACAAGCTCAGTGGGCCATAAAACTGCTTAATGTCGGGTATTTCCCCTCCTCCCCATTTCCCACTGCCAACTTCAGTAAACAGAATAATAAATTGGCATAAATGGCAGGTTAGCAGTCAAAGGGGTCTGAGTTCTTTATCCAGACCTTGGCTATTTAATCTGCTCTTAGGTGCCCAGAACCTCTTGGTCCCAAACAAATAGAGTTGATGCTAACAAGATAACCAAGTGCAAATTAGCTGTGGGACCCCCTCCCTTCTCCTCATGCCTCAGGCTATCACTGCTAGCTTGGAAGGGAGGAAGGGATGGAGTGAAGTGGCGATGTTATTGCTCTCTAGCATACAAGGACTGTGCAGAGAAAATATTAGTAAGGATTTTCCTTGAGAAAGTAAGATAGAAAAGCAATCATTTGGGAGAAAGAATCCTTGAGGCCCTCTCTGTGTAAAGTAAAGTTAGTCTTGGCTCAGGGAGAGACCCACTTACACATAGGGTGAGGGATTTGTGAGATGCCCTCAGGATTCAAGCTAGGGGTGGTGGGATTCTGCTTCTCCTATATTCCATACACCAAGACCCATGAGCTATAGCCCAGGAGACAGTCCTTAAGGAAGATTGATTCTATTGTAGAATCATTAAATGGCATAGGGGTGATGACTATAAGTTCCATGAATGGAAGGGACTGTGAGGGAAAGAATTTTAGAACTCATTTGGAAAATGCATTTTGTCCAATCCCTTCCTTTGCTAAGGAAGGAAATGGTCTAAAGAATGGCCCTAGAGAAGGAACAGAGGGTTTAACTTTCTTCTGCTTTCCACCCTCTTCTCTCAATACACTCTCATTGCTCATGAGCTCATCTACAATAAGCCATTGCTTCTACAATCATTCAGCTAAATTTATGAAGAATCTCCAATATATCAGAAAAACCTGTAAACACTTACCTGAGCTGATGCAATGAAGTGAGCAGAAACAGCAGAATATTCTTCCCAGTAACAGCAACATTATGTGATGACCATCTATGATAGACTCTTCTTGGCAATACAGCGAAACAAGACAATTCCAAAAGACACATGATTGAACAATCTATCCATATCCAGAGAAAGAATTGTGGAGTCTGAATGCAGATCAAAGCGTATGATTATTTTGGTTTGCTTTTCTTTCTTGTGGTTTTCCCTTTTTTCTGATTATTCTTTCACAACATGATTAATGTGTAAATATGTTTAATACAATTGTACACATATGACCCCCCAAAAAAAGAATTTTAAGTGTATCTGTTGTATCAGTCATTTTACTAGAGTTAAAAGGCAGAAAAAATCAAACTGTGTGTACCCTCAAGGAACTTACTTTCTCCAGAGGATGGACTTGAGGCCAACAAGAAAGTTCTGCGATTTCAATGGCATGGGTAGCCCCCAAACCAGTACAAATAATTACCAATGCAAAGATTCCATAATTAAGTTGCTATGGTCAAAAAACCTTATCACCCAGTGGCCAATATTCTGTTGATTGACTTTTCTGTTCCCAACTAGTACTGATTCTGTAACAATGAGCCCTAGATCATTGACTTCCTAGCTTGATAAGATCATGCTAGACCTGCACCTCCCTGCCAAAGCCTTTGAGAAACCAGTCACCTCCACAGAATGATGGAAAGGAAATTTGGCAGAGGCTTTTATATACACTCATTTTAATAGTGACATGCAAAAAAATAATTAGGCAGGGTAATCTATATTACATTTACATCAATTTTGAGGGCAAAAGTAAAGACGTCTACCTCATCTCACTGAAGATATTAAGATAACACTTCCAAGAAGTTAGCCCTGTACATTCTAAAGGGGCCTAAATTAGACCCTCTATTCTTTCTCTACTCTCTTAGTAGTTTATCATCTCCCAAGGGATTATTGATCAACTCAATGCAGATTAGTGCCAAATCTATATATCCAGTCCAAACCTCACTCCTGAGTTTCAGTCCCACATCACTGACTCCCTATTGGAGACTGCTAACTGAATGTCCACAAAACATCTCATACTCAGTATGATCCAAACAGAATTCATTATCTTTTCTTTCAAGCTCACCCCTCTTCCTAAGTTCCCTGCTTTCATCATGGATATCATCATCCTTTCATGTCTCAAAGGTTCTCATTCAACTTTATCCTTCACTCCTCACTCTCACGAAGCCAATCAGGGGGCAAATCTTGACATTTCTCCTTTCACAGAATCACTGGAATCAGGCCCATTATCTCTGCTCACACAATCACCACCTTAGTCTCATCATCTCTTGTGTAGATTATTGCACCTACTTCCTGACAAATCCCTCTGCCTCACTTCTCTTCGCCCCTCCAATCTATCCTCCTCAGTTGCTAAAGTTATTTTCCTTAAGATTCAAACTTACTCTTCCATTTAATAAAGTCCAGTGTCTTCCTACTACCTGTTGGACAAAAATATAAACTCTATTGTTTGGCTTTTAGAGTCCTCCACAATCCAATGAATCTTTCAAGCCTCATTGCACATTACAGTCCTTCCCACTTAAGGCAATTCAGTTAAACTGGTCTTTCTTCTCCCTGTTCATTACACAGGGCACCCCATTTTCTTTTTACAGGCTTCATGCCTAAAATGCTTTCCCCTGTCATTTCTACGTTGTCAAATCTTGCTTTGCCATCAAGATGCAACATAAGCCCCATCTTCTTCTACATGAAGCAATTCCTAATTCTTCCAGTTGCTGATGCCCTCTCTCCCTAATTACCTGGTATTTAACTTTGCTCTTGTTTTTGTTCAGTTGTATCTAACTTCTCATGACCCCATGGACCACATCAGGCAGGCCCTTTACAATGTCATCAGCTCTCTTTTGATGTTATATCTTTTTAGCATTTAACACTGTCCCTGGTGTTTTCTTGTCAATGATACTGGAACAGTTTGCCATTTCCTTCACCCCAGCTCCTTTTTACAGATGAAGAAGTGAGAAAAACGTAAGTGACTTGCACAGAATTGCACCCCTAACAGGTGACAGAGGCCAAATTTGAACTCAGATCTTCCTGATTCTGTTTCTGGCATGCATTTCTGCGTCCCCCAGTCACCACCTGGGTGGCTGTTGTCTTTCATTCTTGAAGAGGATCAAAATGGCATCACTCTGGGAGTCAAGGCTTAATGTGTCTGACTGGCTGATTAGACAAGCTCAGAATGCTCCACCACAGGTTGGGCACAAATAGTCTGCGTGAACATTTGGGGTAGATACTCTAAATTTGTGAATCCTGCATTTCCTTAGAGCTGTTTCAATTCTGCTTTGCTCATAGAGCACAGCACCTTCTCTGATATGGGCATGCCACGGAGAGTGGTCCTATGCCAGTGTCTCCCACATCACACAATCAATTCAGAGTTCTTGAGAGAGCCCTTAAGAGTCTCCTTGTATCGCTTCTTCTGACTACCATGTGCACACTTTTCCTGAGACCTCTTCAGTAAATAGTCTTTTTGGTGAGCATATGCTTTGCATTGGAACAACTTAGTCAGCCCATCTGAGTTGCTGTCTGAAGCAGAGTTTGAATGCTTGGCAGCTTAGTTCAAGTAAGGACTTCAGTGTCTGGTACTTTATCTTTCCAGGTAATCTTCAGAATCTTCCTAAGACAATTCAAATGGAAGTGATTCAGTTTCCTGGCATGGCTCTGGTAGACTGTTCAGGTTTCACAGGTATACAACAATGAGGTCACCACAATGGTTCAGTTTGGTAGTCCATCCAATACCTCTTTTCTCCCATACATTCCTTTGGAGTCTCCCACACACAGAGCTAGCTCTGGTGCTGTGAGTGTCAACTTCATTATCAATGTGTACATCCCTGGAAAGTACACTACCAAAGTAAGTGAACTTATTCAAAAGTTCTCCACTTGCTTCAACTGATGGTTCCACATAAGGATGATGTGGTGGTGGCGGATGGAGCACCTGTGTTTTCTTGGTGTAAATTGTTACTCTAAAATTAGTGCAAGCAACAGAGAATTGATCTATATTTTACTGTATCTCAGTTTCAGAGCTTGCATTGAGTGCACAATCATCCACAAACAGAAAATCATGCACCAATACTCCCTTCACTTTGGTTTTGGCTTGCAGCCTGAACTGTGGTAACTTTGGAGAAGAGAGTGAAACTGACAACTTCATGGAACTCTGCCTCACTTAAATCCAATTTATGCACGAATCAAAAGTTATCACCAATACTATTTCACATTTATACCTATCTCAAAGTCCTGTGATAACAGGTAAGTGATGAAGAGACAGGTATGGATACCCTGGGAGTTGTCACAATCCTGCACACCAGTGACCCAGGCCATAGGGTCATTTCTCCCTGGAAGCAGTAGTGGGATTCACCTGCTAAGTGTCTGAGCAGCTTTTTAAGGATTGTACTGCTCACCTACTTGTGTGAGGAAGAGGATAGAAAAGGTGCCTTAGATAGTAAAGCCAAGCAGGAAGCACCCCATGGTCTGAAGCAGCAACAGCACTGCAGATTCTCAAACATATCAGCCATGATCACGATGGGAGTCCAGCGGAAGTGAGCGAGAGAGAATTGCAGAATCCCAGGTAATTGCAGCAGCAGCTCCTGAAACTATTAGTCCACAGATTAAATGTCTGCAAGCCACCTATTGAACTTCTGGGAGCCAAGATGGAGAAGTGATCTGTAAATGCTATCACTCTCCCCTTGTTGACCTTGAGAAATTTGAGAATATTTCCCCAGGAAAAATCCTGGAACAGTAAGATCAACTGGAGGAGTAAACAGTCTCTTAACCCATGAGACTAGGAAAATCGCAAAGCAGGGAGTCCCTCTTACTGTGGCTGAAGGGGACCAGTGCAGGACCAGAGCTGACCCAGACAGCCCCACTTCAGTGAAATGGGAGGAGATCCTGAGCCCCGGGGGGGGGGGTGGAACCCAAAATTGACAATACCAGGACTCTAGGCATGCTTCAGCACAGCCAGGGAAATCAGGAAGACACAGATGGGGTTCACCAACCACTGAGCTTGCCTATGCTCTAGCTCAGGAGACTAGACCTCCTGGGGCCAAAATACCCCTACTCCACACCTAACACATCTGGTCCATGGTAACTCCAAGGAAACTCAGAAAGACTTCACCTGGCCTCTGCTTTGGCATACCAGCCAGTTCAGTACTAGGTAAGCTGCAGCATTTTAGCTTCCAGTTGAAAGAACCAGAGGCCACAATACACAAAGCCTCAAGTTCTAAGAACAGGAGCCATGGAACAGAGCCCTCTGTACCTCAGAAGCAGAGACTCACTTTAAAATCCAGGAAAAGGGTGATCATCATGAGCAAGAAGCAAACTGGAAAAGACCATAGACTCTTTCTATGGGGACAGGGACCAAAACACAAATACTAAAGAAGTTAGTATTGAGACAATACTCCCATCTGAAACTTCAGAAGGGAATATGAACTGGTGTCAAGCCCAAAGCATCGTAAAGGCTAGATTAGAGAAGTAGAAGAAACACTGGTCAATGATTTTTAAAATATGAAAAAAGAAATCACAGAAGAATTTAAAAGGAAATTTGGAAAAATGGGAAAGTAAGCACCAAACCTAACTGGGAAAATTGGGCAAATAGAAAAGGAAGTACAAAAACTAACTGGAGAAAATAACTCCTGTAAAAGGAACAATTGGAGATGCAAAGTTAACTGAAGAAAACAATCTATTAAAAATTAAAATTAGGCAAGTACCAGCTAATGACTGTATGACACATCAAGTATCATTCAAACAATCTAAAGAATGAAAAAATAGAAGAAAATGCAAAATATCACACTGGAAAAACTACTGACCTGGCAAATAGGTCCAGGAGAGAAAATTTAAGAACTTTTGGCCTGCCAGGAAACCATGATGAAAAAAAGATCCTGGACAATATCTTCCAAGAAATCATCAAGCAAAACTGCCTAGAAGTCCTATATCCAGAGGGCAAAATAGTCATCAAAAGAATCCACTGTTCACCTCCCAAAAGAGGTCCTAAATTGAAACACTGAGAAATATTCTTGCCAAATTCCAAAACTATCAAGTGAAGGAGAAAATAATGCAGTCAGCCAGAAAGAAATCATTCAAATATAGCAGAACTACAGTCAGGATCACACAGGACCTTGCAGCTACTATATTAAAAGTTTGGAGGGAATGGAATGTGATATTCCATAAGGCAAAGGAGCTGGGACTACAACCAAGGATCAATTGCCCAGCAAAATTGAGCATAATATTTCAGGCAAGGAGATGGATAAAATAAGGGATTTCCAGACCTTCCTGATGAAAAGGTCAGAGCTCAATAGAAAATTCGATTTTCAAACACAAGTTTCAAGAGAGGCATGAAAAGGTAAACAGGGGGAAAAGCCTTGTTATTCAATATGGGCAAGCTGTTTACATCCCTAGAAGAGAAGATGGCATTTGTTAATTTTGAGAATTGTATATTTATTATGATATTTAAAAGGGGCATACGTAGATAGTGGGAGTTGGTATAAATTAAATGATTGATGATAAAAATTTAAGAATACGAAGGGATTGTAATGTCACATGTGAAAAAGAGGAGGCAGAAAAAGGTAAATTACATCAGAGGAAGAAGCACAAAAACATAATACAGTAGGGGGAAAGAGGGGAGGGAGATGAACATTGTTTGAGATTTACTCTCATCTGACTTGGTTCAAGGAGGGAACAACAAACTCAGTTAAGTATTGAAATCTAACTAGCTCTATAATTAGTAGGAGGGGAAAGGGAAAAGAAAAAGTAGGACAGGCTAAAGGGAGGGAAGAAGTCGTAAAGGAAAGGGAGAGTAAAAGGTAGGAGGGCTGAAAGAAGGAAGGGAAGACTGAGGGAGGTGGTGGTCAAAAATTTAAATTCTTTTGTGTAAGGGAAGGGAGAAGGAAGAACTAAAAGTATAAATGGGAGGAAAGAGGATGGAGGGAAAGACACAGATAGTAATACAACTATGAATGTGGATGAGATAAACTCTTCAATAAAATGGAGCTGAGAGGAGAATGGATTAAAAACCATAATCCAACCATACACTGTTTACCAGAAAAACATTTGAAACAGAGGGATACACACAGGGTAAAGGTAAAAAGTTGGAGGAGAATATATTGTGCTTCAGCTGATGTAAAAAAAAAAGCAAGGGTAGCAATCCTATTCTCAAAGAAAAAGAAAAAATAGATCTAATCAAAAGAGATAAGGAAAGAAACTATATCCTGCTGAAAGGCACCATAGACAATGAAGCAATATCATTACTAAACATATATGCTCCAACTGGTATAGTATCCAAATACTTAGAGGAGAAGTTAAGTTCCTTAGAGAGGAAGAAATAGATGGCAAAATTATTCTACTGGGAGACCTCAAACTCCCCCTCTCTGAACTTGAAAAATCTAACCTTAAAATAAATAAGAAAGAAATTAAGAAGATGACTAAAATTCTGGATAAGGTAGATATGAAAGCTCTCTGGAGAAAATTGAATGGGGATAGAAAAGAATATACCTTTTGCTCAGCAGTATATGGCACATATACAAAAATTGGCCATGTTCTAGGGCACAAAAACTTCACAATCCAGTGCAGAAAGGCAGAGATAATCAATGCATCCTTCTCAGATCATAATGAAACAAAAATTACATGTAACAAAAGACCATCGAAAGATGAACCAAAAATTAATTGCAAACTAAATAATATAATCCTAAAGAATGAGTGGGTTAAACAACAAATCATAGAAACAATCAACACCTTCATTCAAGAAAATTACAGTAATGAGACAATCTACAAAAACTTATGGTATACTGCAAAAACAGTTCTTAGGGGAAATTTTATGTCATTGAATGCCTGCATGAATAAAATAGAGAAAGAGGAGATCAATGAATTGGGCATGCAGCTAAAAAAGCTAGAAAAAGAACAAATTGAAAATCCCCAAGCAAATATCAAATTAGAAATACTGAAAACCAAAGGAGACATTAATAAAACTGAAATTAGGAAAACTATTGAACTGATAAATAAAACTAAGAGCTGGTTTTATTTAAAAAAAACCAATAAAATTGATAAACTTTTGGTCAATTTGATTAAAAAAAGAAAAAAGAAAATCAATTTACTAATATCAAAAATGAAAAAGGTGAACTCAACTCCAATGGGGAGGAAATTAAAACAATAATTCAAAATTACTTTGCCCAACTGTATACCCATAAATTCGACAATCTAAATGAGATGAATGAAAATTTTAAAAAATATAAATTGCCTAGATTAATAGAAGTTGAATACTTAAATAACTCCCATCTCAGAAAAAGAAATTGAACAAGCCATCAATGAACTCCCTAGGAAAAAATCTCCAAGGCCAGATGTATATACAAGTTAATTCTATCAAACGTTTAAAAAACAGCTCATTCCAATACTATGTAGAATACTTGGGAAAACTAGTGAAGAAGGACTCCTACCAAGTTCTTTTTATGATACAAATATGGTACTGATACCTAAACCAGGAAGAGCCAAAACAGAAAAAATTTATAGACCAATTTCTCTAATGAATATAGAGGCAAAAGTTTTAAATAAAATATTAGCAAAAAGAATGCAGAAGGGGGGGCGGAGCCAAGATGGCGGAGTAGAAGGACGCACGTTTACGAGCTCCGAAACCACAGCCCATAGAATTAATGTAAAAAGAGACCCCCATAACTTCTGGACCACTGAAAGGTGTGCAGAAACGGAGTGGAAGAGATTTCCATTGCAGAGAGCCCTGGAGACCCATCCCCAGGGTCCGTCGCACCCCGGAAAGCGGACCCCACCCCAGCGCTGCCCTGGCCACAGCCCCAAAGAAGCTGACCTGAGCAGGCTTCAGGGACGGAAGCTCCAACAGCTGGGAAAGTCCCTCTGCCCACAGAAGCTACAGGTCAGTGAGAGAGATGGCTGGCTGAGGGGAGCGGGGTGTCTCCGTGACTCGGGCCCCCTCGGGAGGAAGCGGAGGCAGCAGAGGCGGGGGCGGCGGCAGAGGCGGGGGCTGTGGCAGAGGCAGGGCGGCGGCAGAGGCAGCAGCAGCGCAGCTGCGGCCGCGGCGGCCCGGGACTCCCCCAGCAGCAGGCAGGATCTTCATTACTGAAAGTCTCTGCATAAACAACCTGAGGGAGCTGAGCCTGGGAGGTGGCCCCCCCACCCACTCCATTCCTGAAGGTCTCTGCATAAAGCCCCTCAGGGAGCTGAGCCTGGGAGGCAGCCCTGCCCCCACCCCAGCACCAGAACTAAAGCTCACATTGATCAGCAGGCGGGCGGGTGGCGTGGAAAGCACATTTGAATCTCAGACACCAAGCACTAGCTGGGCGGATCTAGGCAGGGGTGGACAGGAATCTCAGAAGTCAAGTAACTGGCTGGGAAAATGCCTAGAAAAGGGAAGAAAAATAAGACTATAGAGAGTTTTTTCCAACAAATGCAAATGATCCCAACCTTCGGATCTGACGAGGAGGAGGACGTATCCTTGCCATCAGGGAAAGACGTGGAGGGTGGGGCCTCGGTACCCCAGACACCCCAGGGGGGGTGGCGGGTGGGGCTCAGGCCTTGGAAGAGCTCAAAAAGGATTTTGAAAAGCAAGTTAGACAAGTGGAGGAAAAACTGGGAAGAGAAATGAGAGAGATGCAAGAAAAGTATGAAAAACGGGTCAATACCTTGGTTAAGGAGGCCCAAAAAAATGCTGAAGAAAATAACACCTTGAAGAATAGGCTCACTCAATTGGCAAAAGAGGTTCAAAAAGCCAATGAGGAGAAGAATGCTTTCAAAAGCAGAATGAGCCAAATGGAAAAAGAGGTTCAAAAGCTCACTGTATTTAATAGTTTTCTCAAAATTAGAATGGAACAGATGGCATCTAATGACTTTACGAGAAACCAAGAAATCACCAAACAAAACCAAAAGAATGAAAGAATGGAAGAGAATGTGAAATATCTCATGGGAAAAACAACTGACCTGGAAAATAGATCCAGGAGAGACAATTTAAAAATTATGGGACTACCTGAAAGTCATGATCAAAAAAAGAGCCTAGATATCATCTTCCATGAAATTATCAAGGAAAACTGCCCTGACATTCTACAACCAGAGGGCAAAATAAATATTGAAAGAATCCATCGATCACCACCTGAAAGAGATCCAAAAAGAGAAACTCCTAGGAACATTGTGGCCAAATTCCTGAACTCCCAGGTCAAGGAGAAAATCTTACAAGCAGCTAGAAAGAAACAATTCCAGTGTTGTGGAAATAAAATCAGGATAACTCAAGATCTAGCAGCTTCTACATTAAGGGATCGAAGGGCGTGGAATAGGATATTCCAGAAGGCAAAGGAACTAGGACTCAAACCAAGAATCACCTACCCAGCTAAACTGAGTATAATACTTCAAGGGAAAATATGGTCTTTCAATGAAACAGAGGACTTTCAATCATTCTTAATGAAAAAACCAGAGCTGAAAAGAAAATTTGACTTTCAAACACAAGAATGAGAAGAAGCATGAAAAAGGAAACAGCAAAGAGAAGTCTTAAGGGACTTACCAGAAGTGAACTGTTTACATTCCTACATGGAAAGACAATATTTGTAACTCTTAAAACTTTTCAGTATCTGGGTAGTTGGTGGGACCACACACACATGTACATGCATGCATGAACACACACATACACACATGCACACACATACAGAGACAGAGAGCACAGAGTGAATTGAATAGGATGGGACCATAGCTGAAAAGAAATTAAGGTAAATGGTGAGAGAGAAATGTAGTGGGAGGAAAGAGGGTGAAATGGAATGGGGTAATTATATGTCATTTAAGGGGCAAGTAGGAGACTTTTTAGTGGAGGGAAAAAGAGGAGAGCTGAGAAAAAAAAAAAACCAAGAAGTTTACCCTCATCACATTTCACTAAAGGAAGGAATAAAATGCACACTCATTTTGGTATGAAAACCTATCTTACAGTATAGGAAAGTGGGGGAGAAGGAGATAAGCAAGGGGGGGATGATGGAAGGGAGGGCAAAGGGAGGAGGGAGCAATTTAAAGTCAACACTTGGGGAGGGACAGGATCAAAAGAGAGAAGAGAAACAATGAGGGGCAGGGTAGGATGGAGGGTAATTCAATTAGTCTTACACAACACGACTATCAGGGAGGTCATTTGCAAAATTACACAGATATGGCCTATATTGAATTGCCTGCCTTCCCAAAGGGAATGGCTGGGGAGGGAGGGATGGGGAGAATTTGGAACTCAAAGTTTTAGGAACAACTGTTTAGTATTGTTGTTGCTACTAGGAAAGAAGACATACAGTTAATGAGGAATAGAAAGTCATCTGGCCCTACAGGAGAAAAGAGAAGATGGAGACAAGAGAAGGGAGGGATGACAGAAGAGAGGGCAGATTGGAAATAGGGAAAATTAGATTGCTTTAGGCATTGGGGTGGGGGGAGGGGATAAAAGGGGAGAAAATTTGGAAAATTCACAAAATTTTGTGAAAATGAATGTAAAAAGCTAAATAAATAAATAAATAAATGAATAGATAAATGAATGAATGAATGAATGAATAGATAGATAAATAAATAAATAAATGGATAGATAAATAAATAAATAAAAAGAATGCAGCAACATATCACAAGAATAATACATTATGATCAGGTAGGATTTATTCCAGGAATGCAGGGCTGGTTTAATATTAGGAAAAGTATCAATATTATTGATCATATCAACAACAAAACTAACAGAAACCATATGATTATCTCAATAGATGCAGGAAACGCTTTTGACAAAATACAACATCCCTTCTTATTGAAGACACTGGAAATCATAAGAATAAATGGAGCCTTCCATAAAATAATAAGCAATACCTACCTAAAACCATCAGCAAGCATTACATGTAATGGGAATAAGCTAGATGCATTTCCAGTAAGATCAGGGGTGAAACAAGGATGTCCATTATCACCACTGTTATTCAATATGGTACTAGAAATGTTAGCTTTAGCAATAAGAAAGAGAAAATAATTGAAGGAATTAGAATAGGCATTCAGTTCATACAAGTCCTTCCAGGCCCCTCTGAAGGCTTCTTGTTCATGATTTCTTACAGCACAATAGTATTCCATTACATTCATATACCACAACTTGTTCAGCCATTTCCCAATTGATGGGCATTCCTTCCATTTCTAGTTCTTAGCTACCACAAAGAGAGCTGCTATAAATATTTTTATATGTATGCACAAGAATACAAGTCATTCCCCAAATGATAAATGGTCAGAGGATATGAACAGGCAGTTTTCACAGGAAGAAATTAAAGATATATCTATAGTCATATGAAAAAATGCTCTAAATCACTATTGGTTAGAGAGATGCAAATCAAAACAACTCTGAGATACAACATCATATCTATCAGATTGGCTAATTTGACAAAATAGGAAGATGATAAATGTTGGAGAAGATGTGGGGAAGTTGGAACACTAATTCATTGTTGGTGGAGCTGTGAGCTGATCCAACCATTCTGGAGAGCAATTTGGTACTATGGACAAAGGGCTACAAAAATGTGCATACCCTTTGACCCAGCAATATTGTTTCTAGGGACTGTATCCCAAAGAGGTCATAAAAATGGGAAAGAGTCCCACGTTTACAAAAATATTTATAGCAGCTCTCTTTGTGGTAGCTAAGAACTAGAAATGGAAGGAATGCCCATCAATTGGGAAATGGCTGAACAAGTTGTGGTATATGAATGTAATGGATACTATTGTGCTGTAAGAAATCATGAACAAGAAGCCTTCAGAGGGGGCCTGGAAGGACTTGTATGAACTGATACTGAGTGAAAGGAGCAGAACCAGGAGAATTTTGTACACAGCAAAAACCACGGTATGCAAGGAATTTTTCTGGTAGACTTAGCCCTTCACAGCAATGCAAGGAACTAAAAATTCCCAGTAGACTCTTGAGGCAAAATGCCTTCCACATACAGAGAAAGAACTATGGAATTGGGTTGCAGAATGAAGCAGCCCATTTTCTCTTGTGTTATGTTTTGTTTTGTTTTGTTTTCATGGTTTCTCCCATTCATTTTAATTCTTCTATGCAACATGACTAAAGTGAAAATGTATTTAAGAGGAATGTATGTGTAGAGCCTATATAAGATTGCACACTGTCTCAGGGAGAGAAGGGGGAAGGAGAGGGAGGGAGGGGGAAAAATCTAAGATATATGGAAGTGATTGTAGAAAACTGAAAACAAATTAATTAATTTAAATAAATAAATAAATGTTACTATTATTTTTTTTAAAAAGTGCTCTAAAAATTGTCTGCTTACCCAACCCTGGTCTGATTACCACAGCAGGCAGGGAATCCCACTTTACAGTTGAAACACAAAAAAATATACATAAACGTCTGCAAAGATGACTCCAATCACAGTAAGCACATATATTGTGCACACACATATAGACAATACAAAATTCAGTAGACCTGAAACACAAACAGTTCTTATTGCAAGAGAACTCAGCAGATATCACATCAAATAGCAGCACTGAGTGAAACAAGACTGGGAAATGAACATCAGCTAACTGAAGTTGAAACTGGATACACATTTTTGTGGAGTGGCCACAGTGAAGAGGAGCACTGTGAAGCTGGAGTAGGTTTTGCAATAAAAATTAATCTACTCAGTCATCAAGTTTGCATGCCTGCCAAAAGGAGTGAATGACAGGCTCATGATAATTCAATTTCCACTTGCAGGGAAAATGCCATACCACCATTATCAGTGCCTGTGCTCCCACCATGATGAACCCCGATGAGGTCAAAGAAAAATTTTTATGAAGACCTAGAGACCCTTATCATCAATGGGCCAAAAGAGGACAAGCTTATAATTCTGGGTGACTTTAATGCTAGAGTGGGCTCAGACTACCAGACTTGGCCGGGAGTCCTAGGGAGGAATGGAGTTGGAAACAGCAACAGCAATGGTCATTTACTGCTGAAGATTTGTGCATCTCATGACCTTCTCATCACCAACACTGTCTCCCAGTTACCTAAACACAAGGAAAACTTCATGGATGCACCCTCGCAGTAAACATTGGCATTTAAAAGATTATGTGACTGTAAGGAGAAGAGACAGACAGGATGTAAGAGTAACGAAGGCAAAGTGTGGTACAGAATGCTAGACTGATCAGATTTCACCTTTCCAAGCTAAACATTCACATTCAAAAAAAGATACCACCTAGTGGTACATGCACATATACATGTACATCCATAAAATTAAAGAACCTTAAGATATTCTCTAGGCCAATACTCCTTAGTTGTAGGCTGCAGCTCTATTTGGGGTAGTCTTACCTTCCATCAAATTTTCCTTCTAAAATTCTGACCTTAAAGCCCATAAAGGTCCAGATCTGTGATTTCATTGGTGTAGGAAACTCTGGTGTGGAAACTTCCTCTACTGAGGTAGATTTAGCAACCCACTGGCAACTGAATTAGAGAATTGTTGCCTGGGCCACTAAATGGATTGTAGAATCAGGGACCTCAAAAGCAACAGGGATAGAGCATCAGGCTTGGAATGAGGAAGACTGGGTTCAAATCTGGCCTCAGACACTAATTAGCTATATGACTCTGGGCAAGTCATTTAATCTCTGTCAGCTTCTCTTTCCTCATCTGTCAAATGGGACAAATAATAAACACCTACCCTGGGAGGGGGGTATAGCAAGGATCCAGTGAGATAATATTTGGAAAGGCCTTGTGCATACACTAAGTGCTAATCCCTTCTCCCTCCCAATGCTTCAGAAGACCATCTGCTCTAACCCCATTCGTTTTACTGTTGAAGAAACTGAGCCCCAGAAAGGGCGTGGCCTTCACCTCTACTACACCACACACCTCTGGCTAGTGTGACTCAAAAGAATAAAGAAATTCAAGGTTTACAATGCTCTTCTCTACAAGGACATCTGTGAAGTGGGCAGTACAGGAATAGAATCAAGGGATCACAGACTGACATCTGGAAGGGAGATCAAAGGCCATTATTTAGATCATATGGCATATAAGAAGAATGAGACTCTAAGAAGCTGACTTCCCCCTATCCCAGGGCTTGGTAAGTTTCCTGAGACAGAGAGTCAAACCCAGGTCTCCTGACCCTGTGTGGCAAGCACTCTCCTCCCCATGGTACAGTGCCTCTAATGATCAATGAAGGATTGGGAACTAGGTTCCTAAGCTCATCAAAACCCTATGATACTGGTTACCAGCTTCTCCAAACATGATTTGTACTTCCAGAGATAAAAGAGAAAACTTCAATGTCCTATGCCCCCTCAAAAACACACTCTCTCAATGGCCCCATCTCCTCATTTCCAAGCTGGACATTCTAGGATTCCTCAGTCAATTACATTCAAAATGAGCCCTGGTCTTTTTTGCCTATACCCAGAGGGCCCTGTAGTTCCTGTACCAGTCATTTTCCTAAGTCCAAAGCTCAGGCAATAGGGGAGGGAGTCTGGGTGCCAAGAAACACAGTTTTCTGTCCTGGTCAATCTGTGGTCTGCTTAGCAAGAGAAATCCATGGACTTTGTGTCTCCTGTAGAGTATCTCTTCACGCTGTGCTATGAAACACCACATTCATGTTGATCTCTCTGGGACATCTGTGGAGTATTTTTGATAATTATCTCACCTCACTGGGTCTTGTTTCCCTCACTGTCAAACTGAAGGATTGGATTAGACAGCCACTAACTTACTTCCAGCTTTGAAAAACTATAGTTCCATGAACCTCTAGCCTCTCTTGATTTTGGCCATCCCATCTCATGACTATATCTGAGATTTTGGGGACCCCTACTTGAGACCATAGACTTAGGAAGAATAAATTTAGGAAGGACATTTTTTCCCTTATCTTCCATGCACTTCCTCATCAGTAATCCCTGACAATTTTAGGCCAGCCATCTTGAAAGAAACAAAAGGAACTTTAATCCAATTTTAATTCAAGTTCCTCCCAGTCTTTCCCACTTGCCTTGGGCTCTTCTCATAGACTGAAAACTCTGAAAGATGGCAGTTGGAAGATTCTTCTTCAGCAATGGTCTAGAAGCATTGAATTGATTCTACAAAGATAGGATCAATGACCTGGAATATGGGGTTGAACCAAAGTAGGAAGCTGGGTGACTATAGGAAATATGGGTTGAAAGCAATCCCAGAAAAGTTCAGGTTATATGTGAGAAGGCTTTTTTTCTTTCTTCTGGGTCTCAGGACAAAGGGTTTGGTCACTAGAATAAGAGAAAGACCGTGAGTTCCAACAAAAGTTTTAATAGAACCTGCATATTATCATTCCTCATCTATCTTCCATCCTCCCTCAAATGACTTGCTGCTGGACAGTTCCCACAGGCATCACTGTATCACCTAATCCTAGGCTAAAATTGACAATTAGAATAGACAAAGGAACAGACTAAACAGGATGGCAGTAAAGAAATTATCTTTCCTGGGTTCTTTGGGGATAACTGTACCAGGCTATTGCATACTGATTGTGACTGTATTCCAGGTCAGACCTGTACTTAAGTCTTCCACTCTGGGACCTCAGGAAAGTCACTTAACTTATCTGAACCTCAGTTCTCCCAGTTGTAAAATAGCAATAATAATACCTTCTCCTGTGGTCGCTTAACATTTCTGAGCCCCAAAATGGGAATTAAAATGTTTTAATTTCCTCTCTCACAGTTTTATTTTGAATCCAAAAGAAGATATGCAAATAAATTGTTTTGTAACTATACAATGATATATAAGGCTTTAACAGAGAGATAGAGGCATCATGGTGGGAAATGTACTTGGGGACAAGGGATTAATTCCTAATTCATTCCTAGCATGCTAACAGTATGCAAAAAATCCTGGGACTTATCATTGACCCTGCCATTGAATGCTAAGGACCACCGGGTTTTTGTCCTGCCCTGGACTCTTCTATGTGTTTTCCCCCTAATTAAAATAAGAATTCTTTGGGAGGAAAGACTATCTGCATTTTTTTCTTACCATATTTTAGCAGTATTTTATTTTTTCTCAATTACAAGTCAAGATGATTTCTAGCATTCATTTTTACAAGATTTTGAGTTGCAAATTTTCTCCCATCCTCCAAAAATGTTAGACAATTTTATATAGTTTATATTTGTGCTATCATGTAAAACATGCCAATTTACTCATGGTTGTGAAAGAAGAAGCAACAACAAAAAAAGAATGAAGTGAAAACTTTTTGCTTTGATTTG